>JAKIJQ010000094.1:0-600000 GCA_023373905.1 Rhizoglyphus robini | reverse complement strand
TCAGCATGTCTTGCACCGTGTCACAAGAATCGAGAATCATGTTGGCTGAATTGTTAGCCGAAGAAAAAGAGGATACGAGGAAGTGGTTGCGTGCTGAGATGGATCGACTCGTGGATTCAATGTTTCACAGACTGACCCACAAATTGATGATGAATGCTGATTTGGATAGATCGGATCATGCAAAAGTGGTGAATCTATCGGATCATGTCGAATCACTCGTTCCCCAACCATCAAACTCATTAAACCTAACACAATCCCAGCTCATCATCTTCCAACAGCAACACGATCCAAATGTTATCCATTACCAACTTTCAAATGACTCATTTCCAATTGCAATTGACATTAATGAGCCATCAATGCATTGTAATGAAAGTGAAAATAAATTTAATCATCAAATGTCCGAATTGGATCAATTTTTGGTTCAACCACAACAACCCACTCTAATATTTGCAAATGCTCAAGTGAACTTTGATCTTCATTTAAATGAACCACCACTAAATGAATCAGTACTAGAAAATGAAGAATTCAACAAAAATTTTGATGGTTATGAAGAAGAAGAAGGTGAATGTTATTGTGATGAATGTGTCGGTGTAATTGAGATTAAAAATGAAGACGTAACTGAAGATGATGACAGTGACAGTGTCCAATTGATTGGGGAGGATGATGATCAAGAGTGTGAATCCACTCCACCGGTAAAGAAACCTCGAATGGATCAAACTCCATCAAACATTAACCAACAACCAGAGGTAGTCAGACTGTCTTTAACTGATGAAGCCCAACAACCGAATCAGGCAAACAGTAAACACTACATCACAGTCCACCTGCAATGTCCACTATCAAACTGTCCGGCCACATTCCCCGAAGACCAACTAGCTCAACATCTGTTCGATGCACATTCGATTGGTCCATTTCGTTGTCTGGTCAAGGATTGCAAACAGGCATTTGACGACAGGTCAGTTTAGCGCTAATTGACCCAATTGACCATTTTTGGTATTTTACAGTGCATTTCTGAAGCAACATCGCTTCCAGTCTCACCAGTCCATCACCGAATGGCACTGTGACGCGTGTGACAAGCACTACCCTTCATATGATCGACTGTCCCTTCACTGTCAGCAGCATCACCAACTAGGTCTCTTTGGGTGTTCCTTCCCGGCCTGTCCATTCACGGGAGATTACAGACAGAAAGTGTCCACTCACTACTCAAAACAACACAGACAACCTACGAAATGTTGCCACTGTCACTATGCAACAGCAGATCCGTCCAATTTGAAGCGACACGAACGGGGCCATCTCGGCATCAAGCCCTACCGATGCAGCTGGGCCAACTGTCACTACTCGAGCGCTCATCGACAGGACACTTTGAAGCACATTCGAACGCAACATTTGGCTGCAGAGGTGGACGAACAATCGGTTGATCCAAAGAATTATCTCGATGTGGCGAGTGAGCTGTTGACTTGAAATCATGAACCCACTCAACAAGGTCAACATCACATTTACTCATACCATTTTGTGTTAACTTTCATTTGGCTCAAATTTTAAATGAAATTTAATAAATGAGACACAGAACATTCGATGATTTTATAATCTTCACCTTTTATACAATGATCCATGCCAATTTGTCAACATGAAAACTAGATGCCATCTAGTCAACTCTCTATAATATTTATAACTCGATAACTTCGAAACCTTTCATAATTTATAAATTTGAAGAGGTTTGATAGAAAATTTGTATAATTTACTGTACCTTTTACTGTACTAAATCTCTGTGTAAATTAGAAAATCCTCTTTAATTTATAATTTATAATTCCAAAAGATAAAGTGACGCCAATTTATTAAAATAAAATTATTTTAAGATAAAAAACTTTTGGAAATACCACTTTACCACTTTATGCAATAGCCGCGTATTGATCTGTGTGCCCTTTTAGAATCAAACAGATGGCAGGATTGGAGTGGGGGGTGGCATACAGTTACCATTAGCTAAATTACAGGTACACGTGTATCTTTGTAATTGTGTTCGCTTATCAGGAGTTTACCTTCTCACAAAGGTTCTAATCGTTAATGCTTAATAAGCATTGCTTATGTGTGTGTGTGTGTGTGTGTGTGTGTTTGTGTGATGTTGCTTGTCTTTTGATTTGTGTACAAAGAAACTTGGTAAAATTGTATGTTTTGTTTGTGTGAAACTTTCAAAACAAATGGACCAGAAGTACAGGAAATGTCGAATCTGCGGAGACACTTCTGCAAGTATGTATTGATTGTTGTTGTTTTTGTGTCACAATTGAAAAAATGTTTTTAAGATTTCAACTACAGTGGCCAGCCTTCCTGCCGTTCGTGTAGACTGTTTTTCTTTCGCAATGCCGACAAACATGAGGTTAAAATGATTATATTTTAACATTTTTCTCTATTAAAACATGAATCATAAATAGAAATTTAAATGCCGTAAAACTGCAAACTGTGACATTGACTTTGTCACTCGTCGCTGCTGTGCCAAGTGTCGAATGGACAAGTGCCTCGAAATTGGCATGAGAGTGCACTTGGTGAAAAGTCCTGATCGAAGAAAGCACAAAAGGAAGAAAATTAAAGAAGACACGTTTGAAGAACAAGTCGAGGAATGTTCTCAAATATTGATTCAACCAATTAAATCGCTTGAACTGAACAGTGCAGAACTGCAACAAATACAGCACATTTTCAGTGCAATTTCAGTGTTTGAAGAGGAAAGCTCTCTGGTGGTTGTGCGCCAAATCCACCGAGACATTGACGCCTACAACCAGTCACAGGTGTACATACGGAAAATTGTCAAATTCTGCAAACAAATGTCGAGCTTCCGGTCGCTTTCTCCTGATGAGCAGATTAAATACTTTCGACCATTTTGCTTCGAGTCAATGACCATTAGGTACGCATTTCAGTACAATCGCGCCAGTAATGTCATCACCCTGATTGACACTGAAGCGGGCCATCAGGCGGCAAGGATGAATACACAAATATTCTATCAAGCAAAAAGCAAAAATTTGGTTCAACAAAATCTTGGTATTCTAGCTGTGCTCAATGCCGAGATGGAAGACGATACATGCATTCGAAATTTGGTAAGCCAAATTTGTAATATTTTAATTTCATAATTCATTTTATTCACTTTAGTTGACCACAATATGCCTTGTGAAGCCACAGAAGAATGTACTCTATCCCGAATTTATCCGTTATCAACATCACATTTCCTGTTATCTACTGAAACGTTATTTGGAACAAAAATACCAGTGCGAAGATAAAGCGTTGGTTAAATGCAATACATTGCTAGGTTTACTTCAAAATGAACTGATCACAATACGAGACAATGTAGCAACACTGTTGATTGAAATTGGACTAAACCATGTGCCAGAAGGCATCATTGAATCGATGAATTTGAATGATTATTTCAAAATAATAAATCCATAAATAAATACTCAGAGATTTTTAAATTACAAATAACAGTTTTCAAATGTGTTATTTTGTTCCAAATTTGAAATAATTTAATTAAAGATTAATTCGCTACTTTAAATTTTTTTTGTTAACAAACGAATTTCAAAATAAAGTTTCAAATGATTTAAAGATTCGCTTAGCTAATTTTGCTAATTGATTTCTAAATACATTTGACTAATAAGTTTTTAAAAGATAAAACGGTCAATTCTTTCCACAGTTGCATGCAACAATTGTAATTGTGGAAACATTTGCACTGATGTTGTCCCTTTCATACATTCAATTTGGCTTGTAAATAGACTAGATAAATTATCGTAATTATAATGATTTTGTAAAAATTTAATTTCACAAATTAAATTATTTAAATTTTTATTTTTAAAAATTTATTGTCAAATTGGATATTAATATTTAGTGGACTTTATTTTCAAATGACATTTTTGTAAGAAAAAGTACTTTTTGTAATAAAGCTAAAAATAATTTATCAACGTCGACTATTGGAAACTCGGTTGTTCTGAGTAAAATGTGTTTATTAAGTAAAAGAATATGAATATAAAAGAGTTAAGTTATTGAAGAAATAGAATAGACCACAGTTAGGTCAAGATAGTTCAGACAAAGTCAATAGATACCTAAGTGGACAAAGAGCAATTAGCACAGGCAGAACAGCTAAATCAAGTAGAGCTTACGATAGATGTAAGTCAGACTCGAGGCTCAGAGCAACTGGCAACGATCTGATCAGGCCCTTTTGTAGTGACCACGATTAGCCTTCTTGGTGCGAGCAGCGCCATTGCCAGTCATAGTTGATCGATGCTGATTCGAGTTCACGTTGGCAGCACACAACTTGCCCATGATTCGCAACATTCCTCCTCTGCCAACTGACGAATTAGCTAGAGACTTGGTGAACACATCGGCCAGCATTAAACTTGATTGACAATACCGAAGTGAACAATTTGTAACCAGTAGAAGACGTTCCACAGATGACCAACGAATCTCCATATGTTTAGTTGTATTACTTGGTCCATGCTTGGCCATGTGGATCGCAGGTTTATTATCGCAATGTATGATTGATCCAGGTTGAATGTTAATGTCGCTTAACATCATAGTTAGCCAGGAAAGTTCTTTTAATCCTTCGTTTAGTGCATAGAGTTCTGCTTCAGCTGACGACGTCGGATTCTGCTGTTGCTTTCGAGAAGCCCACATTAGAGGTGATCCTTTCCATTGTATCAGCAGACCAGTGACCGAGGGAACAGCTAAAGATGCATCAGTATAAAGTAACACTTCATCTTCACCAGACAAATCACCATAATAGAGACGGTAGTCTTTAGTGCCGCTTAAATATCGAAGCACATGTTTACAGGCTTTGAACAAAGCATCAGTCGAGATATGCATTTGTCTTGATAAGAATTGTACTGTCGCAGTAATATCGGGGCGAGACTTGTAAGACAAGTATTGGAGGCAACCAACTATTCCACGAATTGGAAGATTGTCATTGATTTCCTGATGATCGTCATGAAGTTCAAACTTGCCCATAGGATACAATTCCGATTTACAGTCAGTCAAACCATATTTTTCAAGGACTGAATCAATGTAATTTACTTGATAAACTTCAAAGTGAGTTGGCTTCCTTTCAATCTGCCATCCCAAGAATTTCTTTACAGCACCAAGATCTTTTATGTCAAGCTTCTTTGCTAGTTGATCAAATAGTTGACGAGCAATTTCTTGGTTAGGTGCCACAACAAGCAAATCATCGACGTAAACAAGTAAATATATTTGTCTCTTTGGATCGTAGTACAAACCAAAATCAGCGTCAGATTGAATCAACATACAATCCTTCAATAGTTCTTTAAGATGCACATACCAATTACGAGGGGCTTGTCGTAGACCATATAAAGAGCGTTTAAGTTTCCAAACAATTCCTGGTTCTTCTAATTCTGGTGGAGGTCGAACGAATAATTCACAGTCGACATCACTATGTAGGAACGCTGTAGATACATCAAAATGTCCTACATAATAACCTTTAGCAGCAGCAAGCGTCAGTAGAGTACGGAATGTGGTTATTCTTCCTACTGGAGCATATGTCTCACTGAAGTCTTGGTCAGCAATCTGGTTGAATCCTTTAACAACCAAACGTGCCTTGTGACGAACAACGCGGTTAGCTTCATCTCGCTTCAAGTCAAACACCCATCTGGTGCCAAGAATCTGTTTAGACACAGTTTCTTCCTTAACTCGAGTAAAGACTTCATGTTGCGCTAACGAATCACCTTCAGCCTTGATGGCTTCACGCCACAAATGTTGTTCAGGTCCATTGAGAGCTTCTTTTGCTGATGATGGGATTCCTTCTTTCTTTAGAGCATGAACTTCATAATTATCAGCAATATAGGTAGGAAGCCTTCTGTTACGAGGTGGATTATGTCGTACTTGAATCACAGTGTTGTCATGAGGATTTATAACGGCCACATTTGGTTCGATGATCGTTGGTTCCTCCTGAACTATTGCTGTGGTAGTCGGGATAAGTTCAACTGTCGCTGCAACATTCTCCACCACTTGAACCGGTTCCTCCTCAATTGTAGCATCACGCAAATCAGTTAGTAAATCACCTTCTGAGTGAAATGGCAAATCAACAGTAGTAGAAGACAAACTTTGTGACTCAATATTTTCAAGATAATCAAAGTCATATCCATGTTTGTATTTTCCGTCCTTGTAGGGAAATTGATCACAGATGAAATGCATACTTCTGTGTACGTCAAAATTCTTTTCTTCGAAATCATAAGCAATGAACCGTTGGTGGTCCTCAGTGACACCAAGAAACAAACCTTCGTTCCTTCGACGGTCAAACGAGTCTAAACGTTGTTTGTTGTGACGACCAACAAACGCTTTGCATCCAAAGACTTGGGCTTTATTGAGACTAGGCGCCTTTCCAAAGAACTCCTGATAGGGCAGCTTGTTGGTAACTGTTGACACAAGTCGATTTCCAACAAAGTTTGCGTATCGAATGGCATAGGTCCAGAATTCCTTAGGAACATTCGCCGCGTTCATCATGGCACGAGCTGAATCCTTAAGTGTACGATTCTTCCTCTCAGCGAGGCCATTTGTTTGACTACAATAAGGTGACGAAAATGTATGCTCAATACCATTTGTAGAGAAATAATCCTTGAGTAGATCGTTTACGTATTCACCTCCATTATCACTTTTTAATCGCTTGAGCTTTCTCCCAGTCTGGCGTTCAGACCAAGTTATAAAACTTTGAATAGCTTCAGCAGCATCAGATTTGTACTTCAAACGATATATTTGACAATACTTCGTATATTCGTCAATCATTGTCATAAAATATTCATAATCATCAATTGATTTTATCAGTCGGCCAGACAAATCCGAATGAACACATTCAAGTACTTCAGTTGCAGGACTGGGATTAGTTTCAAAGTCAGGTATTGGGTACTTGTTTAGAATGCAATCTTCACACGGTAGATGTGCTCGAACTGGTTCAAAGCCACCCAACAATTCAGCAGTCTTGTTAATTCTGTCGAATCCATAATGTCCCAACTTCTGATGAGTGATGTGGCAGATTTTAAAATCATTATCGACTTTTGCAAGATGCTTCACATTAAGATCAGAGATAGATTCGTCATAAACAATATTAAATTCCGCAACGTATTTGTTGTCTTTGTTCAATTTAGCTTCACATACTAAATATTCTTTGTACTTGAGGCGACACACTGATGAGTTGATAAAGACAAATTCGTCTTCTTCTTTACCAAATAGACTTAGGGAGAAGAAGTTATCTTCTAAATCAGGTACGAGAAATGCCTCAAATGACAGATTAGCATTGTCTAACGTCTTAATAGTCACCGTGCCAGAGATATTTGAATAGTAGACAGCATCACTATCCGTGTAGATACCAGAAACAGAAAATGTCGGCACTTGATGAATATTCGTCAATAAACGTCGGTCATTGATAAAGATATCATCACTTGCAGTATCTAGTAGAAAAGACGCTTTCGAAGGACGAGACTTGCGATCAATATTTTGAATAGAAAACGGTTGTATTTTACAGTAGTCCGTTGGTAGTACAACTTTTCTTACAGCTTTCGCTGACTTCTTATCAACATTAAACCGTCGATCAGTAGATTGTCGATTAGCATAGTTTGAATTATACATAGATGAACTAGAAGTCGTTCCACTAGTAGAGTTCTTAAAATCAGGACAATTTACCTTGTGATGACCAGGTTTTCCACAGTTGAAACAATTCCCTCTAGGTTGAGAACGGTATTTCATATGTTGAACCTCATAATGCCTAGAGCTAGACATTGCCACTTTCGCTTGACCATTAATCATGCTCTTTAGCGTTGAGATACTAGGCGTCTTGCTTTCGTCACGTAGTGCAGTTACAGTCGACAGGACATTCTCAAATTCCTTAGTCATAGATGCCGTTAGATAAATTGAGAATTTCTCACCATCCGTCACCGTATCCACCAGAGAGAGCATTTCAACCTCTTCATCTAATCTCTTCATAATTTCCTGAACACGTTTAGGATCACTAAACTTCAAGCGAGCAATTCTTCCGCGAATCTCCTGAGCACGAAGAAAATCCTTCTTCTCGAACTTCTTCTCGAGAACCTGCCATGCTTCAAACGCAGATTTGCAGTTTCTAATTAACGTCCGAATAGTAATGTCCTCAATGGCAGTCTTGAGATACAATAGAGCCACATTATCAATGTATTCACCTTCTTTATCATCATCAGATATTGCTTCATAGACTTGCAATACTTTCAGGTACTGAATAAATAGATCCTTCCAGTCATACCAATTGGATTGTTCCAGCTTAGGAGGAGGCAAAGCAGTAATAGGCTGAGACATCGCGACCATAGGCGTCGTAACCACAGCACTCGAGCTTGATGAATTTTCAGAGTTCTTCTTTGGAGTCATTTAGGCACAAATCAAAAAGAACTTCCGATCAGGATCAGTGACTGACAAGTAGACGGTCAGCACACGAGGTGAGCACAGCTAGATCTGCACTGCACTAACTGCTCAAAGGAAGATGGCAAAAGCACATGCACACACCAGGCAGACGGTGTAGAAATAGTAACACAAATGAGACAGCTACGCGAGTGCATATAGACAGGACAAACATATAAATCACAAATTACTGCAGAACTTGAGCACAATAAGTCTCATAATCTATTGGAAACTCGGTTGTTCTGAGTAAAATGTGTTTATTAAGTAAAAGAATATGAATATAAAAGAGTTAAGTTATTGAAGAAATAGAAAAGACCACAGTTAGGTCAAGATAGTTCAGACAAAGTCAATAGATACCTAAGTGGACAAAGAGCAATTAGCACAGACAGAACAGCTAAATCAAGTAGAGCTTACGATAGATGTAAGTCAGACTCGAGGCTCAGAGCAACTGGCAACGATCTGATCAGGTCCTTTTGTAGTGACCACGATTAGCCTTCTTGGTGCGAGCAGCGCCATTGCCAGTCATAGTTGATCGATGCTGATTCGAGTTCACGTTGGCAGCACACAACTTGCCCATGATTCGCAACATCGACAAGTTGGGAAACTCATTCGTCATAATTACGACTGTGATTAGGCAGTGATAGTGATAAAAATGCGTGTAAACAATGATTGTTTGATTGGTTGCCAAGGTACTTGTACTTGATTGTTATGTGTATGGTAGGCAGGGAGAAGATCCCGTGTGGGTCCTCTTCACAATTCAGTTACATTAGCAAGGAAAAGTTAAAGCGGTCGCTACTACCCCTAGCTTGCGTAACTTAATTGTGAAGAGGACCCACACGGGATCTTCTCCTGCCTAGTGTATGGCATACACTGTATGCCCAATTTTCAACCAAAGAGGGTCCCATTCCTTAAAATTTGTATTCAACAAACAACAATATCATAATGTAATGATAATTCATTTTGGCTTCTGAAACAAATTTTGACAAAGAGTGACGGTCAGTTTAGCCCAAATTTTTAGTCAAAACGGATTTAGATGAAACGTGGCTTGTTTTGAAGAGTTTGAATAGTTGTTTTCAAATATGTAACTCAAAGTTCTGTCCGACATCCAGAACCTTCCCAAATTATCCCTACAATAATTCCTATGCAACATATCTCACCATCAACTATTTCTACTTCTGACAAACAAAATGACATCTACATCTCATCAGTTTACGAACTTTTGAGTCACTTTAAGTGATAAAGCAAAAGAAAATAACTCTGAATATGAACTATTTGTATTTTGTTGATTATAAAATAGATTAAACTTTTAAAGTACTGATTACTAAGTTTTAATTCTCAATTTTATTTCTTTATCTAACTTAAACTTGAGTCTTTGTAACTTATCGACGATTGCTATTTGTTTTTTGTGTGCTATATTCAAGTTTATAGTTGTAAATCAGTCTTTTTATTGACCGATGAGAATGAACGAAAAACTCGTTCAACTGTGAGTACCTATACAACTTTGTATCTTTGGAACAAAATTACAAGGAAACTAAATGTCGGACAGATCTTTGAGTTACATATTTGAAAACAGCTATTCAAACCCTTTCAAACAAGCCTTGTTTCATCTAAATCCGTTTTGCCTAAAAAATTGGGCTAAAAAGAGCTTGTTTTGTCCGTCACTCTTTCAGAACCTTATGTCGCTCGTGTTGAGTCTCAACCAAAATTGGCTGCCAAATTTGACCGCCGCCATTTGTTGGACCGGGTCTGAAGTGGAATGACTCGTATTGAAGTGTTGCTACTTGAAGCAATTAAATGTGCAACTCAGGTGACATTTTAAAAAATCGAGGACAAATCGCGGACAAAAAGTGACGTTTGATATTGCACATTTATGATAATATTATGAGCCTGTAAAGTCCTTTGACACTGACTAATGAGTGTATTCAATTAATTAATTAATTAATCAATATAATTTTAATTTGTTTGATTTGCCAAAACTGATAGCGATATCAATGGGGTTGCCAATTTTGTCAATTAAAACGTAGGTCCATTTGAGTATAAAAGTTGTATTCATATTTCTTACTAAAATCATTAATTGTTCTTGGGCTTACTCTAGGTATTTTATTTTATATTTATAATGAATGATATAAACTTTGTTTTATTAAACATAGTAACCCTGGTGTTTGGTCAAATTGTTCACAACAAAGCTTCCATTCTAAAGAGTGGCCATTTACTGATTACGGCTGCTGACAATGCCATCACTGAACTGGCCAAATCGAGAAAGTCCTTTGACACTCGTACCTTGAAGAATGAGCAAGCTCAGCTGCGTAAATTGGTGGCAGAATTGGCGGCCGCCACTGAGCAGTCGGCCATCACTCGAATTGGTGGCAGACTAACAAGCTGGAGGTCACTATTTCGTTAGAGATTTCAAAAATCACCATTCTTCTTCATGGACCACCGGATTTTTAGATTTGATTTGATTTGTTTAAAATTGTCAAATTATAAACAATTAAACGGTACATCTTGTGCCAAGGTTGATCCCCATAAGGGTTCTTTACAAATGTTTACTAGTTTTTACTTTTTTGATATTCAATCCAAAGTTGTTCAATCTTTTCAGCTAGTTCCGTATGTAGTGATCGCAAATACCCGTCATTATCCATTACCCGGGTAACGAGTACTAGTTCGTTACAAAAAAAACGGGTACTCGGGTAATACCCGGTATTTATAGAAATTTTTGTTTTCATGTTAAAACAAAGAAAACGAGTTTTATTGATTTAAATTATATTTTAGCAATAGAATTACAAAAGATGGATGTTTAATTTTCTTGGGAGGATTCTCATTTTCACTTTCGGCCTTTTTCAAGAAGTAATACTTGATCTCAACAAGTGCATTGAGCAAATCGTCTCCAGTCTTATTGCGAACCTTAGTAACAAATATGTTTGAAACCGAAAATGTTTGTTCGCTTGGTGTAGGATCAATGGTGGCCAAAGCATTGTACAAATTTTGCAGTCTAGGAGTCAACTCACCAAAAGATTCCATTTTCACACTCATGACACTGAAAACGTTTTATATTTTGGTGACTCAACTGGTGTCTTGCTAAAGCGCCTCTCTGCCTAAAGTATTTGCCACACTGGACACATTGAAATGGTTTTATATTTTGATGAATCAACTGGTGCTTGGTTAAATTGCCTTCAAACTAAATCGTTTGTCACAATGATCACAGTGAAATGGACGTTCGCCTGTGTGCACTCGGAGATGTCGCTGAAAATTGAATTTGAATTCAAATGATTTCAGACAATATGAACATTTGAATTGACGATTTGGTTGTGCAAGGTTTGTTTCAATTGGATTAGTAGTGCATTCAGTGGCTATTGATTTCTCTCCAATTGCATTGGTTGCATGACCTTCTTGGTCAAGATTGTCACCCGAATCAGTGTCATCATCTTCGTCATCATCCAAAGTTTGCGTTTCGCTTTTTGCACACTTTCATTCGCCTGATCACTTTTATTGGTTTTTGGTTTTTGGTTTTTGGTTTTTGGTTTTTGCATTTTGCATTTTGCATTTTGCATTTTGCCTTTTGCCTTTTGCCTTTTGCCATTTGCCATTTGCCATTTGCCATTTGCCATTTGCCTTTTGCCATTTGCCATTTGCCATTTGCCATTTGCCATTTGCCATTTGCCATTTGCCATTTGCCATTTGCCATTTGCCTTTTGCCTTTTGCCTTTTGCCTTTTGCCATTTGCCATTTGCCATTTGCCATTTGCCATTTGCCATTTGCCATTTGCCATTTGCCATTTGCCATTTGCCATTTGCCATTTGCCATTTGCCTTTTGCCTTTTGCCATTTGCCATTTGCCTTTTGCCATTTGCCATTTGCCATTTGCCATTTGCCATTTGCCATTTGCCATTTGCCATTTGCCATTTGCCTTTTGCCTTTTGCCATTTGCCATTTGCCTTTTGCCATTTGCCATTTGCCATTTGCCATTTGCCTTTTGCCACTGAAATGCTCCTGTCTGATTTAATGAATCCACTTTTTCTAGTTGTACTTGCAATGCAACTCTTCATGTGTCATCATCTTCGTCATCATCCAAAGTTTGCGTTTCGCTTTTTGCACACTTTCATTCGCCTGATCACTTTTATTGGTTTTTGGTTTTTGGTTTTTGGTTTTTGCATTTTGCATTTTGCATTTTTGCATTTTTCCCTTTTGCCTTTTGCCTTTTGCCATTTGCCATTAGCCATTAGCCATTTGCCTTTTGCCATTTGCCATTTGCCATTTGCCATTTGCCATTTGCCATTTGCCATTTGCCATTTGCCATTTGCCTTTTGCCTTTTGCCTTTTGCCTTTTGCCTTTTGCCATTTGCCATTTGCCATTTGCCATTTGCCATTTGCCATTTGCCTTTTGCCTTTTGCCATTTGCCATTTGCCATTTGCCATTTGCCATTTGCCATTTGCCATTTGCCTTTTGCCACTGAAATGAAAACCTCCTGTCTGATTTAATGAATCCACTTTTTCTAGTTGTACTTGCAATGCAACTCTTCATGTGTCATCATCTTCGTCATCATCCAAAGTTTGCGTTTCGCTTTTTGCACACTTTCATTCGCCTGATCACTTTTTTTTGGTTTTTGGTTTTTGGTTTTTGGTTTTTGTAATCATGTCCAGCAAATTCGTCAAAAGTATTCAATCTCCAATCTTCGTGAATTCAATTGACGATTGGTTCACAAGAAGAACATGGAGAAGAAGAAACGTTCAAAGCTGTTTATGCATTCTATCCGCGTAGAATTCGTTCGACTCAACCAGGAAGTGGTGGACATTTGTGACATGGTTACAGCAATTTTTGGAGTCCCGTTCTGACTGTTTGTTTTGTAACCACATTCTTGTTCAACGCCATTTCCTTTGTCCACGTTCACCAAACATCGACCCCACTTCACTTTACCAATGTAAATCTCACGACAATGATTCCACACATCTGCCACCATCTGTTAATTAAATTTGGATTAGATTTTTAAATACAAGACTATCAATGGTACCTTTACAATGGGCGAAATATACTTGGAGAACGAATGAAACAATGAAAACACTTGCACAAAAGTTACTTTCTTTGTTGAACATGGGAGACTGTATCAAAATTCAACAACAGCACTCGTTTCGAGCATGGTTTACTGTTGAATGAGTCAAATGAAGAACTAGTGGCATGATAAGTGTAGGTGACATGTCTCCTTACACTTTAAAACAATCGGTCGTGGGGAGGAAGAAGTGACCAATTTGCACTGTCATATACCACTACTTCTACAGACTGCAGACCTGCCGAGAAGGCACAATAAAGTGCAACACACTCTGAATGACTAAGGAAAACTGGTTTTCCGATTGCTTTTGCTTTCAGCACCACACACTTGCAAGTCAACTAAATTGATTTAGACTTGTGTAGCAAACTCCCTCACTCGTAGTTCTTTGAGGGCTCGCGCTTTTCACTTTTTATCATTCGCAATAATGAAAAGTAAACCCAATGACTTACTATGTTGGCTATTGAACAAAATTTCACAGTTACGATTACCCGGGTAATGGTTTCGCAAAAACCGGGTAACGAGTACATTGAAAATATGGCGATTACCGGGTACGAGTACCCGTGTGCGAACACTATCCGTATGTCTATCAGTGGACAAAATTCTGTTTGAAGCCTCTTCTTGAGTCAATTAAATTAAAGATTAATTCGCTACTTTAAATTTTTGTTAACAAACGAATTTCAAAATAAAGTTTTAAATGATTTAAAAATTCGCTTAGCTAATTTTGCTAATTGATTTCTAAATACATTTGACTAATAAGTTTTTAAAAGATAAAACGGTCAATTCTTTCCACAGTTGCATGCAACAATTGTAATTGTGGAAACATTTGCACTGATGTTGTCCCGTTCAGTCATTCAATTTGGCTTGTAAATACTAGATAAATTATCATAATTATAATGATTTTGTAAAATTTAATTTAACAAATTAAATTGTTTATATTTTTATTTTTAATATTCGTTGGACATAATTTTCAAACGAATTTTTCTTTAGAAAAAGTACTTTTTGTCATGTAGCTAAAAATAATTTATCAACGTCGACAAGTTGGGAAACTCATTTGTCATAATTACAACCGTGATTAGGCAGTGATAGTGATAAAATGTGTGTAAATAATGATTGTTTGATTGGTTGCCAAGGTACTTGTACTTGACTGTTTGGTTAAGTGCAAATTTTGAATATAAAAGTAGTGACACAATTTTAGCCGCTAAAACGTATTTAAACGGCTAAATAGTCTGTCAACAAATCAACAAAATAAAATATTGTTCAAATGTCTTACAACAAACTTCAAGTCTTTCTTCCGTCCTCAAACTTTGGAGAAGCAACCAAAGTGGCGAACTTTGCACTCGTTGATCCGAAGCCTGACCAAGTCCGAGTGAAGCACATTTACGCTGGTGTGAATGCCACTGACATCAACACAACCGCTGGAAGATACTTTTCCGATGGAAAAGTTCCGTTTGATGTTGGTCTTGAGGTGAGCAAAGCTTCAATCAAGTTTATTGAAATAATGATACATAATTTTATTTTAAGGCATTGGGAATTGTTGACGCAATTGGTTCAAATGTTCAAGCTGGACAACTCTCAATTGGTCAAGCAGTTTTAATTTTTTGGCACTCTGTTACCGGTGAATTTTTTAAAGAAGGATTTTCCGAATATTCGGTAAATGATATTTTTTTACAAAAAAAATAATTTTCAATTAAAAATTAATTTAGTATCAACCAGCCGAGGCTCTTTACCCAGTCCCTGAACTGAATCCCAAATATCTCGTGGCATTGATCAATGGTCTCACCGCTACAATTGGCCTTGATATGGCAGGCCAACTCAAGCCTGGTGTTAAGGTTCTTGTCACTGCTGCGGCTGGTGGCACTGGCCACATAGCTGTACAGTGGGCTAAACGTAAAGGCTGTTACGTTATTGGGACTACTTCATCGGAGGAAAAGGCTACAAAACTCAAAGAACTTGGTGCCGATTTTGTTATCAATTATAAAAAAGATAATTTGAATCAAGTTTTGAATGACAAATTTCCGGTATGAATTTGTGAATTAAAATTTTAAATAATACTTTTAACAATAATTAGGATGGAATCAACGTTGTTTGGGAAACTGTGGGTGGTGAAACTATGAAAATTTTGCTCAATCATTTGAGCCCTAAAGGCCGATTGATAATGATTGGAAGCGTTAACAGTTATAAGGAGTTTGGATTTCCCTCAATTTTGGAATTGGATCCAATGGAGGTTAGTGATTTTTATTATTATCTTACTGATTAGTGCGTTTTTTTATTTTATTTAAATTCACTTTAGTTTATGCTTGGCTCAAAAACTTTTACCGCTTTTGGGCTAAATGTCTATTTTGACGAATTCTCCAGTTATTTACCGCAATTGATTGAAGATATCACAAACGGAAAACTTGAAGCTCACATTGATTTGGGCAATAAGTCAAATGCCGAACCGTTCTTTGGGCTGGATCAAGTCTATCGAGCTCAAGAGTATTTGCATGAGGGTAAAAATTTTGGTAAAGTTGTGGTGAAAATTCAAGATGCATAGAATGTATTGAATACTTTCTTGTTTGCTTAAAGGAATTTTAAAATTATGATTAGTTTTTTATTGCCGTTAGAAAATTGTGCATATAAAATGTTTCCAATGGAAATTGTTTTTCAAATTGTTTTTATAATATTAATTTTATTAAGTAATAATTCCTGTATAATGTCGGGCTGCCTCCATATAAGTTGTTTTCTTTCTGAACAAATTTGCACTTGTACTCTTTAGTGCAAATTGTAAACTTTCTGATTAGATTTGCGTATGGACAATCATTGAATTTATGGTACTAATTTTAGGTAATTTAGAACTACCATTAATGGTATAACGTATAAAATTATACCTCAAACTTTTTGTCTTGACTACCAAAATTGGACACTCGTTTCCACAAACAAAAGGAATAATAATTTAATTTAAATCAATATTTTTGGTAATTTTTACTATTGCCATTATTTTATCAGGTGTTCGCATATGTTTCTCCAATCGCCATCTGAATGGGGACACGAATGTTAGTATTAATTTATTGTAGAAACATCTGCATCCACCCGATAAGAATGAAGATAATTAAAATAATTAATAAAATAATTAAACTAATTATACTTTTCTCCAGAAAAAAACATATAAACTAGATACTTTAAGGCGGACCTGTCATTCGTTTAGACTATCTCAACGAATTATCATCTATTTGAAAATTTAATTTCCCTTACAACAATGGGCCAATTGAAGATGTCACTTGTGCTCAGTCCAGTGCAGAATTTGGCCTATTTCACCACCTATCTCGAAATTGTCGAACAGATTGGTTTGTTTGCTACTCGCAAATTAGTCTTCCCATTTCGTCTGGCCAATGTTCTTCTGCTGATGGGCGGACTGCATTTGCTCTACCTCTCGAGTATGATCGACAGTAGTCCACCCGAAAGGGCAATCCATTTCGATATACACTATTTCTTCTTTGGAAAGCCCCTTTTGAACTTGATAATATCCTCAATTCCGCCAATGGTTGTCTATTTTAATGTTCAAATATTTCACAAGCCCAGCCATCGTCTTCTGTCTGTTCTGTGTCGAGCTGTAATTGGGCATGATTGCACCTTCTTTGAGGGTTCTACATTTAATGGCAAAAATGTGTGCCATCAAGTTCGAAAGTGTTTTATGCTTTCGCTCAATTTACTCATAAACATCATACTAACATTTGGTAATAATATTAAGAATAAGTAATTAATAATTAATGTATAATTTTGTTTTCAGAGATATATTTGCTTGTGGCCTACCTCTACTATTTGTACATCTTTGTTGTCTATCGAGATTACTATCTGCAGCACTCGATTCTATTTTTGTTCTATTCACTTGTTTGCAATCATTTCAATGTGGCCATAATTGCATTGATTTTGATCAATTTCGCTCATGTGGTTGCACTCAATTTCACCCTAAATCTGTCCTTGATTCTGATTTTCTACATTAAAGCAAAACAAATCTATCTCAAATTTGAAGAGACGACCAAGAAAACGTTTAACCCGACCAATTTTAATCGATTTCGAAAATCATTTACACAGAATCTGTTGTTCTTTTGTGAAATCAATCAAATGCACGGAAAGTTGTTTTGTGCCTTTCTGGTCACCTTCTGTCCGACGAGCATAGTTTGGTCCACCTGGATTGTGGGAGACAAAATTGCATTTCATGGCAAAATTATTCTGCTTTTGTGGATCGTGTATTTGTGGAATTTTATGTTTATTTTCCACCTGATCTTTGCCTACTGTACCAAGCATATTCATCAGCCTGCAAAGCTGCTGTGCCATTTGATGGTGCATTATCAGCCAAAGCTGAGAATGCGAACACGACTCCAGCTGAGCAGTAGCATTTGTGCATTGCACACTTCCAACAGATATGGATTCACCTATGGCATCTTTGGTCTGGTCAGTATGGCTACGTTTGCAAAGGTAAATTGCACTTCATTTAAATGGAAATTAATTACGACTGTTTGTCAATTTTTACTTTAGTTTGTCCTGTTGTATGGCAAAATTTGTATGATTTCGTACAAATTGATGCGACGTGAAGTGATTTAGAATTTGTTGCCCTTTTGCACTGGAATTTGTGTTTGTCCTAGTTACAGCCCAAAACATGACCAGCTGGTTGTCATCACAAAGCACAACCAAGTTTTAAGGTATTGCAACTCGATTCGGTTTAATATTAAGTTTTTAATGTCATTTTCAATTTAAATGTCAAATATATTAATGATTCAACTTAAAAATAAAGTTAATTTCGAGATACTCTAGAAAATTTTCCGTGTTAAAATCAATAAATATTAATGACTTATTCAAGGGTACAATGTATTTTTGGCTAGTAGAAACCCAAATTAATTTATGCTACATGATGAACATAAATGCATTGAGGTGCTAATGTAGATGAACAACTATACAGTGTTGCAAATAGAATTAGTAATTTAATGTAATTTAATTTAGATGTTGATGGATGTTGATTCACAACTCTTTATACTCAATGTAAATACTCAATATTCGTATCTATCTATACTTTTATTGTATTCTTTAATGTTAAAGGTTAATAAAATATAATCAAAAAATTGAGACATAAACAAAGTTCACAGTTGATATTATAATTATGGAGCTCGTATGATGATAAAAATAATTAAATTTGAAATGTTAAACAAACATTTAAATCGTTTTTTCCCGTCTGAATTAAAAATTACTATTTAAAGCGCAGGGAAATGTTTCAACTGACCTTATTTGCTGTCAATTTGTTCACAATGGCGTCGAATCGACTAGTTATTTTCCTTTTATTGCTGATGTTGACAAAATTGTTCACGGTTTCTTTTTGTGACAAGTGCACAAATCCTTTGCCTGGTCTAATGCTATTGGCCTCTGGAGTTGACATCACCTCATTGGAGTTAATTCCGCTTGGAGATTCAAAATCAAATCGCGGTCTGGTTGAAAATGTTTTCAATTTTACTTGTTCAGGCACTCAATTTGAATATACGCTGGACAAAGACTTTATCTCCTATGATGTGCCTGATCAAATTTCCGTTCGAACGTTACATAATGATTTTGACAGTGATTCTGTGTCGTTTATGTCCGACGCAAGTAGCCTTAAAGCGACACTGATGTCTCGACTCTTTCTCCAGGATGGCTGGCAAAGTTCTATTGGAACATTCTCCAGAAATCCAAAATACACAAGTTTACTGAAACAATATTTCAATGCAAACAAGACATTCTCTAAGGTAAGTGAAAATTTGATTGATTATTAAATGTTTAAGTGTTCACATACATTGTTGTTGTTCATTCGATAGATTGAGACTATTGCATCAACTATATTAACTCAAGTGAATCCGTTTCAAAAGGGGACTAGTCGTGTAAAACAAGGGACTGTTTCTAGCAGCTTCCTCAAATTTGTTACTCAAAAATTGCCACCAAAATACGAAGACGACCCGCCAATCTACCAGACATTTGTGCAACGCTTTGGAACGCACTACTTTTCACAAACACAACTATCCGACTATGCCTACCTTGTGTTTGCGCTCAATCGCGACTACTTGTTCGACACTCGAGATGATCAACTTTCCGACAACATGCGTGTTGCTTATTTTGATTATTTCAAACGATGGGATTCGATTATATCGAAAAACATTTCTAACAATATGTCGCAAAGAGATTCATTCGCAAATGTGAGTGAAATTGCTCTAGCGTATAGTGCACAAAAGAATGGCTCATGGTGGGAGGATAAACTCACTGGAGCTCGCTACAGTGTAGCCAAACAATTCAGAAATTTCTCAATACGCTGGACAGACTTGCAATCAGTTGCCAACTTGATTGACAATCGAACCATACGAGAACAGGTGGAGATTGCCATTATAATGCACCGAACTGTGGCACAGTTTGAAGAGCTAACCAATATATACAAATTCAGCAATTACCAATTTTCAAGTGAAGAAAAGGTTGCATTCGAGAGAGCGGGCAAACTTGTTCACAATTGCACCAATCGCAAACAAGTTGATCAACTGCATCGCACTGTCCATGATTTGTACTACAGAGTGCTGCAGGTTAAGGATAGAGACTTTTATCAACCATTGATCGATGATTTGTACGTAACTGCAGCTGCAAAGTTGGCCTTTGCAAAGCAAATTTGTGCCTTTTCGTTTGGCAGATTCATGAGGGGACAGTTCACTGCTGGACAGTGTGAAGCGCCAGATATTCGAGATGTACAAAGGGAGACTAATTATCTCTTTGATGTGATTCAACTCATGAATACCTTTCCGGCTTATGATAACGTGGAATATTCATTGTATCTACGCCACTTTCAAGAAGCACGTAGTCTCAATCTGCACTATGGCTTGCGTGCGGATATAGCTAATGGACTCAGCGCTAGTTGCGGTAAGTGTTGAATAAGATTGGACATATCATCTGGTATCGTCTTCTGTACATACCATTAAGTGTATCACACATTCTTGATCTTATAGCAAGCTTTGCTAATTTTTGCGTAAAAACTTTAATTATTTTTAAGGACATTTAATATTACACCGCTTCTGTAATCTGTATTTAAAGTAATAAAATTTATCAATCTGCAATAAATTCAAGAATGTTGAATAATAATAAAGTCTGTACATAATGAATATGAAGTATACCAGGCAGATGATAAGTTTTTGCACACTGGAAACTCGATTTTGAAACTCTCCGATGTTCACGTGTCTCATGCGTTTGAAGAAAATCTGATAAATGTGCAAGACGTTCGTTGCTGTCCGTTCACAACGCTCGTCGACGCGCTGTTTGGACGATTTAGGTTCCTGCAACTTGACTGCGTTTGCGTTTTCAATCATCAGCAGCTTGTGAATTTCAGAGACTGATTCTTCGAATGGCCCCAGCGCGCTATAGTCATCTGCAACAATCCGTTTTAATGCCTTAGTTATTGCGAATTGTGTGCCTTGACATCTGTCGATGTAATGTTGAAAGGTGAATTTTACTGTAAGTAGTCTTGGCCCATAATATTCTTTTTGAATACTTTCATAAACAATACCGAAATCGATAGTAGAAGCTAAATTTGGAATTTAAAAAATAATTTTAAAATGTTTGTAAAATAAAGAATGTAAAAATATTACAATTTGAAACATTCGTGAATCTATGATGCCATTGTTGAGGTATCGAAATCCTGCTCGAGCGCCCTTATAGTTGGCTATCATTTTGTCAAGCTTTTAAGAAATTATTATTACTTCATTACTATCATTGATAAGTTAATATCAATTAAATCATCACATACCGCCAACAGCTGTGCACTGGTTGGTTCACAAAGTCTCGCGAAGGCATAGGTGAACTTTTGAGTTGCTTTGTAAATGAGCACATTCTTGCGAACTATAATCGAACACTCGCTCGTGATGAACATGATGGTAACAAAGAATTGAATCGAAAAAAACAGACTGAACAATCTCATTAGAACTGAGCCTGCTGAGCCAAATAGAAAGGCATGCCCAATAAAACAAATCAACACAACATAACCGTAAACATAATCGGTTAGAATGAAACTCCAAAACTGATTGTAGGCGTGTAGTTCGCTGTAAAGAGCCAACACTTTTCGATTGCATGCAGAAAATTTTCTCCAAATGGAAAAGTTGTTCCGCTTTCTTTTGTGTGAATTGGGCTTTTTGTTAGCGAATCTTGTTATTGCCAAAATTTTTGTAATCAGCGAATTGATCTTGCGTAATTTAATTTGCTGTTTAAATTGAATATAACTAGTGACCAGATGAAAGTAAAATGCGACATAGACAAGTGCTACAATAAATTTTTTTTATCATATATGAAACATTAAAAAACTAAGCTTACCATAACAACAATAAAATGTAAAAAAACTGAAATAGAAATAAAGCAATAAATTTCTGATTGTCCAGTTATCTCCATTGAGATGATGAAAGCCAACAAATGTGAGATAACCCAGCACAAACACAGCCATCATAATTGTAGAGTAGATTCGCCTCAATTTTGATCGTTTCTGCAAAATCTCGTCTGATTTGTCCTGTTTCCAGACTAATTTTTTTAAATGTTACATAATCATATAAAAAACATAATACACAAGCGCGCACACTTACACTTTCCTCTGTAGTAGATTGTACGCTTCTGAATGGACTCGTTCCAGATGGCAAACATGAAATAGTCATGGCTGATATTGGGCACTTGGCAAAGATAAAGATAGAGTAGTGATTGTTGTACCATTCCAGCGCATATAAAGATGTCACTGATGCTCCAGAATATGGGCAAAAATATTCGGTGAGTTAGTAGTTCAGGCATGCCAGTTGATGAGTACTGGCCGCCATGACGAATGAATACAATGTAGAGCGAGTCCACAGTGTAGTAGAGCATCGCCATGAGAGGAGGTACAAAGTGTGCATTTACTTTGAGCCAAGAAAATTTGGTTGACAAGTGGCAAAACGGACTCACATTCTTTAAGTCGTCCATTTCTTCCAGTGTATTGCAGTCTTTAATGAGATCGAGATTAAAGTAGAATTCACGCAGATGGACAACGACAATTTTGAACAACTTATAAATTATAAGGAACATGGCAAAAAAGAATAGAAGCGCAAATTTAAATATTTGCAGCATCTTTGAGACTGTTAGACTGAGTAGAAGGTTACCAATTTCCATATTAACAATCTTTAAAAGAAATTTTCTTAGTGAGTATCTGCTCGACTTGATATAAAATGAATATTTAAAGTTTGTAAAGTTTCGCCACTTCAAACGACACAAGATTTATCAATAATAAATGTGCTTTAGAAGCAAGTAATTTTAAACTTGCATTTTAAACTTTCAATTCAAAATCCTTGAAATTAGAAAAATATCTTAAAAATCATTAGGATAATTCAATAACAAATTAATAATTGACTTGTTTATAAAAAGTAAAAGCTTTTCTATCTCAGTAGCCCCGATGGCCTTGAATTTGCATTTAAACCCAATATAATGAGAGGAGATAATATAATAATAGTTTCAATGACATTTGGGCCATGATGAGTCACCGTTTGTATGTGTTCAAAGAATTCAAGAGAATCAATCAATATCGATTTGGCATCTTTGTATTCCCTCCTTGGCGAGAGTTGGCTTGAAGCAGGTTTGTTTTCCAATTTGAATTTATGAAAATTTGAAATGAAATATTAAAATCAAATTTTCAAGATTCGTTCATTTCTACATTACGATTAATTATTTGGTTGTCATATGAGAACACGATAGTTCGATAGGTGAACCTCGAGAATACGATTCAAACAAATATTTATCATTCAAAAGCTGCTCAAGTTAATCTACAGAACATCAAATAAAAGGACCAACAAGTTGCGCATCATGTTCAAACACTACTCGATTGGAAAATGCAACCTTTGTTTGTACGATGAGCCAGGTCCAATAAAATCCACGGCCACAATCGTTTCTGGAACAAATATTTGCCTGTGCACTTCTTCTGTTACATAAATTGTTTGTTATCTCGTGTATAGACTCATTTTGCCACCATTTTATGCTAAATTCATCAGAAAGTGTATTCGCAAAATTGGCTTCATATTACTCGAGAGTTATCAGATCAATTCGAAAACGTTCAAAATGGTATTTTTCGTATTGATTTACTAATTCTATTTGCAACACTGTATAGTTGTTCATCTACATTAGCACCTCATTTATGTTCATCATGTAGCATAAATTAATTTGGGTTTCTACTAGCAAAAATACATTGTACCCTTGAATAAGTCATTAATATTTATTGATTTTAACACGGAAAATTTTCTACAGTATCTCGAAAGCAACTTTATTTTTAAGTTGAATCATTAATATATTTGACATTTAAATTGAAAATGACATTAAAAACTTAATATTAAACCGAATCGAGTTGCAATACCTTAAAACTTGGTTTTGCTTTGTGATGACAACCAGCTGGTCATGTTTTGGGTTGTAACTAAGACAAACACAAATTCCAGTTCAAAAGGGCAACAAATTCTAAATCACTTCACGTCGCATCAATTTGTACGAAATCATACAAATTTTGCCATACAACAGGACAAACTAAAGTAAAAATTGACAAACAGTCGCAATTAATTTTTTCATTTAAATGAAGCAATTTACCTTTGCAAACGTAGCCATACTGACCAGACCAAAGATGCCATAAGTGAATCCATATCTGTTGGAAGTGTGCAATGCACAAATGCTACTGCTCAGCTGGATTCGTGTTCGCATTCTCAGCTTTGGCTGATAATGCACCATCAAATGGCACAACAGCTTTGCAGGCTGATGAATATGCTTGGTACAGTAGGCAAAGATCAGATGGAAAATAAACATAAAATTCCACAAATACACGATCCAAGAAAGCAGAATAATTTTGCCATGAAATGCAATTTTGTCTCCCACAATCCAGGTGGACCAAACTATGCTCGTCGGACAGAAGGTGACCAGAAAGGCACAGAACAACTTTCCGTGCATTCGATTGATTTCACAAAAGAACAACAGATTCTGTGTAAATGATTTTCGAAATCGAGTAAAATCAGTCGGGTTAAACGTTTTCTTGGTCATCCCTTCAAATTTGAGATAGATTTGTTTCGCTTTAATGTAGAACATCAGAATCAAGGACAGATTTAGGGTGAAATTGAGTGCAACCACATGAGCGAAATTGATCAAAATCAATGCAATTATGGCCACATTGAAATGATTGCAAACAAGTGAATAGAACAAAAATAGAATCGAGTGCTGCAGATAGTAATCTCGATAGACAACAAAGATGTACAAATAGTAGAGGTAGGCCACAAGCAAATATATCTCTGAAAACAAAATTATACATTTATTATTAATTACTTATTCTTAATATTATTACCAAATGTTAGTATGATGTTTATGAGTAAATTGAGCGAAAGCATAAAACACTTTCGAACTTGATGGCACACATTTTTGCCATTAAATGTAGAACCCTCAAAAAAGGTGGCATCATTTCCAATTACAGCTCGACACAGAACAGACAGAAGACGATGGCTGGGCTTGTGAAATATTTGAACATTAAAATAGACAACCATCGGCGGAAATGAGGATATTATCATATTCAAAAGGGGCTTTCCAAAGAAGAAATAATGTATATCGAAATGGATTGCCCTTTCAGGTGGACTACTATCGATCATACTCGAGAGGTAGAGCAAATGCAGTCCGTCCACCAGCAGAAGAACATTGGCCAGACGAAATGGGAAGACTAATTTGCGAGTAGCAAACAAACCAATCTGTTCAACAATTTCGAGATATTTGGTGAAATAGTTCAAATGCTGCACTGGACTGAGCACAAGTGACATCTTCAATTGGCCCATTGTTGTAAGCAAAATTAAATTTTCAAATAGATGATAATTCGTTGAGATAGTCTAAACGAATGACGAGTCCGCCTTAAAGTATCTAGTTTATATGTTTTTTTTGGAGAAAAGTATAATTAATTTAATTATTTTATTAATAATTTTAATTATTATAATTTAATTATCTTCATTCTTATCCGGTGGATGCAGATGTTTCTACAATAAATTAATACTAACTTTCGTGTCTCCATTCAGAAGGCACTTGGAGAAACATATGCGAACACCTGATAAAATAGTAGCATAAGAAAAATTAATTTAAAAAATTGATTTTAATTAAATTATTATTTCTTTTGTTTGTGGAAACGAGTGTGTCCAATTTTGGTAGTCAAGACAAAAAGTATGAGATATAATTTGATACGTTATACCATTAAGTCTAAATTAGGTTTATCTATCTATGTAAGGTATTGGCATTAAGCTTTTGTTCGTAGTATGTGACCTTAGACAAACCTTAACTTTTTGACATTATGGTTTAGTTCATGTTACACTGCAATCTTTAACCTTAACTTCTATGCGTTAAACTTTGGAAGTGAGCTGATGGAACTTCCTGGAAGTATAACGTTTTTACGTTAAGCTCTTAATGTAATGCACAGACAGACATAGTTTTTCAACACTTTGAATTTGATTTGACCAAAGCTTAAGGTTGAAACGTTATACCGTAATTTCGCGACAATAGATTTTGGATCATTGCAAATAGAAATCCAAACACATTTGAAAACATTAAAGGAAATAAACTTTTTTATACAACAAAAAATTTGTCGTATTACATGACAAGGGTGAATTTGTGACAACTCACTTCCTCTCTGTGTGTCCTGTCCTGTGAATACACAGGAAGTTTTGTGAGTCTCTGATTTTAGGAAATCCTTTAACATTGTGTGCTCTCGCGTTCTTATTATTTATAGTTTTAAAACATAGATAAAGATATTTTTCTTATATTAACTTAAAACTATCACACAATGCTCAGAGAACTTACTGTGGCTCGTGGACATTGCTTTCTTTAAATACGCATTCATAAAACTTTGAAATGTCGATTCGGAAATGAGCTCACAACTAATCCCCAAATTGAAAGAAGTGTATGAACAACCCACCCAACCACCAATAATCACAAACAAGTCCCTTATCATAAACAACTTATGACTCGAGTAGCATTCAAACCATTGAAACTAATAATAATGTAATTGACATAACAATCAATCAATCGACTGAGGTAACCTGAGATAAGACAAATAGCAACAGTTTGCTGCTGCTTTGTATTCTACATCGACTGATTAGTCTCTTTAAACTAGCGGAACCTCTTTTTTTAATGAAGTACTTGTTGGAGTAGATTTTGAGTCAGAATATACCGAATGGTACAAATAAATTATTGTGCATTGTACATACTTGATTTGACACATATCAGTGGATTGGTTTGTATGTGACTAATAGTCAAGTGGTTTGTGATGAAGGATATGTTTGTGCTATGGAGTGTGTGGTTTGGTGGTTATCAGAGGTGGGTGATCTGTATTGGGTGATATGAGTGACTTGAATGGTGATGTTGGTGATGAGGAATGCAGTGGTGGGCATTGTGAGTTGTGACTGTGACTGTGAGTGTTGTCTTTACAACATACGACTTACTTGAACATGGCACTGACGGACAGAGACTTGCTGCTGGTGAAGAATGAGACTGATGACCATCGTCCATTTCGTTCATCATTCGCAGTCACATCAGGAGTGTTTTATTATGAAGTGATTCCTGTGACTGGTGGAGAGATGAGATTCGGGTGGGCAACGAGGGAGGCAAGATTGAGTTGGTGGAAAAAAATTGGAGATGATAAACATTCAATTGGATTGGAATTGGGAAATGAATGTTATATTTATCATAAACATGATGATGATGATGATAACAAAGGAAAATATAGAATCACGGCTGTGTCACCTCATGCTTCACCCACAGTGATTGGTTGTTTGATCGACACTCCAAACCGTCAATTCCAGTTCTACATCAACGGACATCAAGTGCAATCACCTGACAATGTACATTTCTCTACACTGCCTTACTATGCCACTGTGAGTCTATGGGAAGGACAACAATGTCAACTCAACTTTGGTCAAGCACCATTCAAGTTTGCTCCCAAAGATATTCAATTTGGTGATTTCCATGGAACAACAAATGGAGATGTGAGGAGATATCAAATGGCTGAAACTGTTAAGTACAATTATAATTTCTGGTTCGCCCACCCTCTGATCGCCAATCAGGTCTCTCAGTTCTACTGTGACCCTGAGCAGGTCGAATGTGACGAGTTGGTGAGACAACTCGAACACATCGAGCACAACCAAACCACTCGACTTGATCACTCAGTCAAGGGTGGCAGATTGGTTCAGTCGGTCATTGAGCATGCAGAGGAAGTTGACCTGTGACCACAATGACAGGGTGGGGAGGTGGCTGAGGAATGTGATTGAACAAATGGGATATTTTAAACAAACCAAACTCCTCGAACTGCTCTACCCCTACCATCAACTGTCAATGTCATCAACTAATTCCGCCAAGTGTCACAACATTTCAACAATTTTAATTATTTTATTGTTTAATTCAGATAATGATTTCATTCATCACCTAGTTAAAAATTTTCACAATCTCGACATATTTTTGTCCAAACATTGTTCAATTGAAACATTCCAACTTTTCCTCAACCCAAAATTATTTATAACTGATCATTTGAAAGGAATCAACATTCTCAAACGCATCGAATCCTTCCCTCTACCTCAAACCAAACGATTACTTGAGCACGACTCCACCCTCAATTGGTGTTGCGAGTTGTTCGGTGAGGTGTCGAGTGTCTCGCGACTGTACGAACCGAGTTGTGACTTGGTGAGATTGCAAGTTGGCATGTGTACGAGATGGTTTCGTGATCACGTGATGCAGACTGAGAGACACTTTCCTTCACAATCAACACTCAACCCTGAGGACAGAACAGAACACATCAAACTGTCCAGTGATTGTTTGTCTGCTCGCAATGATGGTGGTGGTTGGCAAAGTGTTCGTTCTGTGTGTTCAGTCAGTTCAGACATCTTTTACTACGAAGCTGTTCTGATCACAAATGGAGACATCAGAATTGGGTGGGCAACGAAACAAAGTGGGTTGAATAGAAATGGATTTGGTTGGGATAAATACTCAATTGGGTTTGGTGGTATATACGTTTATGAAATAAAACATCAAAATCATAACTTCTACGACCCTTCACTCATTTCCAACTCCACATCCAAACCTCGATGGTCAGTTGGTGATGTAGTTGGATGTTTGATTGATTGTGACAAGAAAATATTTAGATTTTATTTGAATGGAGAATCGGTGAAGTGTAGAGAGAAATTTATAGATGAAGATGATGATGAATGTTCTATTCATTTCTCACCCCAACCTTATCATGCAGCAGTCAGTCTCTATCCCCACCAGCAAGTTTACCTCAACCTGGGCCAGTGCCCCTTCCGTTACGCCCCGTCTGTCCCATTCCGCACCTTCCACCAGCTCTCCCCCAGCCCACCCTCACCTCCACTCCATTCACCTCGTTTGTCCGAGTGTTACTCGTTGGTGCAAGTGTTGGCTAAGGATCGAGTCGAACTCGTGTTTGACGATGACAAACAGAAAGAATTTGATCAATTGGCAAAACAAATTGAGCAAAGCAATTTCAATTACGAAAATGTTAAACAGACCTCCATCGACCGTCTCCGTCTGCTCCAATCCTTCATCTCCTTATCCGGATCAATGTCACTCGACTACTGTCTCTCAGTCCATACCAACTTCGTAGCCCACCTCTTTTCCCAGTCCACCATTGCCAATCCTGCATTTCTCGACCTAGTCGCACAACTGCTCTACCCATACTTCACACTTCACTTGACCAGCAATACAGCAAGAAAGCATCGCAACGTGTGCATTGTTCTATCCACTTTAAGCAACACAATGCATCATTTGCCAATCAATTTACATGAATTAACATTAATATACTTTACCGAAATTGTTTGCAATAGTGATGAATTCTCAGATGAAATATTGCTGATAATAGTTCTGATTGCTATGGGAAATATGAAATTGAATGAAAAAGAAAGAAACAAGTTGAAATCAAATGACAAATTTTGTAATGCTCTCAAGCACATGAGCAATCCTGATTTGAATGACATCACAATTCTAGCGAAAATTTCAATTGTACGTCAATTAGTGTTCCTAAGTCAATGGACATTTGATCACTTGCTCAACTCAAAACAAACAAATCTCCATTCCTCACTGACCAATCACGAAACCCTCGACCCATCCAACTGCAGTGCCCACCTCAAACTCTCGCCCGACTTACTCTCAGCTCGCAGTGATCGCAACTGGCAAAGTGTTCGATCAGTCACATCGCTAAGTCAGAGAAGATATCAGGACACTGTTGTGTACTATGAGGCTACTTTGGTCACGAGTGGTCCAATGAGAATTGGCTGGGCTTCGGAGAATGTGCAGATGAGTTCAGGCACTGTAGGTGATGATCAGTACTCCATTGGATTCGATGGGCACAATCGATGCATTTGGCACAGAGGAAGACAATATCCAATCAGAAATGTACCTCAATGGACAGTTGGAGATGTAGTCGGTTGTATGGTGCTGATCAAGAAGAAACGATTTGCCTTTTACCTCAACAAGGTGCCAATTGAATTTCCATTATTGTCAACACTTCTCCAATCTCCACACTTTTCCTCAGTCCAGTCTTACTACACAGCAGCCTCACTCTACACCTTTCAGCAGTGTCAATTCAACTTTAGTGTTGCACAACTTCCACCCAGACGACCAAGTTTTCGAGTGTTGGATTCAATGAGAAACTCGATCAACAGAGGTTGCAGACATTTAGTGCTGAACACTGGAAATGTGATCAATTCCTTGATCAATATTCAAGGTAGAATTGAAGCAGGAAATATCACTTCAACCTACATTCCTGGAAGTGATTCCTCAAATTGTGTCATTAATGCAGAGAGAACAATCAAACTGAAATCTACAAACAAAAGTAATAATTCTCATAAAAACGAAGAAATGTTTGACGAACATGAAGAGAACGAATTTCTGGAAAATAGCAATAAGAAAAATGTTTAAAAATACATTTTAAGGTTATTGTGAGTATCGAAATTATTTTTCATTATACATCGTACATCCTGAATATTCCAATATTTTGCAAATTGATCATCAAATTGACTGATCGATGGTTCATTTTCTGAAATATTAATCACTGCGCTTGTGAGGAATGGTGTAGATAAGACAAGTGACACCCAATAAACAGAATTTTATTCCACATAAAACAGAGAATTTTAAAAAATCAATTTATTTATTGAATATTTGTGATAAACATATTAAAACAAATATATTGTGAAGAGAAAAAGTTCACAAAAATATGCAATTTTTTATATTTTTGATTTTCCTTGATTTAATTGTCCAAAAGTACATATATCGTACACTAGTTCTGAATGTATTTATAAATTAAATCCTTAATAATATTATGTTAGTTTGTTTGTGATAAAATTTATTTAACAAATATTAGCTTCAAAGTCTTTATACGGCTTCGTTTTGGAGGTTTAATTTCAAACGAACTGACGCGAGAGTTGACATTTTGTTTAACTTTAACCTTGATTTTCACAATTTCAATTTTATGAAATTAAATCAATCAAATTAAATGGTCCAAAAAAGCTTGGGGAAAAATGGCGGACCAAAACTCAAATTTGACAAAGTTAACCGTTCAATCACCACTGACAACCACCCAGCCACCAATGACCACCAACAATTCCCTTATCGTAAACCACTTCAGACTCGAGTGATAGACAAACCAACATCAATGTACCTAACACATCAATTAATTAATCGACTGAAGTAACCTGAGATAAGGCAAATAGCAATAGTTTGCTGCTGCTTTACTTACTCCATCGACGAATAAGACTCTTGAAACTGATTGAATCTCTCTATGAATGAAGTGCTGGTTGAAGTAGATTTAAAATTTAAAATAGAAAAAAACGGATATACAGAATCATATAAATAAATGATTTTGCGTTGTGCTTTACTGTAATATATGTTACGGTAAAAGTACAAAGTCTAGTAATTGTGCAAATTAACCGGTAAAATTGAATATTAAGAAAATTTAAAACTAAATATACAGATTTACTGGTAAATGTGCGCATTTACCAGACTTTGCACTTTTACTGTAACGCATTCTTGATTTGACACTTATCTTGGGGCTACCATGAACTCAATCGAAGTAATTGAAGTAGATTGATGAACAAGTTGGTTTGTGATAAGCTAAATGTTTGTGCTGTGATGGTTTGGTGGTTGTCAGTGGTGATTGATCAGTATGGGTGTTATGAGTGGTGAGAGGTGATGTTGGTCATGAGGAATGCAGTGGTGGGCATTATGAGTTGTGACTGTGACTGTGAGTGTTGTCCTTACTACTTACGACTTACTAGAACATGGCACAGACGGACAGAGACTTGATCGTGCTCAGGAATAAATATGATGACCATCGTCCATTTCGTTCATCATTCGCAGTCACATCAGGAGTGTATTATTATGAAGTGATTCCGGTGACTGATGGAGATATGAGATTCGGGTGGGCAACGAGGGAGGCGAGATTGGGTAATCATTGGATAACGAAAATTGGAGATGATGAACATTCCATTGGATTGGAATTGGAAAATGAATGTTTTATTTATCATGAACATGATGACTATAGAAATGATGACAAAGGAAAATATAAAATTCAAATTGCATCTGCAGATGCGTCACCCACGGTGATTGGTTGTTTGATCGACTCATCGAACCTTCAATTCCAGTTCTACCTCAACGGACAAAAAGTGAAATCACTGGACAATGTACATTTCTCTTCACTGCCTTACTATGCCACTGTGAGTCTAGACACAGGACAACAATGTCAACTCAACTTTGGTCAAGCACCATTCAAGTTTGCTCCGAAAAATATTCGATTTAGTGATTTCCATGAAACAAGGGAAGATGTGCGAAGATATCAAATGGCTGAAACTGTTGAGTACAATGATAAATTCTGGTTCGTCCACCCCGTGATCGCCAATCAGGTCTCTCAGTTCTACTGTGACCCTGAGCAGGTCGAATGTGACGAGTTGGTGAGACAACTCGAACACATCGAGTACAACCAAACCACTCGACTTGATCACTCAGTCGAGTGTGGCAGATTGGTTCAGTCGGTCATTGAGGTGCTGGACAGGAGGTTGACCTGTGACCACAATGACAGGGTGGGAAGGTGGTTGAGAGAAGTTATTGAAGAAATGGAAGATAATGATTTTGAAAAAGCCAAACTCCTCGAACTGCTCTACCCCTACTATCAAATGTCAAGGACTTCAACCAATTTGACCAAATGTCAAAATATATCAACAATTTTAATTCTTACGTTATACATTTTCGGAAATTCTTTCATTCGTCACCTAGTTAACAACTTTCTCAATCTTGACATGTTTTTGTCCAAACATTGTTCAATTGAAACATTCCAACTTTTTCTCAACCCAAAATTATTCATAACTGATCCTTTGAAAATGATCAACATTCTCAATCTCATCGAATCCTTCTCTCTACCTCAAACCAAACGATTACTTGAGCACGACTCCACCCTCAATTGGTGTTGCGAGTTGTTCGGTGAGGTGTCGAGTGTCTCGCGACTGTACGAACCGAGTTGTGACTTGGTGAGATTGCAAGTTGGCATGTGTGCGAGATGGTTTCGTGATCACGTGATGCAGACTGAGAGACACTTTCCTTCACAATCAACACTCAACCCTGAAGACAAAGAAGAACACATCAAACTGTCCAGTGATTGTTTGTCTGCTCGAAATGATTCTGATGGTTATTGGAATTTGCAAAGTGTTCGTTCTGTGTGTTCAGTCAGTTCAGAAATCTTTTACTACGAAGCTGTTCTGATGACATATGGAGAAATGAGAATTGGGTGGGCAACGAAACAAAGTGAGTTGAATAGAATTGGAATTGGTTGGGATAAATACTCAATTGGGTTTGATGGTAATGACGAATATAAAATAGAACATCAATTTGAAAACTTCTATGACACTACACTTATTTCCAACTCAACACCCAAACCTCGATGGTCAGTTGGTGATGTAGTGGGATGTTTGATTGATTGTGACAAGAAAATATTTAGATTCTATTTGAATGGGAAGTTGGTGAAGTGTAGAGAGAAAGATAATTTATTTGGCGTATATTCTCTTCACTTCTCCTCCGAGCCTTACCATGCAGCAGTCAGTCTCCGTCAGCACCAGCAAGTTTACCTCAACCTGGGCCAGTGCCCCTTCCGTCACGCCCCGTCTGTCCCATTCCGCACCTTCCACCAGCTCTCCCCCAGCCCACCCCCACCTCCACTCCATTCACCTCGTTTGTCCGAGTGTTACTCGCTGGTGCAAGTGTTGGCAAAGGATCGAGTCGAACTCGTGTTTGACGATGACAAATAGAAAGAATTTGATGAATTGGCAAAACAAATTGAGCAAAACAAATTCCAATACGAAAATGTCAAACTGCACACCTCCCTCGACCGTCTCCGTCTGCTCCAGTCCTTCATCTCCGTATCCGTGCCAATGTCACTCGACTCTAGTGTCTCAGTCCATGCCAACTTCGTAGCCCACCTCCTTTCCCAGTCGACCAGTGCCAATCCTGCATTTCCCGACCTAGTCGCACAACTGCTCTACCCATACTTCACACTTCACTTGACCAATCACACAGCCAACACACATCGAAACGTCTGCATCGTTCTCTCATGTCTTGTTACTGAAATGAAAGACAAAGAACGAATAAACCTCTATCAACAAGTGCTAACCTATCTCACACAAATAGCAATCAACAGTGATGATCAGTGTTGTTTGTTGTTTGTCATCATATGTCTTGGAAATATGAATTTGGAAGAAGTGGACAAACAAAAAGTTCAATCAAATTGCTCAATCATGAACAAACTTATTAACATTCAAAGTAATTCCTCTGCCAATGCAGACTCATACCTTGCACAGCAAGCCCACTTTTGTGTCCAATGGTTTCTCTCAAACATTCTCAAAACAATTGACTCAGCACCAATATCATCATCAAACCAAACCAAATTGGACCTACACAACAAAAGTGCCCATCTCAAGCTCTCCCCCGACTTGCTCACAGCTCGAAGTGATTGCAACTGGCAAAGTGTAAAGTCCATGTTCTGCATCAAGCCCGAGGTCTACTACGAAGTGACACTGCACACGAGTGGACCAATGCGCATTGGCTGGACAACCAACCAAACAGACATTGAGCACAGTCTCGTGGGCTGTGACGAGTACTCGATTGGCTTCGATGGCTACAATCGATCCATTTGGCACGAGGACAAACAGTACCGAGTGAAGGACATTGGCCAGTGGAAGGCGGGTGACATTGTGGGCTGCTTCATTGGACAGGGCTATTTTGTGTTCCAGTTGAACGGTAGACAAATTCCCATCCCTTCGCTCATTTACTTTTCTTCTCGTCCTTACTTTGCCGCAGCCTCGATCTCCACCTTCCAGCAATGTTCATTCAACTTCACCAAAACCAAACATCCACCCAAACGGAGCAGTTTTATGCATTTCGACTCAATTCGAAAGATTAGCAATGCTTACATCAAGGCACAAAAGCATGGAGGCATCTGCAATTCGATTGTGCTCTATGGCTCCAAGATGATTTCGAGGGACATCAAAATGGTGCAAAATGAAACATCATGCTCGTCTTGTAGCTCAACATTAAAAAATCAAACTGATGAAAATTTGCCTTTACGGACAAATGAAATAATCGAGGAATTGGATGAAGAAGAGCAGTTCGATGAGGAGGCAGGACACATCCAACAAATAGTGGATTCAATCATAATCGTGTTTAGGGTATTTGTCCAATTAATAAAATTATTACAATTCAGCAATAGCATTCAAGTAAAATGGTTCATAGTCTTCAAAACAATTGTCGAGCGTATGCGAAGATACAACATTTTCGATTCTTGTGAAGGTAACTCTTACATTTCTCAACCGATTTGCATGACAATATGACAATGAAATAGGTATTTTGTGTATTTAGTGTTACTATATTCAGGTTTATAGTTTTCATATTGATATTAAATAATGATTAAATTAAATAAATAAAGCTAATTATGAGAATTAAAAAAAATTAAAAATAATGGTTTCTAAGCATTTCTAACATGCGTTATGCATGACATACTGATTAGTATCCCTAATGTCAATGGTGAAACCAGAAATGACCTCAATCGTATTGAGAACATGAGTGGAGGCCGCAATGTGTTTGATCTGGTGTAATTGATATCAAACACATCCATGTTTGTATGCCGCATAATATACTGTTTTCCCCGTTTATCTCAATCACAGGATACAAAAAGGTTGTTGGCCACTCTTCATGATGTGTCCATTCTATCTGTGAGCTCGAGTCTGGTGGAAACACTTTTTCTGTTGTTGTTCCTCATCACCAGTCACCAATAACAGATCATCAGCAGCAGCAGCATCATCATGCCCTTCGGGCACGCATATTTAATTGGATTGATGATATTTGTGGGGTTGGTAATTGGGTTGTGGATCATTTGGATGTGTCACCCGTGCTGGGTAGAGGTGAGCCATCCTCCGCCAGTGCCACCAAACAATTTCAGTGCTATTGTGCAGTTCTCGTCCTCTAATCAAGTACGGCGGCAGGCCTGATTTTGATCTAAAACTTATTGGGTCATATTTGACCCCAAAAAACTTTGTAAGCGATTTAAATAAAGCTTTGATTATTTTATATACTATTTTTTGTGGAATATATATATCTTCAGTGACTCATCAACACTAATTTGAAATACATTTAGGGAAGAAATATTAATCAGATTACTGAATAAGATAAGATTTAGTATAACAAATCAAAATTTTACTATCTTTTTTCATCATTGGCATCTTTTTCAGGTAATAGAAATTCAGCCAACATTACTCGAGATTCGTGTGCCAATGTAGAGTTCATGGTAAAAAGTAGTTGCTAAAACAAAACTAGGGAGTTTAGTCAAACTTTGATGTGAAGTATTAACATTCGAGAACAATCAGCCACACTGAGGCATATGTTACATATATGTGTATATATGATATGTAAGTTTGTGCTCAAAACAAATGAACATAACTTGGCAGCTGCAGTGCAACTATCGAGCACTTGAACAGCGCTGTGAGGTATACCTACGTAGGCAAGTCACGTGATACCCCTCACTAGCAGTCACCACCCGCACTCAACACAACATTGGACTCGCCTCCCCGTTGGCCTCGGTGACTGCATGAGACATGAAAAGTTAAGTTTGTTTTGAGTTGTTGCTCTAACTGGTCATGTTCCCCTAGAACACCAAACCATCTCGCCTGTGTCAATTGTCACCTGTCCCAGTCCAATCTCCTTCCATCTCAACTCTACCCACCATGTCTCCACTTCACGATCCTTCCTTCCTGGCTCACTTTGCTCAGTGCAAAGTGTCAGCCAAACAACAAGTGAACAGCATGATCGATGCAATCTATGCCAAAGTGCTGCTCGATCTCGAACTGTGGCTCAACAAGCACCAGAGCAATGATTCAATCAAGAGCGAAATCGATTCAGACTGTGAAGAGAATGTCACTCACCACAACAACTTACCTGGGGAATCACAATTTGACCAGAGCACAGAGGCAGAAAATGACCATTTGACCAACACACAGGACCATCAGAACAATTTGCAAAATGAGGTGTCACTGTCCAACACAATCAACACAGAATCAATGATCAAACAAGAATTGGACGATGAACAGATTGAAGGACGAAACACACAAATTCAAATTGATGAATTCGATGACAATGACGATTGGGATGATGATTACAATGAAGACGGTGAAGATGAACATTTGAATGAACCTATTTGTGCCAATGGAGTTTGTGATTTGGATCATGAGAACAACGATGTGTCTGTAGGAGATGGAGATGAAACTGACATTGAAACAAATCTTGATGAGGCACAATTGCAAATCGATATTAGTGTTACAAACAACACTCAAATGAACAATCAAAATGATAACACTGAGAAATGTGTCAGTGAGCGGAACATGGAACAATCGACTCCTTCCACCAGTGGAGTGCGATCATCGACTCGTAAACGAATTCAGACTAAAGTTTTCGGTGATTTGGTTCAATCGAATGGGAATCATCGCAACAGTGCAAAGCGCAAAAGTGATCAAGCGAATGAAAGTGTGAAAAAAGTGAAACGTAAACAGATTTTGGATGATGATGAAGACACAGATTCTGATGACCAAGAAGACCATGCAAACAATGCAATTGGAGAGGAAATTGCCACAGAATGCACTACTAATCCAATTCAACCAAATCGTCATTTGCAATGTTCACATTGTCACAAATCATTTGATTGTAATTCCAAATTGCAGGCTCATCTTCGAGTACACACAGGTGAACGTCCATTTCAATGTGACCAGTGTGACAAACGATTTAACAATAGAAGTAATCTAACCCAACACCAACTGATTCACCAAAATATGAAACGTTTTCAATGTGACCAATGTGACAAGCAATTTAATCATAAAATCGCTCTTAATAATCATCTACTCGTACACTCTGGCGAGCGACCACATCAATGTAGGTTTTGTGATAAATCATTTGCCCAATTGTGCCATCGGAACAGGCACGAACAAGCCATCCATCTTCATGTCAAGCCATATCGATGCAAACAATGTGGTCACACTGCCACTAGACGATCACATGTAATCACTCACATTCGAATGGTCCATTTTGGTTTGCCACGAACCATCAAACAACAACGAACACTCAACATAATCGATGAACGAGATCCGAGAAAGTTGGTTGAGAAAGTGGGACTCACTTTTTGATTGGCAAAATATTTAGCACCCAACCCAATCACAAGCAAACTTACTCAAACATTTCATTTAGATTTATTTATATATTTTTTAAAAATAAAATTTTTCATATAATTAACTAAATAATAATTGTTGAAATATAATTTGCAAACATGCTTAATTAAATTTATTGTTTTTATTTTCTCTTGATATTCAGTTTCTCTATGGTTTTTACAATTCACTTCACCCAACTCAATATTTACTGGAAAGCCGTCACAAATTCGATCACATATTTGTTTTGTGTTTTTGTTTCATGTGTTTCAAACTTACATTCAAACATTTGTAAGCTTAGGTTTACATGTGAAGAAACGAACAGAAGTGATGGATCGATTAGTGAAGAATTGAGAGTTATAGGAAACTGCTAGAGAATGCTGCACAAATAATTGAGATGCTGAACAGAACATGAACAGTTGGCTGAAAGAGTTGAACACTTCTTTGTGTAATGTACGAGTTGGTCTTAGGGCAGTGAAGTTATTAGATTATATTAAAACATTGTTATCAAATTCGATATAACTGTGCAAGACATGATTTGATAGTAATCAATTATTACATGAACGAATATACGAACTTTCAAACATTGACACAATCAATGTAGATTGCATGGAAATAGCTCAAACTTTCTCAAGCAAATTTCTCGGATCCCGGTCATCGACGATGTTGAGTGCTCGTTGTTGTTTGATGGATTTAGGCAAACCAAAATGGACCATTCGAATGTGTTTGATTACATCTGATTGTCGAGTGGCAGTGTGAGCACATTGTTTGCATCGATATGGCTTCACATGCAGATGGATGGCTTGTTCGTGCCTGTTTCTAGCCTGCAATTGAGCAAATGATTTATCACAAAACCTACATTGATGTGGTCGCTCGCCTGAATGTGTTCGGAGATGATTATCAAGATGGGCTTTTTGTGTAAATTGTTTGTCACATTGATCACATTGAAATGGACGTTCACCTGTGTGAACTCGAAGATGTTGTAGCAAATTGAATTTGCGATCAAATGATTTGTGACAATGTGAACATTGCAAATGACGATTTGGTTGGGCAAGGTTTGGTTGAATTGGATTAGTAGTGCATTCTGTGGCAATTTCCTCTCCAATTGCATTGTTTGCATGTTCTTCTTGGTCATCAATTTCATCAGAATCAGTGTCTTCATCATCATCCAAAATCTGTTTGCGCTTTTCACTTTTGCGAGTATTCCCATTCGATTGAACCAAATCACCGAAAACTTTAGTCTGAATTTGTTTACGAGTCGATGATCGCACTCCACTGGTGGAAGGAGTCGATTGTTCCATGTTCCGCTCACTGACACATTTCTCATTGTTATCATTTTGTTCTTGCACTTGGTCATCTTCATCATCTTCTTCCTTCACCTCAATTCCACCATCAACACATTCATCGCAATCACATTCCTCGTCATCATCGAATTGATTGTGTTTGATGTGAGCCAATTGTTGAGGTTGAGTTTGAATTTGAGTATCTGACAAACTAATTTGAGAGTTTTCACATTCATCATTATTATTACAATGTTGTTCATTCGAGACTGGTTCATAGGAAGATGATTGGACTTGACTTGTTGGCTCAATTGGTTCAATTTCCTTCTTAATCGTCATGGCTTGAGATTGACTGCAGAAAGTGAATTGAAAAAATATGTAAATTAGAAATATTATTAGATAAAATAAATTTAGGTACATACATGCTCAGTTGTTGATTGGAAATAGAAACCAAATGATTTTGACCATTTTGTTGTTGGTAAGAATAGTTCAAATTGACAAATTGTGGGTTGAAGTGAGATGAAGTTGGATTGAAAGATGAAGTTGAGGGTTGGGGAGTGAAAGTGGATGGTTGATGTATTTGGGTATTGGAGGATTGATCTTGACGATTTTGATTTGAATTTAGACAAACCACCTGTGCAAAGTCACCCTCACCCGATTGTGTTCGTCCCAGCCCATTGGTCAATTTGTTTTTGAGTCTGTTGAAGATCGAGTGGAGCATTGGGTCCACGAGTCGATCCATTTCAGCTCGCAACCACACACGAGTGGCATCCTTCGAGGATAAAAGCAATTCAGCCAACATGACTCGAGATTCGTGTGACAATGCAGAATTCATGGTGAAGGTAGTGAAAGGAAATTGTTGATAAAACAAAACTAGGGAGTTTAGTCAAACTTTGATGTGAAGTATTCACATTCGTGAACAATCAGCCACACTGAGGCATATGTAAGTTTGTGCTCAAAACAAATGAACATAACTTGGCAGTGCAACAGTTGAGCACTAGAACAGTGCTGCTGTCTGTGAGGAAGGCAAGTCACGTGATACCCCTAACGTGCAGTCACCAGTGGTCACCAGCGGGTGGTGACTCACCACCCGCCCTCAACACTCGTCTCACAGTTAGCATCGGTCAACAGTTGAGTGGTATATTTAGCTTTGACCATTCCACTCCTCCTCCTCCACAGCAGCTGCTCATCGGTTTGTACTGATCTCAACAAAGAAAACTTCACTCGCATTGAACTCGAATGCTGCATGTTTTTTGTGTTTTTCAATTTCATTTGTTTTATTAATTTGTCACTCAAAATGCAAGTGCCGACTCATGCTCTTGTGGCTCTGTTGGAATGCAAAGCGACAGGACTCAAGTCACTGCTCACTCATTACATCGATGCCACCGTGGACAGTCAATTTGCCTCTCTCAGGAATAGTTTTGAGACGATGATTCAGTCGGGCGTGATTGGCCCGAACAGTGATGGCACTCACTTTGGCATGACATTACCACAACCAACTCACACAAACACACATCAATCGAGTGATGAGTGCTCACATGAATATTCAAATGACACATTGACCAGAACACAGAGGCATCAAAACAATCTACCAAATGAGGTGTCCAACACAATCAACACTGAATCAATGATCAAACAAGAATTTGATGATGAAGAAGAAGATGGAGAGAAGATTGATGAAGGCAATGTGGCGAAATGTGAGGATTGTGATAAGGGAATTTGTACTTCTGGGAATCACGCAGAGTTGGGAGAAAATGGAGATGAATGTTCCGGTACAACTCAACACAATGAACATGTTGCATCAGAAAATAATCAAACCAACCAACTAATCATCTCAAATGACATTTCTCCATCACCATCACCCACCAACCCAATCAACACCCAACCACAGATCAAACAAGAATGTATTCAAGGTTCGTCAATCACTTCAATTCCATTGGATTTCACCTGCCGAAATGTTGCACTAAAACATAATCCCATTGATGAGCAGATTGAAGGACAAAACACACAAATTGAAACTGGTGAATTTGACCACAATTACGATTTGGATGATGATGATTACGATGAAGATAGCGAAGAAGAATATTTGAATAAACCAAATTGTGAAGATTGTGCCAATGGAGTTTGTGATTTGGATCATGAAAACAACAACAATCACTTGAACAATGATGTGTCTGTTGGAGATGAAGATGAAACAAATCTTGATGAGGCACAATTGCAAATCGATATTAGTGTTACAAACAACACTCAAATGAACACCCAAAATAATGAGAAATGTGTCAGTGAGCGGAACATGGAACAATCGACTCCTTCCACCAGTGGAGTGCGATCATCGACTCGTAAACGAATTCAGACTAAAGTTTTCGGTGATTTGGTTCAATCGAATGGGAATCATGGCAAATGTGGAAAACGCAAAAGTGATCAAGTGAATGGAAGTGGGAAAAAAGTGAAACCGGAAAACGTTTTGAATGATGATGAAGACACTGATTCTGATAACAATGATGACCATGCAACCAGCTCAATTGGAGAGAAAATTACCACTGAATGCACTACTAATTCAATTCAACCAAATCCTGCCCAACCAAATCGTCATTTGCAATGTTCAAATTGTCACAAATCATTTGATCGCAAATCCAATTTGCAGAGACATCTTCGAGTGCACACAGGTGAACGTCAATTTCAATGTGACCAGTGTGACAAACGATTTAATCTGAAAAGCAATTTAACCAAACATCAACTGATTCACCAAAATATTAAACGTTTTCAATGTGATCAATGTGACAAACAATTTACACAAAAAGTCCATCTTGAAAATCATCTCCGATTACACTCTGGCGAGCGACCACATCAATGTAGGTTTTGTGATAAATCATTTGCTCAATGGATCACTCGGAAGAGACACGAACAAGCCATCCATCTGCATGTGAAGCCATATCGATGCAAACAATGTGCTCACACTGCCACTCAACGATCAGGTGTAATCAAACACATTCGTGAGGTCCATTTTGGTTTGCCACGAAGCATCAAACAACAACGAGCACTCAACATCATCGATGAACGAGATCCGGAAGAGTACATTGAAAAAGTTTAATTTACTTGGCGATTACCAAAATGTTTTGATTCAATTGTATTGTATCAATTGATGATTTGCTCAAGTTAACCAATCTTACTGTATTCGTGGGTTTGTTGGTAATAAATCAATTCAATTGTGCATTGCACTATCAACATGGTAGTCATATGGTTAAATGAATACCCGATTTATGTTGTCTATGAGCCAATTAATAATTGCATTTTTACTCAAATTATTTGAGTCTAATATTTTGGCCAAATAATTTAGTGGCCTAGAAAATCACATATGTTTCGCCATCTAGGAGTGTTTTCCTGAGTTTGAGCTGTTTACGAGGCCAGACGGACTTCCGCTTTAGCCTGCATACAGTGTTGTGTCGATTTGATGTTTTGAGGTTCGGACTAAATTGTGATTTTAAATTTTGTTCCATCGAGATCTGTTTAGCTTGACCAGCTCGATCATTGATCATGTCTTTGTCAACTTCAACTTCTGTACCACAACACGGTGCTCATGTATTGTCTGAGTTGTTGTCCGAATTGATTGCAGCCGAAAGAATTGACACGAAATTGTGGTTACGGGGCGAGATGGATCGACTCGTGGACCCAATGCTCGATTCGGTTTTCCAAAGACTGGCCAACAAGTTGGTGAGTGCTGATTGGGATTGGCGTGATGGTGACCGTACACAGGTGATGGATCCGTTGGATCATATCGAAACATACAATCGCAATCAATCTTCTCTCATTGCCCAACCATCAAAATCAACTTACAATCTCAATTCCTTTCCACAACACTCGACTGGTTACGAACCCGAATTCGATCCAGAAATATTGGCACAAGTCAAACGAGGTGAGTGAAATAATGAAAGTGAAATAAACTAATAAATTGATGACTTGATTTGACTGATTATTTCTAGAAATTAAAGAAGAAGAAAATGAGGCGGAATTGAAGAACGTGATGGACAAGAGTTCAAAGATGAATGGCCTGATTGAGGATTGTGATGAACATGGAGAAGACATGACATCTCATGAACAAGTGAACAATGTCATCGACAGTGACACTCATCTTGAACCAGAAATCAAGAAAGAGTTCGATGATTACCAAACTACAAACAATGGACAAACTGAGGAAGCACTTGAAGACACAGAGATTGACGACAATCAAGATGAAGTACCATTTCGTTCTGTGGAGAATGTACGAATGGACACATCCACTCCACCTCATCACAATGGTCAATCTCAGGTAATTGTCAAACAGCCTGCGAGAATTGCAAAACAAAAGCAAAGTGAATATAAAGAACAATCAAATGAAATAAACAATCGAGAAGATACGAAAAAGAAGATGATGATGAACAAGAAGTAGTCACTTCCCGTTTAGTGAAACGACCTCGACCTTCCCGCCCTTCGAGTAGAAGTACCAAACAGAACACCCAAATCATCACTCACACTCTTCAATGTCCTCAATGTGGTCTAATGTTTGCACCAGACAAATTCAACCCACACTTGAAAGAGGATCATTCGATTCATCAATTTCGATGTCTTGTCAAGGAATGCGCACAATCATTCAGCAACAAGTGAGTATTCCATATTGTTCTTTGGTTGCAGCATCACTTCAACTAATTTAATTGTTTTATAGTCGTCTTCTATGTCACCACCTGGCCCAGTCTCACCAGTCCACCAACAGCCAATGGTACTGTGACAAGTGTGAACAGCACTTCACTTCATATCATGGATTGTCAGTTCACAGCATTCAGCAACATCAACTAGGTCACTTTCAGTGTTCCTTCCCTGCCTGTACATTCACGGGAGATTGCAAACAGAATGTGTACAATCATTACGCGTGTCAACACAAGCAGACATTCAAGTGTGACCATTCTGGTTGTCTGTATGAAACACCTCAAGCAAGCAACCTCAAGCTACATCACCGAGTACATTCCGGCATCAAGCCCTACAGGTGTAAGTGGCTTCAGTGTGGCTATGCAGCCTCATCACAATCGGATGTAATGAAGCACATTCGAAGACATTTGACACAAAATCCTAGTTCAGCCCCGAATGGAGCTAAGCCGAAAGACTTTCTCGAGATCAGGAATGATTTGTTGTGATGAAAAGTGTGTATGTTCGTGTAAGATTTTCATTTTTGTATTCATAATAAATCAAGTGATTCACAATTGTCAATTTGTCAATTTGTGAATTTGAATGAGTGTTCATTTGGGACAAAAGTTCTTAAATGCAAAACGATTTGTGACAGATGAACGTAAATGAACAATCGTAGTAAATGGATAGATTATATTAAATCATGGTTATCAAATTCTAAATAAATGCACAAGATATGATTTATATCAGAAACAAATATAGCAATATACAAACTTTCTGTCAGAATGGTCAAAATGGCAAATGATTGATGAGATAAATGTTGATTGCATCGATATAAGTCACACTTTTTCGATCAACTCTCTCGGATTTCGTTCATCGATGATGTTGAGTGCTCGTTGTTGTTTGATGGATTGAGGCAAACCAAAATGGACCACTCGAATGTGAGTGATTATAGTTGAGTTTCGAGTGGCAGTGAGACCACATTGTTTGCATCGATATGGCTTCACATGCAGATGGATGGCTTGTTCGTGAGCGTTCCTAACGTGCAAGTGAGAAAATGTCATCTCACAAAACCTACATTGATGTGGTCGCTCGCCAGAATGTGTTCGGAGATGAATTTCAAGATTGACTTTTTGTGTAAATTGTTGGTCACACTGGTCACACTGAAAACGTTTTATATTTTGGTGAATCAGTTGGTGTTTGGTTAAATTGCTTTTCACATTAAATTGTTTGTCACATTGGTCACAGTGAAATGGACGTTCACCTGTGTGCACTCGAAGATGTGCCTGCAATTTGGAATTGCGATCAAATGATTTGTGACAATGTGAACAGTGCAAATGACGATTTGGTTGGGCAAGGTTTGGGTGAATTGGATTAGTAGTGCATTCTGTGGCAATTGAGTCTTCTCCGATTGAGTTGGTTGCATGGTCTTCTTGGTCATCAGAATCAGTGACTTCATCATCATCATCCAAAATCTGTTTGCGTTTCACTTTTTCCCCACTTTCATTCACTTGATCACTTTTTCGTTTTCTATTGTTGTGAGTATTCCCATTCGATTGAACCAAATCACGGAAAACTTTAGTCTGAATTCGTTTACGAGTCGATGATCGCACTCCACTGGTGGAAGGAGTCGATTGTTCCATGTTCCGCTCACTGACACATTTCTCATTGTTATCATTTTCTTCATCATTTTGATTGCTCATTTGAGTGTTGTTGGCAGCACTAATATCGATTTGTAATTGTGCCTCATCAAAATTTGTTTCATCTTCATCTCCAAAAGACACATCACTGTTCAAGTGATTTTTGTTGTTTGCATTATCCAAATCACAAACTCCATTGGCACAATCTTCACAATTTGGTTTATTTAAATATTCAGCTTCCACACCTTCATCGTAATCATCATCATCATCGTTGTCATCGATTTCATCAGTTTCAATTTGTGTGTTTTGTCCTTCAATCTGCTCATCAATGGAAATATCATTTAGTGCAGCATTGTTGGTGAAATCTAATGAAATTGTAGTGATTGACGAAACTTGGAGACATACCTTCTTGATGAGTTGTACGGTATTGATTTGGTTGTTTTGATTAGGCAAAATATAATTGGAGATCATCGATTGATTGGGTTGATTGTTTTCCAATGCATCATGAACATTGGTTTCAAAATGTTCATTCTCATTTTCCCCCGTCTCTGTATCATCACAATTTTCACGAACAGAATTGCAAATTCCATTTTCACATTTCTCACATTTCGCAACATTGTCATAATCAATCTCTTCTTCATCTTCAAATTCTTGTTTGATCATTTGATCAGTGTTGATTGTATTGGACACCTCATTTTGTAGATTGTTTTGATGCTTCTGTTCTCTGGTCAAAGTGTCATTTGAATATTCATGTGAGCACTCATCACTCGATTGATGTGTGTTTGTGTGAGTTGGTTGTGGTAATGTCATGCCAAAGTGAGTGCCATCACAGTTCGGGCCAATCACGCCCGACTGAATCATCGTCTCAAAACTATTCCTGAGAGAGGCAAATTGACTGTCCACGGTGGCATCGATGTAATGAGTGAGCATTGACTTGAGTCCAGTCGCCTTGCATTCCAACAGAGACAGAAGAGGATGAGTCGGCACTTGCATTTTGAGTGACAAATTAATAAAACAAATTAAAATGAAATACACAAAAAAGTATATGCAGCATGTGAGTTCAGTGTGATATCAGTGCACTCGCGAGTTAGCAGTTGAGCGCTTGAGCAGTTGTCTGTATCTGTCTATCCAAAACAGCTGTGAGGTAGGCAAGTCACGTGATACCCCTCACTAGCAGTCACCATCACCCGCACTCAACACAAAATTGGACTCGCCTCCCCGTTGGCCTCGGTGACTGCATGAGACATGAAAAGTTAAGTTTGTTTTGAGTTGTTGCTCTAACTGATCATGTTCCCCTAACACACCAAACCATCTCATCCTGTGTCAATTGTCACCTATCACCAATCTCCTTCCATCTCAACTCTACCCACCATGTCTCCACTTCACGATCCTTCTTTCCTTGCTCACTTTGCTCAGTGCAAAGTGTCAGCCAAACAACAAGTGAACAGCATGATCGATGCAATCTATGCCAAAGTGCTGCTCGATCTCGAACTGTGGCTCAACAAGCACGAGAGCTATGATTCAATTAAGAGCGAAATCGATTCAGACTGTGAAGAGAATGTCACTCACCACAACAACTTACCTGGTCAATCACAATTTGACCTGAGCACAGAGGCAGCAAATGACCATTTGACCAACACACAGGACCATAACAACAATCTCCAAAATGAGGTGTCCAACTCAATCAACACAGAATCAATCATCAAACAAGAATTCGACAATGAAGAAGATGGAGAGGAGATTGATGATGAAAATGTTGCAAAATGTGAAAAAGGAATTTGCAATTCGGTTCTTGAAAATTATGATAATACTTGTGGAGATGATACAGAGACGGGGGAAAATGAAAATGAACATTTTGAAACTCAACTTAGTGTTCATGCTGCTTTGGAAAACAATCAAACCAATCAACTAATCATCTCAAATGATATTTTGCCTAATCTAAACAACCAAATCAACACCCAACCATTCATCAAGCAACAATGTTTCCAAAGTTCGTCAATTCCTTCAATTCAAATGGATTTCACCAACAATGCTGCTCTAAATGATATTTCCATTGATGAACGAATTGAAGGACAAATCACACAACTTCAAATTGATGAATTTGATGACAATGACAATTTGGATGATGATTACGATGAAGACGGTGAAGATGAACATTTGAATGATTCAAATTGTGAAGATTGTTCCAATAGAATTTGTGATTTGAATCATCAGAGCAAGAACAATCCCTCGGACAACGATGTGACTGCTGAAGATGAAGATGAAACAAATTTAGATGAAGCACAATCTCAAATCGATATTAGTGTTACAAACAACACTCAAACGAACACCCAAAATGATAACAATGAGAAATGTGTCAGTGAGCGGAACATGGAACAATCGACTTCTTCCACCAGTGGAGTGCGATCATCGACTCGTAAACTAATTCAGACTAAAGTTTTCGGTGATTTGGTTAAATCGAATGGGAATCATGGCAAATGTGGAAAGCGCAAAAGTGATCAAGCGATTGAAAGTGTGAAAAAAGTGAAACCGGAAAACATTTTGAATGATGATGAAGACACAGATTCTGATGACCAATATGACCATGCAAGCCACTCAATTGTAGAGGATTCAATTGCCACAGAATGCACTACTAAACCAATTCAGCCAAACCTTGCCCAACCAAATCGTCATTTTCAATGTCCACAGTGTCACAAATCGTTTGATCGCAAATTCCATTTGCAGAGACATCTTCGAGTGCACACAGGTGAAAGTCCATTTAAATGTGACCAGTGCGATAAAAGATTTAGGGATGGAGGCAGTTTAACAAAACACCAACTGATTCACCAAAATATAAAAAATTTTCAATGTCATGAATGTGAAAAACAATTTACTCAAAAAAATCATCTTGACACTCATCTCCTGATACATTCGGGAGGAAGACCATTCACATGTCGTCATTGTGCAAAGTCGTTCACTACATCGGACAGTCGGAACAGGCACGAACAAGCCATCCATCTGAATGTGAAGCCATATCGATGCAAACAATGTGCTCACACTGTCACTGATCGATCAGCAATAATCAGACACATTCGAATGGTCCATTTTGGTTTGCCTAGAACAATCAAACAACAACGAGCTCTCAACATCGTCGATGATCGAGATCCGAGAGAGTTGATTGAGAAAGTGCAAATCCAACTTAGTATATCAAAGTGTCGATAAAAGGAACACTGCAGTTGGTTGCTTCACGATGCTTCGTCAATTGCATCGCTACAAGTTGCCAACACAACCAAACCAAGTGAAACTTCAAGATCAGCTCTTCAACGCAAACAAACTTACTCAAACATTTTATTTAGATTTATTTATATATCTTTTCGAATAACATTTCTGTTTATAATTAATTGAATAATAATAATTAAAATGTAATTTGCTTAATTTAATTTATTTAAGTTACGGTCTAGTAGGACACACTTATGCTTCTAATCGTCTTTATTGGTTACACACGATATGTACAACAACTCGAGGCAACGCCGACACTCCAACTGGCGTGCTCGCTCACTCACACATACTTATATACACAGCTAGGTCCGCCCACAGAGGACGTTACCTCAAAAGGATCTAGAAAGGCCCAGGTGATGGCGACTGCAGCGCCTACATTTATTAATTTGAGATTCAGTTTCTCTAGGTTTTTGTTACCTTCCTCTTCACTCAACTCAATATTTATTCGAACACTGTCACAAATTCGTTGACATATTTGATTTTATTTTGTTTGAACTTACATTTATGCATTAAGAAAAAATAAATGCAGTGATAGGTCGATTAATGCTGAACCGTAGGTTAATCTAGAGAATGCTTCACAAATAATTGAGACGTTTGAACAGAACTTGAACAGTTGGTTGACAGAATTGAATACTTCTTTGTGTAATGTACGAGTTGATGTTTGGGCAGTGAAGTTATTAGATTATTTCAAATCATTCTTATCAAATTCTATATAACTGTACAATATATGATTTATAAATTGTTACATTAACGAATATACATTGACTCAATCAATGTTGATTGCATCGAAATAAGTCACACCTTCTCAAGCAACTCTCTCTGATCTCGATGATCGATGATTTTGAGTGCTCGTTGTTGTTTGATGGTTTTAGGCAAACCAAAATGGACCATTCGAATGTGTCTGATTACATGCGATCGGTCAGTGGCCGTGTGACCACACAGTTTGCATCGATATGGCTTCACATGCAGATGGATGGCTTGTTCGTGACTGTTCCTAATGTGCAAGCGAGCAAATGTCTTATCACAAAACCTACATTGATGTGGTCTCTCGTCAGAATGTGTTCGGAGATGCCTTTCAAGATCGGCTTTTTGTGTGAATTGTTTGTCACATTGATCACATTGAAAACGTTTTATATTTTGGTGAATCAGTTGGTGTCTCGCTAAATCGTTTTTCTGCGTAAAGCGTTTTTCACATTGGTCACAGTGAAATGGACGTTCACCTGTGTGAACTCGAACATGTCTCTGCAAATAGGAATTACGATCAAACGATTTAGGACAATATGGACAGTGCAAATGACGATTTGGTTGGGCAAGGTTTGCTTGAACTAGATTAGTAGTAGATTCAGTGGCAATTGATTCCTCTCCAATTGCATTGTTTGTATCGCTTTCCTCCTGTTGAATCACCATCAAATTGCTATTGATTGTGTCCTTAGATTGAGAATGCAATTCAAATTGAGTGTTCATTGCTTGACCACTATTTTCATGTTCACAATCCACTTCTTGCATAATATGAATTGCATTGTGAGTTGTGTCCAGTCTTGGTCTCTTCACAGGTCGAGATGATTCTTCATCCATTTGCTCATCATCTTCATCACCATCTTCTTCTTCCTTCACCTCAATCCCACCATCAACACATTCATCATTATTATTACAATGTTGTTCATTCGAAACTGGTTCATACGAAAATGATTGGACTTGACTTGTTGGCTCAATTGGTTCAATTTCCTTCATAATCGTCATGGTTTGAGATTGACTTCTGAAAGTGAATTGAAAATAAGAATACAAATTAGAAATTATTAGATAAAATAAATTTAGGTACAAACATGCTCAGTTGTTGATTGGAAATAGAATCCAAATTATTTTGACCATTTTGTTGTTGGTGAGAATAGTTCAAATTGACAAATTGTGGGTTGAAGTGAGATAAAGTTGGATTGAAAGATAAAGTTGAGGGTTGGGGAGTGAAAGTGGTTGGTTGATCTTGACGATTTTGATTTGAATTTAGACAAACCACCTCTGCAAGGTCACCAGCATCGCCCGATTGTCTTTGTCCCAGCCCATTGGTAAATTTGTTTTTGAGTCTGTTGAAGATCGAGTGGAGCAGTGGGTCCACGAGTCGATCCATCTCAGCTAGCAACCACACACGAGTGGCATCCTTCGAGGATAAAAGCATTTCAGCCAACATGACTTGAGATTCCTGTGACAATGCAGAATTCATGGGGATGGTAGTGAAAGGAAATTGTTGATAAAACAAAACTAGGGAGTTTAGTCAAACTTCGATGTGAAGTATTCACACTCGTGAACAATCAGCCACACTGAGGCATATGTAAGTTTGTGCTCAAAACAAATGAACATAACTTGGCAGTGCAACTGTTAGGCACTCGAACAGTGCTGCTGTCTGTGAGGTGGGCAAGAAACGTGATACCTCAGAGGTATTACCTCTCACGAGCAGTGACGTCACCACAACTCGCACTCAACACAACATTGGCCTCGGTGACTGCATGAGACATGAAAAGTTAAGTTTGTTTTGAGTTGTTGCTCTAACTGGTCATGTTCCCCTAGAACAGCAAACCATCTCGCCTGTGTCAATTGTCACCTGTCCCAGTCCAATCTCCTTCCATCTCAACTCTACCCACCATGTCTCCACTTCACGATCCTTCCTTCATGGCTCACTTTGTTCAGTGCAAAGTGTCAGCCAAACAACAAGTGAACAGCATGATCGATGCAATCTATGCCAAAGTGCTGCTCGATCTCGAACTGTGGCTCAACAAGCACCAGAGCAATGATTCAATCAAGAGCGAAATCGATTCAGACTGTGAAGAGAATGTCACTGACCACAACAACTTACCTGGTGAATCACAATTTGACCAGAGCACAGAGGCATCAAATGACCATTTGCAAAATGAGGTGTCACTGTCCAACACAATCAGCACAGAATCAATGATCAAACAAGAATTTGATGATGAAGAAGATGGAGAGGAGATTGATGATGAAAATGTTGCAAAATGTGAAAATTGTGAAAATGGAATTTGTACATCTAAGGATGATGCAGAGAAGGGTGAAAATGGAGATGAATTTTCAGATAAAACTCAACAAAATGCATCAGAAAACAATCAAACTAATCAATGTTTCCAAAGTTCGTCAATTCCTTCAATTCAAATGGATTTCACCAACAATGCTGCTCTAAATGATATTTCCATTGGTGAACAGATTGAAGGACGAAACACACAAATTGAAACTGATGAATATTATGACAACGACCAAGTCGATGATGATTACAATGAAGGCGGCAAAGATGAATATTTGAATGAACCTATTTGTGCAAATGAAGTTTGTGATTTGGATAATGCAAACAATAACAATCACTTGAACAGCAAAGTGTCTGCTGGAGACGGAGATGAAACGGACTTTGAAACAAATCTTGATGAGGCACAATTGCAAATCGATATTAGCGTTACAAACAACACTCAAATGAACAATCAAAATGATGGAGGGACTGATAACACTGAGAAATGTGTCAGTGAGCGGAACATGGAACAATCGACTCCTTCCACCAGTGGAGTGCGATCATCGACTCGTAAACAAATTCAGACTAAAGTTTTCGGTGATTTGGTTCAATCGAATGGGAATCATGGCAAATGTGCAAAGCGCATAAATGATCAATCGAATGAAAGTGTGAAAAAAGTGAAACGCAAACAGATTTTGAATGATGATGATTATCAAGACACAGATTCTGATGACAGTGATGACCAAGAAGACCATACAAACAATGGAAACAATGAAATTAGAGAGGAATCAATTGCCACTCAATGCACTACTAATCCAATTCAAGTAAACCTTGCCCAACCAAATCGTCAATTTCAATGTTCACATTGTCACAAATCATTTGATCGTAATTCCAATTTGCAAATACATCTTCGAGTGCACACAGGTGAACGTCCATTTCAATGTGACCAGTGTGACCAACGTTTTACCCAGATTGGCAGTTTAACCCAACACCAACTGATTCACCAAAATATAAAACGTTTTCATTGTGACCAGTGCGACAAACAATTTACTCGAAAGCACCAACTTGACGATCATCTTCTAGTACACTCTGGCGAGCGACCACATCAATGTAGGTTTTGTGATAAATCATTTGCTCAATTGAGCACTCGGAAGAGACACGAACAAGCCAAACATCAACATGTCAAGCCATATTGATGCAAACAATGTGCTCACACTGCAACTGACCCATCATCAATAATCAGACACATTCGAGTGGTTCATTTTGGTTTGCCTCCAACCATCAAAGAGCAACGAGAACTCAACATCATCGATCACAGAGATGCGAGAGAGTTTGTTGAGAAAGTTTAACTCAAAGAATGTAAAAATAAAGTATCAACATGTATTGTATCATTCATTCGCACAAGTTGGCCAATCTGAACGAAAGTTAAGTGTTGTATTCGTATTTAATATAATAAATCAAAAATTTGTGAGCTCTCTCATCAGTATTGGTCGTGGTCGCTACGGTTACATAATATAATCACATCCACAAATTAGATAACGTCAAATATTTAGTGTTAATCCACAGTATTCTACTCGTTTACTTGAACTCACAAGTTGGTCAAGGACAAGAGAAACAGTTTAATTGGTGACACGATAAAAAATTTCCTGAATCATTCGGAAAAGTTTTCACGGCTTCACCGTAGTGACTTGTGTTTGAAGTTGAAAGTCCATGCATGTCCACACTAGGATTGTGGTAAAAAGTTTTGGTTTATTTCAATATTGAAACGCCACGAAGGAGTTCACTTTGGTGTAGGGGTGCAAAATTATCGATAAAGTTTGGTGTAAGACCATACAAATGTTCTTGGGAAAAGTGTGAGTCACGTTTTAAGGTTTCACGTCTTAGGGCAATTTGGCTTTGACAGAATATAAATAATAAAATTCAGACTGTTAACACACCAAATAGATGCTTGTTTTTGTGTTGAAGTTCAATTTGGCTACACAGTGCACACTTTCTTTCTGTACTTTCCCGTTCCGGTGTTATTTGAACATTGTGCCTATTGGAGACCTTTACCACACTGGACTGGATTAGTCTTCTGAAATATTCTAGCCACTTGCCACCGGGAAGTTCCTAATCGAAACTTTTGTACCGCCATCTGTGAGTATGCTATCAACTTTTTACATTGCTATGACCCGCACTGATCCCATTTGGCTTTCTGCACGAGTGTTGATCTGAGTTTTTGTGCTACTTTTGAGGTTTGCACTAAAACCTCGTTTGTATTGCTCTTAACCGTAATTCGTTGATTTAACAATTAGGCCTTGACCATCAGCTCGATTGTCATCATGTCATCTTCATCTGCTGTGCCTCAGTGCCGTCCTCATGTGTCTGAATTGTTGTCCAAATTCATTGCCGCCCAAAGCGTGGACACGAGATTGTGGTTGAAGGGCGAGATGGTTCGACTCGTTGATCCAATGATCGATTCGCTTCTTCTCAGATTAATCATCTCGCCATCTGCTCGATCTGGTGCTCAACCCTTCAAACAGACTCATTTCCGCCCCACTGTGTTGTATCAATTGATTGAAGAGGAGAAGGAGGAGACAAATAGATTGGCACGAGGACAAATGGATAGACTGGTCAATTCGCTCTTCCTCAGACTAACCAACAAGTTGTTGGTGAACACTCAAATCAGTGAATTAGTTCAACCTTCACCATCAAATCACCAAACTGATCCATCCAATGCATCAATTGTACCATCGACTATGAACAATTCAACTGAACATTTGTCAAAAGAACAAATCACTTTTTCGCCAATTTCTTTAGCCAATTCGGTAACCACCTCACCACTGATCAATCAAGAAAGTCTCGACATTTCATCAACTACAATCCCAACCAATGTCGACTGCAATGATGCACCAAATTATGATGAAAATGATCAATCTAATAATGATGGAATTTCTTCATTGAACGAAAGTGAAAATGCAAAGGTCCAGATTGATGAATTTGAAGATTGTGTCAAGAGAATTTGTGGTTTGGATGGTGAAAATGATTATGCACACAATGACAATGCTGAGACAGGAGTGGACATGCAAATTGGATTGGGCCATGTTGAGATGGAAGATCAACCCAATGCTTCATTAAAAAGCGATCTCATGGCCATGCCAGATGTCATCGATGACGAGATTCAATCTGTCAACAATGGACCACAGATTCGTAGTGTTCGCAAGTCAACACGAAATGCAACAAAACAGAACAGTGAAACCAGCCAAACTGCCCAGCCCGTCATTGAGCACAACCATCAATCAATTCCATCAAGCAGTGGACTACAATCATCGACTCGTAAACGAATTCAGAAGAAAGTTTTCGGTGATGAACAATTGGATATGAATGTTCGCAAAAGTTATCAAGCGAATAAAAGAGTAAAATTAGTGAAACTCAAACAGGATTTGGTTGATGATGATGAAGACACTGATCTTGATGGAACTGATGACCAGGAAGACTATGCAAACAATGAAATTAGAGAGGAATCAGTTGCCACAGAATGCACTACTAATCCAATTCAACCAAACCTTGCCCAACCAAATCGTCAGTTGCAATGTCCCCAATGTTCTAAATCATTTGATCGTAATTACAACTTTCAGACACATCTTCGAGTGCACACAGGTGAACGTTCATTTCAATGTGAACAGTGTGACAAACAATTTAATGTGAAAAGCAATTTAACCAAACACCAACTGATTCACCAAAATATAAAACGTTTCAGGTGTCATCATTGTGATAAACATTTTACACAAAAAGTCACTCTTAATAGTCATCTCTTAACACATTCAGGCGAGCGACCACATCAATGTAGGTTTTGTGGTAAATCAATTGCTCAATTGACCACTCGGAAAAATCACGAACAAGCTATCCATCTGCATGTCAAGCCATATCGATGCAAACTGTGTGGTCACACTGCCACTCAACGAGCTCATATAATCACTCACATTCGTGAGGTCCATTTTGGTTTGCCAAGAACCATCAAAGAACAACACGCACTCAACATCATCGATGATCGAGATCCGGAAGAGTACATTGAAAAAGTTTGATTTACTTTGTGATAACCAAAATGTTTTGATTCAATTGTATTGTATCAATTGATGATTTGCACAAGCCGACCAATCTTTATGTATTCGTGGGTTTTTGGGAATAAATCATTCAATTGCGCAACGATTAAAACCTTTGTGAGAAGGGAAACATGAAAGGACTGCAGTCCTGATAAGCGAAGTCAGTCATACAACGTATAGCATATGCATTTGCAATTGCTTTTTCATTTCTGTTTTCAAAACGCAAATAACATGCACAGTTATTGCAACACAATTAAAAAGATACATCTGTACCTGTAATTAGCTGACAATGCTAACTGCATGCCCCCAATGTTGCCAATCAATATTGATTCTAAATTTAAAGGGCACACAGATCAATCATCGCACTTGCATCAAGTTAAAGTGGTATCCAAAAGTTTTTGATCTTAAAATGAATTTTTATTTCTATGTTTCGATGCTCTATTCTTCGCTTTTTGTCAATGATCCATGAATTTATCGACATGGTAGTCATGTATGGTAATACCCGATTTATGTTGACTATGTCTATGAGCCAATTAATAATTGCATTTTTACTCAAATTATTTGAGTCTAATATTTTGGTCAAATAATTTAGTGGCCTAGAAAATCATATATGTTTCGCCATCTAGTGTTTTCCTGAGTTTGAGCTGTTTACGAGCTGCCAGACGGACTTCCGCTGCAGCATGCATTCAGCGTTGTGTGTTGTGTTGTGTCGATTTGATGTTTTGAGGTTCGGACTAAATTGTGATTTTAAATTTTGTTCCATCGAGATCTGTTTAGCTTGACCAGCTCGAGCATGAGTCGGCACTTGCATTTTGAGTGACAAATTAATAAAACAAATTAAAATGAAATACACAAAAAAATATGCAACATGTGAGTTGAGTGCGAGTCAGCAGTTGAGCACTTGAGCAGCGCTGCCGTGTCTGTCTATCCAAAACATCTGCGAGCTAGGCAAGTCACGTGATACCCCTCACTAACAGTCACCACCAGCGTTGAGGTTGACTTGGGGCTTCCAAGAGCGAAACGTTCTCACACGTGTGCTCACCCGCACTCAACACAACATTGGACTCGTCTCGCAGGCCTCGGTGACTGCATGAGACATGAAATGTTAAGTTTGTTTTGAGTTGTTGCTCTAACTGGTCATGTTCCCCTAGAACACCAAACCATCTCGCCTGTGTCAATTGTCACCTGTCCCAGTCCAATCTCCTTCCATCTCAACTCTACCCACCATGTCTCCACTTCACGATCCTTCCTTCCTGGCTCACTTTGCTCAGTGCAAAGTGTCAGCCAAACAACAAGTGAACAGCATGATCGATGCAATCTATGCCAAAGTGCTGCTCGATCTCGAACTGTGGCTCAACAAGCACGAGAGCAGTGATTCAATCAAGAGCGAAATCGATTCAAACTATGAAGAGAATGTCACTCACTACAACAACTTACCTGGGGAATCACAATTTGACCAGAGCACAGAGGCAGAAAATGACCATTTGACCAACACACAGGACCACAACAATTTGCAAAATGAGGTGTCACTGTCCAACACAATCAACACAGAATCAATGATCAAACAAAAATTCGATGTTGAAGAAGAAGATGGAGAGGAGATTGATGATGACAGTGTTGCGAAATGTGAAAAATATGAAAATGGAATTTGAATTTCTGGGGATGATGCAGAGATGAGAGAAAATGCATATGAATGTTCTGTTGGAAATCGATGACAAGTTTAGTTTGTCACCGATGAATATGAACTCGAGATTGAACTCGTCTAGTCGATGCCTCGTCACTGAGTTGACTGTAACTGCCTCTGGTGTCGATTACCTCGAACAAGTGACCGATCGTCTGCTATATAAAGCCATCTCCAGCCATTGCCTCGTTACTAACTAACTTACTTATGAGCAACTGTTCAGTACTGACTTTACTCTTTCTGTCTTTACTGTCATTGCTTAGTTAGTCCGTGGGTGATGGTCTTACTCTAGTAAGCCATTCTAGTGTTATGCCTCTGCTTATGCTAACTCTTTCCCTTGTATTTCCTTAGGTTGCCTCTCTGCTGGCTGTCACCTATTTGTTCCTTCTTGTGTCTACTACTTTGTCCTGTGACATTGTTAGTTGTACTACTTATATTGTTTTTACCTTCTATCCTCTTTATATTTCTGTACATAGCTCTTTCATATATCTTAGCCTAGAATAAACTATTTTGAGTAACAACGAGACTGGAGATTCCTGTGCTACTGAAGGCCGATTTCCAAGATGTTCCGGTACAACTCAACACATTATGCACGATGTGTTAGAAAACAATCAACACAATCAATTTTTTCATGGTTCGTCTATCACTTCAAATCCATTGCATTTCGCCAATAATGCTGCACTAAATGATATTTCCATCGATGGACCGATTAATAGGCAAAACAAACAAATTCAAACTGCTGAGTTTGATGACAATCACGATTTGGATGATGATGCTTACGATGAAGGCGATGAAAATCAATATTTAAATAATCTAAATTGTGAAGATGGTTCCAATGTAGTTTGTGATTTGGATCATGAGAATAACAACAACAATCACTCGAACAACGATGTGTCTGTTGGAGATGAAGATGAAACTGACAATGAAGCAAATCTTGATGAGGCACAATTGCAAATCAATATTAGTGCTGCCAACAACACTCAAACGAACATCCAAAATGATGAGAAATGTGTCATTGAGCGGAACATGGAACAATCGACTCCTTCCACCAGTGGAGTGCGATCATCGACTCGTAAACGAATTCAGACTAAAGTTTTCGGTGATTTGGTTCAATCGAATGGGAATCCTCACAAATGTGGAAAGCGCAAAAGTGATCAAACGAATGAAAGTGTGAAAAAAGTGAAACAGATTTTGGATGATGATGAAGACCCTGATCCTGATGACCAAGAATCCCATGACCATGCAACCAGTGCAATTGGAGAGGCAATTGACATTGAATGCACTATTGATCCAATTCAACCAAATCGTCATTTGCACTGTTCACATTGTCACAAATCATTTGATCATAATTCTCATTTGCAGAGACATCTTCGAGTGCACACAGGTGAACGTCCATTTCAATGTGACCAATGTCACAAAAGATTTAGTCTGCTTGGCGGTTTAACCAAGCACCAACTGATTCACAAAAATATAAAACGTTTTAAATGTGATCTATGTAGCAAACAATTCACACAAAAAGCAACTCTTGAAAGTCATCTCCGAACACACTCTGGTGAGCGACCACATCAATGTAGGTTTTGTGATAAATCATTTACTCAATTGATCTCTCGGCACAAGCCATCCATCTGCATGTGAAGCCATATCGATGCAAACAATGTGCTCACAGTGTCACTGATCGATCAGCAATAATCAGACACATTCGAATGGTCCATTTTGGTTTGCCTCGAACAATCAAACAACAACGAGCACTCAACATCGTCGATGATCGAGATCCGAAAGAGTTGATTGAGAAAGTGTGACTTACTTTGTGATTGTCAGAATAATACCATCAACATGTATTGTATGAATTGATTATTTTCGCAAGTTGACTAATTCTTCTGTATTTGTGTTTGTTTGTAATAAATCATATTCAATTGTGCGTTGCTTCCCCAGATTCATAAGATTAAAAAAATACATCTTTGATTTGACAACCGTAAACTTTACCGAACAATGCCAAAGTGAACACCTTTTGAAGTGCTTTTGGTTAATTTTAAAGCATAAAAATATATACAAACAAATCTATTTCAAACAAAGGTTTCAAATAAATAATGAGTTTTGTCAAGTGGAAGGTAAATACCTAGAAAAACTGAATATCAAGCGAAAATTAATACTAAATTTAATTAAGCATGTTTGCAAATTATAGTTCAACAATTATTATTGAATTATATACAACATGATATTTGAAAAATTCACACTTTCTCAATGTACTCTCTCGGATCTCGATCATCAATGATGTTGAGTGCTCGTTGTTGTTTGATGCTTTGTGGCAAACCAAAATGGACCTCACGAATGTGTTTAATTACATCTGATCGTTGAGTGGCAGTGTGACCACATTGTTTGCATCGATATGGCTTGACATGCAGATGGATGGCTTGTTCGTGTCTCTTCCGAGTGATCCATTGAGCAAATGATTTATCACAAAACCTACATTGATGTGGTCTCTCGTCTGAATGTATTAGAAGATGATTTTCAAGATTGAATTTTTTTTGTAAATTGTTTTCCACATTGTTCACATCGAAAACGTTTAATATTTTGGTGAATCAGTAGGTGTTGGGTTAAATTGCTTTTCCTTTTAAATCGTTTGTCACATTGATCACATTGAAATTGACGTTCACCTGTGTGCACTCGAAGATGTCTCTGCAAATTGGATTTGCGATCAAATGATTTGTGACAATTTGAACATTGCAAATGGCCATTTGGTTGGGCAGGGTTTGGTTGAATTGAATTAGTAGTGCATTCTGTGGTAATTTTCTCTCCAATTGAGCTGGTTGCATGGTCTTCTTAGTTATCATTCAAAATCTGTTTGGGTTGCGCAAATGTTCATTTGAATTTTTAGTCACTGTACTCGATTGTGCAATTGATGGAACAGTTTGATGATGATTTGCTGGTAAAGGTTGAACTGATGCAAATGCACTCATTTCGCTGTTGACCAATGTCTTGTTGATTAGTCTTTCAAAGAGCAAATTGACCACTCCATCCATTTGGCCTCGTGCCAATCGATTCGTGGTCTCCTTCTCTTCTTCCATCAATTGACACAACTCGGACAGAGTCGAGCGGACATTTGTTTGACTCTGTTTGAAGGGTTGAGCACCAGGTCGAGCAGATGGCGAGATGAGCAATCTGAGAAAAAGTGAATCGATCATTTGATGCACGAGTCGAACCATCTCGCCCTGCAGCCACAATCTCGTGTCCACACTCTCGGTTGCAATCAATTTGGACAACAATTTGGACAAATGAGGACGGCACTGAGGCACAGCAGATGAGGATGACATGACGATAATCGAGCTGATGGTCAAGGCGCAATTGGGAAATCAACCAATCACCATGAAGAACAATACAAACGAGCTTTTAGTACTAACCTCAAAAGTATCACACAACTCAAATCAACACTCGTGCAGTCAAATGTGATCAAGTGATGCTCATAACAATGCAACCTTCGTAGCACACTCGAGTGATCACAGATGGCGGTGCAATTTGTGCATCGAATTGGCTTCACATTTTGCAGATTCGTTCGTTTGGGTCTGCTTACTGAGCAGTGCTCAGCACAAGTCAACACGTTAAACTTATTTCACGAAATATTTTGACCAGTTCATATTGAAGACATAAATAATCAAATCTCGAAAAAATTTATTTCCCTGAACTCGATTTTCAGATTAAATCGAGATTAAAATCCGAGATTTAGTCATATTTGTCTATTTTCGAAAATATGAAAAATAGTTTAAATAGACTCTGGCTCATTGTATGGTTGTTTTAGGAATATTTTGTTATTCAAATTTGATTTCGTCTATTTAATCTGAAAATCGAGCTCTGGGAAATAATTTTTTTCACGATTTGATTATTTATGTCCACAATATGAACTGGTCAAAATATCTCGTGAAATAAGTTTATGAACTACCTGATTAGTAGACTCGTGTTAGAATGTTAAACAGAGTAATAGACATTCCACATGACACAACTCATACTCCAAAAGAATTATAGTGTTAATTTAAAAATAACATTTCTGGCAACAAATTGAGATTAAACCAAAAGATAATTTATTACAAACAGACACGAATACAGCAAGATTGGTCAAATTGTGCAAATCATACAATCGGTGCATCAAAGCACTTTTCATTTTGCCAATCAAAAAGAAAGTCACACTTTCTCAATAAACTCTCTCGGATCTCGTTCATCGATGATGTTGAGTGCTCGTTGTTGTTTGATGGTTCGAGGTAAACCAAAATGAATCTCTCGAATGTGAGTGATTAGATGTGATCGGCGAGTGACAGTCAAGTCACATTGTTTGCATCGATATGGCTTCACATGAAGATGAATGAATCGTTCGTGCTTGGCTCGATTGTCCGATGTAGTAAACGACTTTGCACAATGTCGACATTCGAATTGTCGTACTCCTGAATGTGTTAGCAGATGATTGCCAAGATGGTGCTTTCGGGTAAATTGTTTGTCGCACTGGTCACAATGAAAACGTTTTATATTTTGGTGAATCAGTTGGTGTTGGGTTAAACTGCCAATCTGGGTAAAACGTTGGTCACACTGGTCACATTGAAATGGACGTTCACCTGTGTGCACTCGAAGATGTGCCTGCAATTTGGAATTGTGATCAAATGATTTGTGACAATGTGAACAGTGCAAATGACGATTTGGTTGGGCAAGGTTTGGTTGAATTGGATTAGTAGTGCATTCTGTGGCAATTGATTCCTCTTCAATTGAGTTGTTTGCATGAGCTTCTTGGTATTCATAGTCATCAGAATCAGTATCATCTTCTCCATCATCATCCAAAATCTGCGTGCGTTTTACTTTTTTCACGCTTTCATTCGATTGATCACTTTTGCGTTTTCCACTGTCTCGAGTAATTAAATTCGATTGAACCAAATCACCGAAAACTTTAGTCTGAATTCGTTTACGAGTCGATGATCGCACTCCACTGGTGGAAGGAGTCGATTGTTCCATGTTCCGCTCACTGACACAGTTATCAGTGTTATCATTTTCTTCATCATTTTGTTTGTTCATTTGAGTGTTGTTGGCAGCACTAATATCGATTTGTAATTGTGCCTCATCAAAATTTGTTTCATCTTCATCTCCAAAAGACACATCACTGTTCAAGTGATTGTTGTTGTTTGCATTATCCAAATCGCAAACTCCATTGGCACAATCTTCACAATTTGGTTTATTTAAATATTCATCTTCACAACCTTCATTGTCATCATCATCCAAATCGTCATTGTCATCAAATTTATCAGTTTGAATTTGTGTGTTTTGTCCTTCAATCTGCTCATCGATGGAAATATCATTCAGTGCAGCATTGTTGATGTAATCCAAAGGAATCGAAGTGATTGACGAACCTTGGAGACATTCCTTCTTGATGAGTGTTTGGGTGTTGATTGGGTTAGTGGGTGATGATGAAATATCATTTGAGATCATCGATTGATTGGTTTGAATGTTTTCCAATGCAGCACGAACATTAATGTTCACGAAATTTGGTTGAGTTTCAAAATGTTCATCCCCATATTCTGTATCATCATAATTTTCACGAACCGAATTGCAAATTCCATTTTCACATTTCTCACATTTCTCGACATTGTCATCATCAATCCCCTCTCCATCTTCTTCAACATCGTCGAATTCTTGCTTGATCATTGATTCAGTGTTGATTGTGTTGGACAGCTCATTTTGCAGATTGTTTTGATGCCTCTGTGCTCTGGTCAATGTGTCATTTGAACATTTCTCCAACCACTCATCACTCGATTGATGTGTGTTTGTGTGAGTTTGTTGTGGTAATGTTGTGCCAAAGGTGCTGACATGGTTACTTGGTTGAGGACCAATCTGTCCACTTTGAATCATCGTCTCAAAACTATTCCTGAGAGAGGCAAATTGACTGTCCACGGTGGCATCGATGTAATGAGTGAGCAGTGACTTGAGTCCAGTCGCCTTGCATTCCAACAGACTGAGCAGAGGATGAGTTGACAGTTGGTTCATTTTGGGTGTGCAAATCAACAGAAAAATGAAAATGAAATACACAAAAAAGCATATGCAACATGTGAGTTTAGTGCGAGTCAGCAGTTGAGCACTTGAGCAGTGCTGTTTTCTGTGTCTGTCCATCCAAAACAGCTGTGAGATAAGCAAGTCACATGAAACCTTTCACTAGCAGTCACCACCACCCGCACTCAACACAACATTGGACTCGCCTCCAGTCGGTGACTGCATGAGACATGAAAAGTTAAGTTTGTTTTGAGTTGTTGCTCTAACTGGTCATGTTCCCCTAGAACACCAAACCATCTCGCCTGTGTCAATTGTCACCTGTCCCAGTCCAATCTCCTTCCATCTCAACTCTACCCACCATGTCTCCACTTCACGATCCTTCCTTCATGGCTCACTTTGCTCAGTGCAAAGTGTCAGCCAAGCAACAAGTGAACAGCATGATCGATGCAATCTATGCCAAAGTGCTGCTCGATCTCGAACTGTGGCTCAACAAGCACCAGAGCAATGATTCAATCAAGAGCGAAATCGATTCAGACTGTGAAGAGAATGTCACTCACCACAACAACTTACCTGGTCAATCACAATTTGACCAGAGCACAGAGGCAGAAAATGACCATTTGACCAACACACAGGACCACAACAATCTGCAAAATGAGGTGTCACTGTCCAACACAATCAACACAGAATCAGCGATCAAACAAGAATTCGATGATGAACAGATTGAAGGACGAAACACACAAATTCAAATTGATGAATTTGATGACAATGACGATTTGGATGATGATTACGATGAAGACGGTGAAGATGAACATTTGAATGAACCTTTTTGTGCCATTAGAGTTTGTGATTTGGATAATGCAAACAACAACAATCACTTGAACAGCGAAGAGTCTGCAGGAGATGGAGATGAAACTGATAATGAAACAAATTTAGATGAAGCACAATCTCAAATCGATATTAGTGTTACAAACAACACTCAAACAAACACCCAAAATGATAACAATGAGAAATGTGTCAGTGAGCGGAACATGGAACAATCGACTCCTTCCACCAGCGGAGTGCGATCATCCACTCGTAAACGAATTCAGACTAAAGTTTTCGGTGATTTGGTTGAATCGAATACTCGCAACAGTGCAAAGGGCAAAAGTGATCAAGCGATTGAAAGTGTGAAAAAAGTGAAACCGGAAAACGTTTTGAATGATGATGAAGACACAGATTTGGATGACCAAGAAGACCATGCAACCAGCTCAATTGGAGAGAAAATTACCACAGAATGCACCACAAATCCAATTCAACCAAACCTTGCCCAACCAAATCGTCATTTGCAATGTTCAAATTGTCACAAATCATTTGATCGCAAATCCAATTTGCAGAGACATCTTCGAGTGCACACAGGTGAACGTCAATTTCAATGTGATCAATGTGACAAACAATTTACACAAAAAGTCCATCTTGAAAATCATCTCCGATTACACTCTGGCGAGCGAACACATCAATGTAGGTTTTGTGATAAATCATTTGCTCAATGGATCACTCGGAAGAGACACGAACAAGCCATCCATCTGCATATCAAACCATATCGGTGCAAACAATGTGGTCACACTGCCACTCAACGATCAGTTGTAATCACTCACATTCGAGAGGTCCATTTTGGTTTGCCTCGAAGCATCAAAGAACAACACGCACTCAACATCATCGATCATCGAGATCCGGAAGAGTACATTGAGAAAGTGTGATTTGCTTTGTGATAACCAGAATGTTTTGATACAATTGTATTGTATCAATTAATGAATGGCACAAGTTAACCAATCTTGCTGTATTCGTGGGTTGGTTGGGTGGTGAGTGGGTTGGTAATAAATCAATTCAATTGTGCATTGCACTATCTACATGTGATAAGATTTTACTTATAGGAATTATTGACTTAGGATATAATACAAAGAGTAGGGAAATATAATACAGAAAGGGATAGGAAAGGTTAAGATAAAGTCTCGGTAGCATACACGCAGAGGGTACCAGCGCAAGGTGGTAAGGCAAAGGGTAAAGTACAATAGGACCTACAAGGAGAACAGAAGGCAAGTTAGATCGAGCACGAAGGCACACAACTTCCTGAGAACTTACTAGGGCACAGTAAGCCTCCAACTGAACTAACGAGGCATTGGTTGACGTCGACTTATATAGCCAGGAGAGAGTGAACACCAGGGCGACACCACCATACGATGACCAAGCACAAAGCAGTCACCAGGCACGAGGTTAGTCGGACCGTCATCACCAAGCCATGAGTAGACCGATGAGTACAATCGATCGTCATAGTCATCATTGACACTGACCAGACAGTGTGAGTCAATGCTAACTTTCATCAACATGGTAGTCATATGGTTAAATGAATACCTTATTTATGTTGCCTATGAGCCAATTAATAATTGAATTTTTACTCAAAATATTAGAGTCTAATATTTTGGCCAAATAATTTAGTGGCCTAGAAAATCATATATGTTTTGCCATCTAGAAGTGTTTTCCTGAGTTTGAGCTGTTTTCGAGGCCAGACGGACTTCCGCTGCAGCCTGCACACAGAGTGTTGTGTCGATTTGATGTTTTTTTAAATTATAAATATTGAAAATGTATTTGCCATGTATTGTAATGCTATTTGCGTCATTCGGTTACTAAGATGCCTTCTGATAATTTTTAATCTATTGGCAGGAGGTAAATAAATTGAATTTAACATAATTTTAAATATTTTATTTTGGATTTTAATTTTTAAGCAATAAAATAAAAACAAATAATTGATTTTTGCAATTCACTTGTACATTTGCTATTTGGGTATAGTTCAATGGGTTCTAGTGGGTTTAATCATAAATTCTAATTCAAAGTAGCGTGCACTTGAGTCATGTACCCCAATTTCCCCTCAAGTTCATTCATCAACAATGACCAATAAATCATCATTCGAGGACAAATCGGCCTTAGAAAAGGTCTGATTTGGCGCTCCAGTGCAATTATCAAGGCGAAACGAACTGTTTAATTCTGTTTGATTCCACTCAATGGCACTCTGCGGATAAATTCTTTGAATCAGATTTCTGGGATTGTCTTCATAAGCTAAATAAAATTAAGAATTATTTTTTAATGATTAAAGTAAATTGTACCAATTATGGCACAAATCAATTTGAGTTTCATAGTTGGCGATTTTGTCCAAAATTATAAACTTTGATGATATTACAAACTAATGGATGCATTTATATATGTGTGTTAGCTACAAGCATTGACAAAGTTTCGTATCTTTGAATTTGTAAACAAAAAATCGAGATAAAACTTGCCACTTTCAAGTCCCAAATTAATTTTTTCACGAAAATAGATAAATCACTGTCAATCAATGTCAATTGTTGGCATGTTTACTAAAATTATTTTTTAGCAAGAAAACCAAATTATCCACTGAAAGACACACTTGGAAAGTAATTTGTAAATTGATTGAGAAGTCAATTCAAATTTAGACACTTTGACAAAACGATTTTCTACGAATTCAACAGGACACTTTTCCCTCAAGTCTTTGATAGCAGTTAGGGGGCGTACTTTAATCACGTGATCAAGGGTTGGAGGGAAGGGGGTTTGACAAATGATCACACTTTGATCACGAAAAAGTGAGGGGGGTAAGATCAAACTTAAAGCATATTTTAAAAAGAAAATTTCTTTAAAAATCGAAGTAATTTTGGTCCTACTTTCAAAGAATGATTTGCGTGGAAATGTCAATGAGTCTATTCGTATCATCATTAAAATGGCTTATTTATTGGAATGGGTAGAAATACGGCTTGACCAAAAAGTGTATGTCTAGGGGGTCTGGCCTTTGATCACGACCTGATCACATGGGGGATGGGAGAGTTCAAAAAGTCGATTTTCTTGATCACGTGATTAAAGTACGTCCCCTTACCGCTTAGTGGTTGAATTGTAAACAACAACAAAGTTTCTTTTAATTTTAATGGAATGCATCAAAACAGTTACATGTATGTAGTTGCAACTTGTGTTATATCTTCTGAGAACTTTGTGTTTCCATGTTAATTTTATTAATTAAAAATGAATCCATTTTTAATTAATCGCCAATAACCAATTAGTACGATGAACAATCGACACACCAGCCTCATCATACTCCTGCTTCGAAATCCAAAGATTGCCAAACGTGGGCTGCGAAGCCAACATAGAAGCCACCAATCCAGGTGAGTTACTTCCGTTCTTTCGGAGCATCAATCGTAATCTTCATACCATCCGGTGCTATAGCACATGTATTTCCTTCTCGATTCGTTCAGCAATGCCCGAAAACATTGTACTACCACCAGACACGACAATATGAGATGCCAGTATCAATTGTATAACTGTATCAATGATTTGCACAAGTTGGCCAGTCTTGTTGTATTCGTGTGCTTGTTTGTAATAAATCACTTCAATTGTGAAACTGCTTCGCAAAATTCATAACAATTAATTCATTCAAAAAATTCATGTATTTGGTCACATTCGTGGACAATATTTTGCTCCCAACCAAATCACAAACAAACTTACTCAAACATTTCATTTAGATTTATTTAGAATTTTTACAAATAACATTTAGTATAGAATTAATTAAATAATAATTGTCGAACTGTAATTTGCTTAATTTAATTTATTTATTAATTTGAGATAGCTCAAACTTTTTCAACCAACTCTCTCGGATCTCGTTCATCGATGATGTTGAGTGCTCGTTGTTGTTTGATTGTTGCAGGCAAACCAAAATGGACCACTCGAATGTGTTTGATTATATGCGATCGGTGAGTGGCAGTGTGAGCACATTGTTTGCATCGATATGGCTTCACATGCAGATGGATGGCTTGTTCGTGAGTGTTCCTAACGTGCAATTGAGCAAATGTCTTATCACAAAACCTACATTGATGTGGTCTTTCGCCAGAATGTGTTTGGAGATGCCTTTCAAGATGGACTTTTTGTGTGAATCGTTTGTCACATTCATCACATTCAAAACGTTTTATATTTTGGTGAATCAGTTGGTGTTTGGTTAAATCGCTTTGATGCTTAAAGCTTTTTCCACACTGGTCACAGTGAAATGGACGTTCACCTGTGTGCACTCGAAGATGTACCTGCAATGCGGAATTGCGATCAAATGATTTGTGACAATGTGAACATTGCAAATGACGATTTGGTTGGGCAAGGTTTGGTTGAATTGGATTAGTAGTGCATTCTGTGGCAATTGATTCCTCTCCAATTGCATTGTTTTCATGGCCTTCTTGGTCATCATTCAAAATCTGTTTGGGTTTCGCTTTTTTCACACTTTTAATTTGATCAATTTTGCGTTTTCCGCTTTTGTGCACATTCACGCCCAATTGAACATCTCTGAAAACTTTTTTGGCAATTCGTTTACGAGCCGACGATCGCAGTAGTCGACTGTTTGATGTAATCGATTGATGATGATGGTTGTGCTCAATGACGGGGTGGGTAGATTTACAGTTTTTGCGGTTTTTATTTGTTGCATTTTTGGTTGACTTTCTACGAACACTACAAATTTGCTGTTCACTTTCGTTAAACAACGATAAATCAGTTGCCTTATCATCAGATTGATTTGAGTCATCGTTGACTTTGGGCACGACCATGAGTTCGCTTTCTGATGAAGCATTTTGTTGATCTTGTTCGTTCTCATCTTCACCTAATCCAATTTGCATCGTGTCCACTCCTGTCTCAGCATTGTCATTGTGTGCATCATCAACATTTTCACCATCCAAACCACAATTTCCTTTGAGACAATCCTCACATTCAGGATAATCAGACATATGTTCATTTGTATTTGCTTTGAGACCATTTGCACGGAATGATGAAATCATTGGTGGACAAGTGATTTGATCTGTTGACGAATGTTTATTTGAATTGTTAGTCACAGTACTTGATTGTGCATTGGCTGGAACAGTTTTGTGATGATTTGCTTGTAAAGGTTGAACTGATGCAAATGCACTCATTTCGCTGTTGACCAATGTCTTGTTGATTAGTCTTTCAAAGAGCAAATTGACCACTCCATCCATTTGGCCTCGTGCCAATCGATTCGTGGTCTCCTTCTCTTCTTCCATCAATTGACACAACTCGGACAGAGTCGAGCGGACATTTGTTTGACTCTGTTTGAAGGGTTGAGCACCAGATCGAGCAGATGGCGAGATGAGCAATCAATGAGAAAAAGTGAATCGATCATTTGGTCCACGAGTCGAACCATCTCGCCCTGCAGCCACAATCTCGTGTCCACACTTTGGGTTGCAATCAATTTGGACAACAATTCGGACAAATGAGGACGGCACTGTGGCACAGAAGATGAAGATGACATGACGATAATCGAGTTGATGGTCAAGGCGGAATTGGGAAATCAACGAATTCATTACCATCAATACAAACGAGGTTTTAGTGCAAACCTCAAAAGTAGCACACAAACTCAAATCAACACTCGTGCAGAAAGCAAAATGTGATCAAATGATGGTCATAACAATGCAACCTTCGCTACACACTCGAGTGATCACAGATGGCGGTGCAATTTGTGCATCGAAATGAACATTGTTCAAATGTAGTGGTTGTGAGTGGTTGAGTGCTACCTTTAACCATTCCACTACTCCTGCCCATTGGTTTGTTTTGAGTATAACAAAGGACACGAGCTCACTACACACGCTTTTTGCTGTAACGTTTTTGGCTATTTCATTTGAGGATTTAATGTTTTAATGTCTTCTTTTTGTTGATTTGCACACCCAAAATGAACCAACTGCTAACTCACCCTCTGCTCAGTCTGTTGGAATGCAAAGCGACAGGACTCAAGTCACTGCTCACTCATTACATCGATGCTACCGTGGACAGTCAATTTGCCTCCCTCAGGAATAGTATTGAGACGATGATTCAGTCGGGCGTGATTGGCCCGAACTGTGATGGCACTCACTTTGGCATGACATTACCACAACCAACTCACACAAACACACATCAATCGAGTGATGAGTGCTCACATGAATATTCAAATGACAATTTGACCAGAACACAGAGGTATCAAAACAATCTACAAAATGAGGCAAACACAATCAACACAGAATCAATGATCAAAAGAGAATTCGATAATGATGAATATGATGAAGATGGAGAGAAGATTTATGATGACGGCATGATGATACCTGAAAATGTCAACTGTTCTCCATCAATGTCTCCATCGAATGATTCAATCAAGAGCGAAATCGATTCAGACTTTGAAGAGAATGTCACTCACCACAACAACTTACCTGGTCAATCACAATTTGACCAGAGCACAGAGGCAAATGACCATTTGACCAACACACAGGACCACAACAATCTGCAAAATGAGGTGTCACTGTCCAGCACAAAATCAATGATCAAACAAGAATTCGATGTTGAAGAAGAAGATGGAGAGGAGATTGATGATGATAATGTTGAGAAATGTGAAAATGGAATTTGTACTTCTGTGGATGATACAGATAAGGGTGAAAATGGCGATGATTCTTCCGATAAAACTCAACTCAATGTTCATGCAGCATCAGAAAACAATCAAACCAATCAATGTTTCCAAAGTTCGTCAATCAATTCAATTTCATTGCATTTCGCCAACAATGCTGCACTAAATGACATTTCCATCGATGAACAGATTGATGGACAAAACACTCAAATTCAAACTGATGAATTTGATGAAAATTATGATGATGATTACTGTGAGGATGGCGAAGAAGAATATTTGAATAATCCAAATTGTGAAGATTGTGCCAATGGAGTTTGCGAGTTTGATCATAAGAACAACAGCAATTCCTCGGACAACGATGTGACTGAAAGAAATGGAGTTGAAACTGATATTGAAGCAAATCTTGATGAGGCACAATCTCAAATCGATATTAGTGCTGCCAACAACACTCAAATGAGCAATCAAAATGATGAAGAAAATGATAACACTGAGAAACGTGTCAGTGAGCGGAACATGGAACAATCGACTCCTTCCACCAGTGGAGTGCGATCATCGACTCGTAAACGAATTCAGAATGGGAATCATGGCAAATGTGGAAAGCGCAAAAGTGATCAAGCGAATGAAAGTGGTAGAAAAGTGAAACGTAAACAGTTTTTTGATGATGATGAAGACTATGCAACCAGTGCAGTTGGAGAGGAATCAATAGCCACAGAATGCACAACTAATCCAATTCAACCAAACCTTGTCCAATCGAATCGTCATTTGCAATGTTCACATTGTCACAAATCATTTGACTGCCCTTCCAAATTGCAGAGACATTATCGAGTGCACACAGGTGAACGTCCATTTCCGTGTGACCAGTGTGACAAAAGTTTTAAAGAGAGAAACAAATTAACAAGGCATCAGCTTATTCATCAAAATATGAAATGTTTCCAATGTGACCATTGTGACAAACGATTTAATCATAAAACCACTCTTAATAATCATCTACTCTTACACTCTGGCGAGCGGCCACATCAATGTAGGTTTTGTGATAAATCTTTTGCTCAATGGGCTACTAAGAACACTCACGAACAAGCCATCCATCTGCATATGAAGCCATATCGATGCAAACAATGTGCTCACACTGCCACTCACCAATCAACTATAATCACTCACATTCGAGAGATCCATTTTGGTTTGCCTCGAACCATCAAACAACAACACGCACTCAACATCATCGATGAACGAGATGCGAAAGAGTTTATTGAAAAAGTGTGATTTACTTATAGATTGCCAGAATGTTTCGATGCAATCAACACTAATTTTGTATTAATAATTTGCACAAGTTAACCAATCTTGCTGAATTCGTGTGCTTGTTGGTTATAAATCAGAAAATTGTCCGTTGCTTCGCAAGATTCATAATTAATTTACGCAAAAATCCATGTAATTAGTAAAAATTCGTTCCAAACATTTAGCACCCAACCCAAATATCACCGATAATATTACTCCCAACGATCGTCATTTCTAATGCATCACAACAAGTTCCCAGCCAACCAAACTAAGTACAGCTTCAAGATCAGTTCTCTCAACTAACTTACTCAAACATTTAGATTTATTTATATATTTTTTTAAAATAACATTTTGTTTATAATTAATTAAATAATAATTGTTGAAATATAATTTGCAAACTTACTTGTTAATTAAATTTTTTATTAATTTTCGCTTGATATTAATTTTCTCTTGTTTTTTGTGACCTTTTATTTCGCTCAACTCAATATTTATTGGAATATTTTGTCACAAATTCGATCACATATTTGATTTTATGTTTTATTTTTGGTTTAACTTACATTCAAACATTTTTGCGTTTAGGTTTACATTTGAAGAAATGAACTGAAGTGATGGAACGATTACTGCAAAGTGGAGAACTTGCGGATAATGCTAGAGAATGCTGAAGAAATAATTGAGATGCTGAACAGAACATGAACAGTTGGCTGACAGAATTGAACACTTCTTTGTGTAATGTACGAGTTGGTGTTTGGGCTGTGAAGTTATTAGATTATATTAAATCAATATTATCAAATTCTATATAACTGTACAAAATATGATTTGATAGTAATAAATTACATGAACGAACTTTCAATCAGTGACTCAATCAATGTTCACTGCAACAAATTGGCTCAGACTTTTTCAACCAACTCTCTCGGATCTCGATGTTCGATGATGTTGAGTGCTCGTTGTTGTTTGATACTTCGAGGCAAATCAAAATGGACCACTCGAATGTGTCTGATTACATGCGATCGGTGAGTGGCAGTGTGGCCACATTGTTTGCATCGATATGGCTTCACATGCAGATGGATGGCTTGCTCGTGAGTGTTCCGAGTGATCAATTGAGCAAATGTCTTATCACAAAATCTACATTGATGTGGTCTCTCGCCAGAATGTGTTCGGAGATGCCTTTCAAGATTGACTTTTTGTGTGAATTGTTTGTCACATTGATCACATTGGAAGCGTTTTATATTTTGGTGAATCAGTTGGTGTTTGGTTAAATCGCATTGATGCTTAAAGCTTTTTTCACATTGGTCACAGTGAAATGGACGTTCACCTGTGTGAACTCGAAGATGCCTCGTGAAATCGGTTTTACCAACAAATAATTTATGACAATGTGAACAGTGCAAATGACGATTTGGTTGGGCAAGGTTTGGTTGAATTGGATTAGTAGTGCATTCGGTGGCAAATTCCTCTCCAATTGCATTGTTTGCATGGTCATCATTTTCGTCAGAATCTGTGTCTTCATCATCGTCCAAAATCTGTTTGCGTTTTCCTTTTTTCGCGAACATTCACGCCCAATTGAACATCTCTGAAAACTTTTTTGACAATTCGTTTACGAGCCGACGATCGCAGTAGTCGACTGTTTGATGTAATCGATTGATGATGATGGTTGTGCTCAATGACGGGGTGGGTAGATTTACAGTTTTTGCGGTTTTTATTTGTTGCATTTTTGGTTGACTTTCTACGAACACTTTCGTTAATCAACGAAAAATCAGTTGCGTTATCAGCAGATTGGCGAGAGTTATCGATGGCGTCGGACATGACCATGAGATCGCTTTCTGATAAAGCATTTTGTTGATTATGTTCAATATTTTCTTTGCCTAATCCAACTTGCTTGTGTGGCGTGGCCCGAGGCTGATGTTTTCGCGCTCTTTGGATGGTTGACTGCTCACGAGAGCACATGCGCGGACCGAGACTGTTTCGAGCTGGGCCTGCTACTGGGGCCTGGACAATCACTCACTGCCCGACCGTCGTCCTGTCCTGATCGCTCTCTTCTCAACACAAGTCAAGCTATTTCCTACTAGTCTATGTCTGTGTTAGCTTATTGTACATCGATGTACATATTCTGTAGATTACTCTGATCACCAAAACCCCCAAAATCCCATCTCTCATCTATAAATAAACCCATCACCTTTCGACCAAATTTCCCGAGTAGCAGTAGTTAGTTTCATACTTTCAAGTCCTCCCAAATCTGAGTTGGACGTTCTTCGTATGTGTGGTCTCGCTGTACAGGGTAAGTCGTTGGATATCGTTTGGTTGCGCGCGTTTATTGCAGAGTCCCTTTTGGTGTACGGTTCTTGGGACAATAATCCACGAGCGTGGGCTATTTTCGGTTCTGTGTGTGGTGAGTCAATTACGATCCAAAACACAACGCATAAGTGGTACTTTCATTCGATTCTAGTTCGCTAGATCGTCTCGTTATAGTCTGTTCCTTCCGAGAAGATTTCTTTGGTCGCTATCGTGTTGCTGATCTGTTCCTGGGGTCATTCGTAATAGACGTTTGATTTCACCACGTCACAGCCTTTGGTGCCGTGACCAGGATTTTTCGGTTAAGGTTAGATTGTTCTTTTCCTGCTGGTCAGAGTTGCCTCCCAGTCTCACAATCTGGGTTCCAACAGATTCCGGAGGATCCCATCGTTGACCTATTGTTCGTCACTCGTCTGTTTCAGTAACCAGTCTCACAATCTGCGTCTGAACGTATTCCGGTGGAGCTTAGAGTTGACTATTCGTCATTCGTCTGTGTCAGCACCCAGTCTTTCGAGTTGGGTTCCGACAGACTTCAACTGAATCATAGCACTAACTCCGTCGGTGTCATTAGCCATAGTGGCCCAGTGTCTTCGACCTGGAGCATTCTAAAATTCAATCGTATTCGGAGTGTTATTTAAGTGCTTGGTCACGTCCCCTTGGTTTTCGGTAGCCTTAGAGCTACGTTCCGTTCCTAGGTTGTTCAGTAGGCCTTGATTCTATCGTTGCCGGTTTTGGCCTTGCGTTTAGGTTCCTCTACCAGGCCAACGAACATCATCAATTCTCATTTGCCATTTGTGCTCACTCGCGAAGTGGGCATTTCGTCTTATCTGTAAAAGTCAACGCTTCAATTAGCCAGTGATTTGCCCTTTCGACTACAATCTTGTTTGTTCGCTGTCTGCCATCTGTGCACCATACAGCACGCAACCAATAGGTGGTCTGTCTGGGTCCAAGCGTTCGTGCTCGCAGGGGGCTTTTCGCGCTTGTGTCGCACTCACATTACAATCACTTCTCTCACTAATTGATCGCGTATGTGTGTAAGTGGAGTTTGCAACTCGTTGCTGCAAATCCATCTTTCCTAGAATTTGCTAAGTAGTTTTCCATCTCGCATTTCACTTTTGTCGAGTTTCGTTTTCAATTGCTTATTGCAGCTCGCGTGATCAACCTTTGTACGGAGCCGTAGAGCCAGCAGTAGTCGTAAAGTGCCTTTTTGGCCTAGGGACATTTGTCTAAATTTGTCGTCGATCGTCCAGTCTTGTGTCGGTGCACCGTTCTCGGTGGCACTATCTACTGCCTTTAACCGTTCTACTCATTTGTGCCTTCGGACCGATTGGTCCTCGTTCAAAGTTTATTGCCTATAATTGCGGCTGTCATCGCGACACAATCCCTTTCAACGCGGATTGTTGTCTAGTCCTAATTGGTATCGGGTGCGTTCGGCTAGACTCATAGCGTCGGTCTTGTGTTCCTTTCGTGGTGTCGGTACACCTTGTCGGACACAACATGGCACGAGAGTCTCCTGCTCAGCGTCAGTTGACGATAGCCAAGCGATTGGTGGCCAAAGACAATGACAAATGCAAACAAATGACGTTGGATAGTCTCAAGAGTGTTCATGCCGAGTTGGTTGCAATAACTAAGGACAAGGATTCGACTGAGAACGAGGAATTTCTTGCAGAATGTGATCAGATGGTCCTTGACGTAGTCGATAAGATAGAAGAGCTAGAGACGCTGTTTCAAAAGACGAGTTCCACGGTGGACAGTGATGAGTCGACCTCGAACGACATCACTACCTTGGCCAACAGCCTTCAGGCACTCGTCACCTCAAAAGGCACCCGGCCCGGTTTGGCAGGTGTTCACAAATTTCGATCCGAATTGCTCCCTTCCTGGAGTGGAGATGTATTAGAGTTGGCAGCTTTTCGTGCAAATTTTCTGGAAGCGGTCGTTGGAACCGAACTAAAAACACTTGGTCAGCTTACTAAGCTTCGTGATCAGGTTGAACCGTTGCAAGCGAAGGAGATAGTGCGTCGATACTTCACTGATGCGACTGCTACTGTGGAGAAAGCTTTGGATGCTCTAACTCGGCTCTATCAGACCGAGGGGGCCATCGAAGCTGCGATTGAGCGAAATCTCGCAAAGCTTCCCCGGTTGACTTTCGATTCACCAGAGAGTGTCTGGAGTCAGTTCCACGTGTTTACCGCTAATTTGGTCTTTCGAGGCTCGTCCAAGGATGAAAGTGAATCGGTTTCTTCTTCGTTCCTGGATCGTATGCGAATGGCATTGTTTCGTAAATTTCACCCAAGTTTCTTCCCGATCTTTAAGATCACGAGCCAGTCTAAGTTAGTGGACTATGAAGCATTCATGGAACTTCAGGTTCATAATCTTCAGTTGGCCACGAATGGTGAGAGTGAGAGTAAGAAAGACGCTAAATCAGTTTCGTCGAGTTCGAAAAGGAATGACCGAGAGCTAAAACCAGAGAGTAAGTCTCTCTCGAGCAAGCTCCAACGAGACCGAATCACGGTGAATGTTGTTACTAGTGAGTTGTGTCCATTTTGTTCATTATCCCACGAACCCGAGAATTGTCCCATCTCTGTGGAGGCCCGGACGAATCTGAGTAAGCTAAAAGGACTTTGCTATAGATGCTTGCGACCGAAGGATTCCGACAGTCACAATACTTGTGACGCGACTTGTCGAACGTGCGGTAGAAATCATCATGTTGCGTTGCACGTCTCAAATCAAAACGGTTCGAGGCCAAACTTTCACAGACAACATTACAGACATAATCCTCCCTCCAGTGGCGGCGGTTCGGCAGGCAGTAACAGTAGTCCTTCGGGTCAAGCCAGAAATGGCTCGAATTCGACTACTTCAGGATTCCCACGTTCCAATGAATCCCAGCAGCCCCCGAGAAGCACAAATTCGGGGCCACAAGTGCCAACTCAATTGATTAACGGCTTCCTCTATGAGCCGCGCTTTGCTAATACAATCACTCATGAAGTGGTCACTGACCAGAACATTTACTTGCCAACGTTGAAAGTGGATGTTGCGGGCGAAAAGAGTACAGAAGAAAGCCGCGCCCTGCTCGATAACGGTTCCTCTGGGTCCTTCGTATCCGACGAATTGGTCCGACTAATCAATGCACCTCGGTATCCCATCAAAGAAACGCACCTGAACGCCATTAGCGGTGCACTGTCTCTTTGTATAAGAGAGGCTGCCACATTGAAGTTGACCTCAAGGAGTAAGCCCGGAATGAGTTGCACGATTGATGTGTTTATTATGCCGGGCCGCGTGGTCGGGTCGGCTTCCAGCACCATCCGCGGAGATGTTGTCGTTCGCCAAAGCCAATGGCATCGAATTGTCTGATCGAATCGAAACTGGCGATCTGAAGACGGTGGATCTTCTGATTGGGCAAGATCATTATGCCCGTCACTTCCTTTTGACTCATCAAGTGAGCATCAAGCCATCGCCTAATTCTGGAGTTGCCTTCACTGAAACACAGTTCGGTTGGGTTGTTCAAGGTAACCCTAGTGGTCGCATGCCGGCAAAGTCTCTTAATGCCAACGTTGTCTACTATGTCGAACCTCCTGGTGAGGATGAATACATTGTGACCCCTTCTCCGCCGTGTAGTTGCGCCAATCTCGATCAACTCCTTCGAGATCCTTTGTCTGCCATCGGAGAGGACACTCCCGACTTGAATCAATGGGCGGAGGAGTATCGGTCCCAGATTGAATTCGATCCCGTGGCGCAACGATGCAGTGTTGGGCTGCCCTGGTTGTCACTTCAACGTCCTACACCCAATTTTCGTTCCGCCCAGGGCCAGCAACGACGCGTATACAAACGAATGGTGGGGACCGAACTTGAAGATCCCTACGATTTTGCCCTCACCGAGTTGGAACTTGAGGGCCATTCGGAGCGTGTCTCATCCTTTAACCCCAGACGAGGGTTACTGCATTCCACATTTCGCCGTGGTCAAGTCGAGCTCGTTGACAACCAAGGTGCGGCCAGTATTTAATGCTTCTTCTTCAGTGCCTGGCGCCCGTTCGTTAAACGACTGCATCTTCAAGGGCGTATGGAAACAAACACAATTGTTGGAGTTGCTTCTCACCTTTCGATTGCATCCAGTTGTGGCATTTGGCGATCTGCGCAAGGCATTTTTACAAATTCGGATTGCCGAAAAAGATCGCGTTTATCTTCGTTTCTTGTGGATCAAAGATGGTAAAGTTCATGTCTACCAAATGACTTCTTTGCTTTTCGGTGCAGCCTCCAGTCCATTCATTCTGTACCTCGTACTTGAGTATCTGCTGCGCCGTGCTGGCTTCCCCGAGCTCATCATTAACATTTATATGGACGACGCCCTTTTTGCAGGCGAGACCGCCGAAGAAGTCCAGGAGTTGATCAACCGTGCGCGAGAGGCGTTGAGTAAGGCTTCCTTTCAGTTTCACAAGTGGGCCTTCGTGGAGGGCACGAATTTGGATGTGCCTCCCACTGGTGAGACCAATCACAAGTGCCTCGGTCTTAATTGGAACATGAAGGACGACTACATTTTCTTCGAGGTTCCCGAATTCGGTCAGGCGAAAATGACTCGGAGAACCCTCGCCTCGTTCTTTGCCAAGTTGTTCGACCCAATGGGGCTGCTTGGTCCATTTCACACGCGAGTGAAGGCTTTTCATGCAGGAGGTATTGCTGGTTTCCGCTGAATGGGACGCGCCCATTCCTGAGCACCTCCAACGGGAGGCTGCCATGCTCATTGATGACATGAAACACTTGTCTTCGTTTCAAATACCTCGAGTTGTTCGCAAATCACCCGATTATCGCGTCTATGTGTTCTGTGATGCATCTTCTTGGGCCTATGGTGTGGGCATTTACATCTTCGATCGAGCCAATCAGTCGTCGCAGTTGTTGTTTTCCCGTGGACGATTGGCCGAGAAGACTCGTACTGTCCAACAGTTGGAATTGTGTGCCGCCGTGTTGGCCGCCGAAACCTACGCCCAAGTGCACCCAAGGCTCACTAAAGCTAATGGAGTTGAGTTCTTTTCAGATTCCAAGTGCACCTTGTTCCGCATTGCCAAACACATCAACGCCATCACCGATCCATATGTCGCAAATCGACTCACGCGCATTCATTCCACGACAACGGTCGCTCAATGGCACTATGTTCCTACAAAGAAGAATCCGGCGGATTTGATCACTCGTGGGTTCTCTGCTTCGAGCCCTGGCTAAAGGGAACTTTTGGTTCGAGGGTCCAGGTGGAGATCCTCTCGCCGATTCAGCACAACTTTGGTGCAACGCAGTCACCATGGGAGAAACGATTGTGGAACGATCCAAGTTGCCAATTGATGGGCCCGCCTTCAAAGCGAAATTCATCGGAATGTCTTATCAGGCCCTCCTCAAGACTATGCTTGGCTTTCTCTGTTATGCCAACAGGTATGTGTCTATGCGTGATCGCATCTATCGTTCGCAGCAAATGTCATTGGAGGAGTGGTCCGTGGTCCTCACTTGGCGTTGGATTCAGAAGGTGGTCTTGGCTGAGGAATTGTCCTATTTGCTCACGAATCGTCCACTGCCTTCACCGCTCAAACTCTCAAAGTATGACCTATTCATTGATGGTCATGGTCTCGTGCGACAGAGGAAACGCCTAGAGAATGCCCGTTTGGAGTATGAGGTGAAGTACCCTTTGGTGTTGAAAGACCACCCAATTGTTCGCGACTATCTTCGTGGAGTTCACTCGGAGCAGCTGCATCACACTGGCATTGACACCACCTACCAGTACCTGAAGCGAGTCATAAAGCTACCAGGTCTGTACAATATTGTTCGAACAATGGTGGGCCAATGCTTCGAGTGCCGGCGCTATTCTCAAAAACCGTTTACTGTTTGTCGCCCTCCTCTTCCCCATTCTCGAATCGGTGCTACCGCCGGTGAGCCCAATACCGCCTTCAAGTACGTCGGAATTGACCTCACTGGACAGATCCGCCCGGTCAAGGGCTCAAATGCATCCTATGTTATTTTGCTCATCACTTGCTGCCGAACACGAGCCATTCATTTGGAGTTGTTGGAGTCCAAGTCCACAGAGTCCATCATCGAGGCTCTGACTCGGTTTGTGAATCGATTTGGTGCTCCCAAGGGAGATCTATTCGGATAACGAGCCCTCCTTCAAATCAACCGAGCGTTTGCTCAAACAACTCTACACGGAGATGTTGCCCGAAGCTCTCAATCGAATGGCCGTCCAACATAAGTTCCTCTGGAAGCGGCAGCCAATCTACTCAGCCTGGTGGGGTGGATTCTTTGAACGCCTAATTCAATCAGTAAAGAAGGCGTTCGCTCACTTTAAGCCGTTGAAGGTGAACTCCTACCCACAGTTGCTGACAATGGTGACCAAGGTCGAGGCAATCGTGAACTCTCGTCCATTGGTCAAGTTCAATGAAGAACACTACCTAACACCAGCCCACTTGGTGTTGGGTCACGAGCTACTAATGTATCCCCCAGTTCGTATAGTTCCCGGCCGCAAGGATCCCGCCATTCTCTACTACAACGACATCCAAGCTGGATTCGAGCAGTTTTGGCGTATTTGGACCGACTACTATTTGCCTTCGCTGGACGCTTTGCGCTGGGATTCATCTCGTCAACCGATCGTTGGCGAAATTGTCGCCGTCAAGGGAAACAAGAAGCTGAAGCCGTTTCAGTGGCCTCTTGCCTGCATCAGTAAGCTCATCCTGGGTCAAGATCAACTTGCGCGTAAAGTCGTAGTCAAGCTTCTGAATGGTGACAACGAACCGTTGGAGACATCGATCCAGAACCTTGTACCACTCGAGCTGAACCCAGGAGGGGAGAGGGCTGTGGCGTGGCCCGAGGCTGATGTTTTCGCGCTCTTTGGATGGTTGACTGCACACGAGAGCACATGCGCGGACCGAGACTGTTTCGAGCTGGGCCTGCTACTGGGGCCTGGACAATCACTCACTGCCCGACCGTCGTCCTGTCCTGATCGCTCTCTTCTCAACACAAGTCAAGCTATTTCCTACTAGTCTATGTCTGTGTTAGCTTATTGTACATCGATGTACATATTCTGTAGATTATTCTGATCACCAAAACCCCCAAAATCCCATCTCTCATCTATAAATAAACCCATCACCTTTCGACCAAATTTCCCGAGTAGCAGTAGTTAGTTTCATACTTTCAAGTCCTCCCAAATCTGAGTTGGACGTTCTTCGTATGTGTGGTCTCGCTGTACAGGGTAAGTCGTTGGATATCGTTTGGTTGCGCGCGTTTATTGCAGAGTCCTTTTTGGTGTACGGTTCTTGGGACAATAATCCACGAGCGTGGGCTATTTTCGGTTCTGTGTGTGGTGAGTCAATTACGATCCAAAAACACAACGCATAAGTGGTACTTTCATTCGATTCTAGTTCGCTAGATCGTCTCGTTATAGTCTGTTCCTTCCGAGAAGATTTCTTTGGTCGCTATCGTGTTGCTGATCTGTTCCTGGGGTCATTCGTAATAGACGTTTGATTTCACCACGTCACACTTGTCTGTCTTAGCATCACTGTTTGCATCAACATTTTCACCATCCAATCCACAAATTCCCTTGGCACAATCTTCACATTCAACATAATCAGACATATGTTCAACTTGATTGTCGTATTCTTTTTTCACATTATCAGCTTTATCAATAAAGACATTTGCATTGTGACCATTTTTACTGAATGATGAAATCATTGGTGGACAAGTGATTTGATCTGTTGACAAATGTTCATTTGAATAGTTAGTCACAGTACTCGATTGTGCATTGATTGATTGAACAGTTTGGTGATGATTTGCTGGTAAAGGTTGAACTGATGCAAATGCACTCATTTCGCTGTTGACCAATGTCTTGTTGAGTAGTCTTTCAAAAAGCAAATTGACCACTCCATCCATTTGGCCTTGTGCCAATCGATTAGTGGTCTTCTTCTCTTCTTCCATCAATTGACACAACTCGGACAGAGTCGAGCGGACATTTGTTTGACTCTGTTTGAAGGGTTGAGCACCAGGTCGAGCAGATGGCGAGATGAGCAATCTGAGAAAAAGTGAATCGATCATTTGATGCACGAGTCGAACCATCTCGCCCTGCAGCCACAATCTCGTGTCCACACTTTGGGTTGCAATCAATTTGGACAACAATTCGGACAAATGAGGACGGCACTGAGGCACAGCAGATGAAGATGACATGACCATAATCGAGTTGATGGTCAAGGCGGAATTGTTAATTCAACGAATTACCATGAAGAACAATACAAACGAGGTTTTAGTGCAAACCTCAAAAATAGCGTACAAACTCAAATCAACACTCGTGCAACAAGCCAAATGTGATCAAGTGATGGTCATAACAATGCAACCTTCGTAACACACTCGAGTGATCACAGATGGCGGTACAATTTGCGCATCGAAATGAACATTGTACAAATGTAGTGGTTGTGAGTGAATGAGTAGTTGAGTGTTACCTTTGACCATTCCACTACTCCTGCCCATTGGTTTGTTTTGAGTATAACATGTTTGCAAAGGACAGGAGCTGCTCACTACACACGCTTTTTTGCTGTAACGTTTTTGGCTATTTCATTTGAGGATTTAATGTTTTGATGTCTTCTTTTTGTTGATTTGCACACCCAAAATGAACCAACTGTCAACTCATCCTCTGCTCACTTTGTTGGATGCCCACAAGAATGGACTCAAGTCAATGCTCACTCATTACATCGATGCCAACCTTTCACGTGATACCCCTCATGAGCACTAGCAGTCGCCAGCCGCACTCAACACAACATTGGACTCGCCTCCCCGTTGGCCTCGGTGACTGCATGAGACATGAAAAGTTAAGTTTGTTTTGAGTTGTTGCTCTAACTGGTCATGTTCCCCTAGAACACCAAACCATCTCACCTGTGTCAATTGTCACCTGTCCCAGTCCAATCTCCTTCAATCTCAACTCTACCCACCATGTCTCCACTTCACGATCCTTCCTTCATGGCTCACTTTGCTCAGTGCAAAGTGTCAGCCAAGCAACAAGTGAACAGCATGATCGATGCAATCTATGCCAAAGTGCTGCTCGATCTCGAACTGTGGCTCAACAAGCACCAGAGCAATGATTCAATCAAGAGCGAAATCGATTCAGACTGTGAAGAGAATGTCACTCACCACAACAACTTACCTGGTCAATCACAATTTGACCAGAGCACAGAGGCAGAAAATGACCATTTGACCAACACACAGGACCACAACAATTTGCAAAATGAGGTGTCACTGTCTAACACAATCAACACTGAATCAATGATCAAACAAGAATGTGACGATAAAGAAGGAAATGAAGAGGAGATTGATGATGACAGTCTTGCGAAATGTGAAAATTGTGAAAATGGAACTTGCAATTCGGATCGTGAAAATTATGATAATACTTGTGGAGATGATACAGAGACGGGGGAAAATGGAAATGCACATTTTGAAACTCAACTTAGTGTTCATGATGCTTTGGAAAACAATCAAACCAAACAATCGATCATCTCAAATGATATTTTGCCTAATCAAAACAACCCAATCAACACCCAACCACTCATCAAGCAACAATGTCTTCAAGTTTCGTCAATCACTTCAATTCTATTGCATTTCACCAACAATGTTGCAGTCTATGATATTTCCTTCGATGAACAGATTGAAGGACAAATCACACAAATTCAAATTGATGAATTTGATGACAATGACGATTTGGATGATGATTACAATGAAGACGGTGAAGATGAACATTTGAATGAACCTATTTGTGCCAATGGAGTTTGTGATTTGGATAATGCAAACAACAACAATCACTTGAACAGCGAAGAGTCTGCAGGAGATGGCGATGAAACTGACAATGAAACAAATCTTGATGAAGCACAATCTCAAATCGATATTAGTGTTACAAACAACACTCAAACGAACACCCAAAATGATAATACTGAGAAATGTGTCATTGAGCGGAACATGGAACAATCGACTCCTTCCACCAGTGGAGTGCGATCATCGACTCGTAAACAAATTCAGACTAAAGTTTTCGGTGATTTGGTTCAATCGAATGGGAATCATGGCAAATGTGGAAAGCGAAAAAGTGGACGAGCGAATGAAGTGGGAAAAATGTGAAAAGTAAACAGATTTTGGATGATGATGATGCAGATACAGATTCTAATGACAATGATGACCAAGAAGATCATGCAACCAACTCAATTGTAGAGGATTCAATTGCCACAGAATGCACTACTAATCCAATTCAGGCAAACCTTGCCCAACCAAATCGTCATTTGCAATGTCTACAGTGTCACAAATCATTTGTCGCAAATTCCATTTGCAGAGACATCTTCGAGTGCACACAAGTGAAAGTCCATTTAAATGTGACCAGTGCGATAAACGATTTAGGGATGGAAGCAGTGTAACAAAACACCAACTGATTCACCAAAATATAAAAAATTTTCAATGTCATGAATGTGAAAAACAATTTACTCAAAAAAATCATCTTGACACTCATCTCCTGATACATTCGGGAGGAAGACCATTCACCTGTCGTCATTGTGCAAAGTCGTTCACTACATCGGACAGTCGGAACAGGCACGAACAAGCCATTCATCTGCAAGTCAAGCCATATCGATACAAACAGTGTGGTCACACTGCCACTGACCGATCAGCTTTAATGAGACACATTCGACAGGTCCATTTTGGTTTACCACGAACCATCAAACAACAACGAGCACTCAACATAATCGATGATCGTGATCCGAAAGAGTTGGTTGAGAAAGTGCAAATCCAACTTAGTATATCAAAGTGTCGATAAAAGGAACACTGCAGTTGGTTGCTTCACGATGCTTCGTCAATTGCATCGCTACAAGTTGCCAACACAACCAAACCAAGTGAAACTTCAAGATCAGCTCTTCAACGCAAACAAACTTACTCAAACATTTTATTTAGATTTATTTATATATCTTTTCGAATAACATTTCTGTTTATAATTAATTGAATAATAATAATTAAAATGTAATTTGCTTAATTTAATTTATTTATTAATTTGAGATTCAGTTTCTCTAGGTACAGTCAAACCTCATCCCGGTACTCCCTCGACTTAGTACATTACCCCAACTTCCCCAATAGATTTTTTTCAAAATTTTTTTTTCTGAAACCAATTATGGCTCATCGTAACCAACAACAAAAGTTGAGATCATGAATATGCCCCATTTCGTACTACCTCGAGTTAATACGTACTAAGTCGAGGTAAAGCCAAAGTATAACTCAACTCTAACCGCCTCATACCTTCCACAGTACCTCGAGTTAGTACGCAAAACCAAAAGTACCGGGATGAGGTTTGACTGTATTTGTTACCTTCCTCTTAACTCAACTTAATATTTATTGGAACACTGTCACAAATTCGTTGACCTATTTGATTTCATTTTTCTTGTTTGGACTTACATTTATGCATTAAGAAAAAATAAATTAAGTGATAGATCGATTAATGCTGAACTGTAGGTTAATCTAGAGAATGCTGCACAAATAATTGAGATGCTGAACAGAACATGAACAGTTGGCTGACAGAATTGAACACTTCTTTGTGTAATGTACGAGTTGATGTTGGGGCAGTGAAGTTATTAGATTATTTCAAATCATTGTTATGAAATTCTATATAACTATACAAGATATGATTCATAAATTGTTACATTAACGAATATACAAACTTTCAATCATTGACTCAATCAATGTGGATTGCATCGAAATAAGTCACACCTTCTCAAGCAACTCTCTCGGATCTCGTTCATCGATGATGTTGAGTGCTCGTTGTTGTTTGATAGATTTAGGCAAACCAAAATGGACCATTCGAATGTGAGTGATTACATGCGATCGGTCAGTGGCAGTGTGACCACACAGTTTGCATCGATATGGCTTGACATGCAGATGGATGGCTTGTTCGTGACTGTTCCTAATGTGCAAACGAGCAAATGATTTATCACAAAACCTACATTGATGTGGTCGCTCTCCTGAATGTGTTTGGAGATGAATTTCAAGAGTACCTTTTTGTGTAAATTGTTTGTCACATTGATCACATTGAAAACGTTTTATATTTTGGTGAATAAGTTGGTGTCTTGCTAAATCGTTTTTCTGCGTAAAGCGTTTTTCACATTGGTCACAGTGAAATGGACGTTCACCTGTGTGAACTCGAACATGTCTCTGCAAATAGGAATTACGATCAAACGATTTAGGACAATATGGACAGTGCAAATGACGATTTGGTTGGGCAAGGTTTGCTTGAACTAGATTAGTAGTAGATTCAGTGGCAATTGATTCCTCTCCAATTGCATTGTTTGTATCGCTTTCCTCCTGTTGAATCACCATCAAATTGCTATTGATTGTGTCCTTAGATTGAGAATGCAATTCAAATTGAGTGTTCATTGCTTGACCACTATTTTCATGTTCACAATCCACTTCTTCCATAATATGAATTGCATTGTTGGGTTGAGTTGTGTCCAGTCTTGGTCTCTTCACAGGTCGAGATGATTCTTCATCCATTTGCTCATCATCATCATCATCATCTTCTTCTTCCTTCACCTCAATCCCACCATCAACACATTCATCTTTATCTTCCAATTGATTGTGTTTGATGTGAGCCAATTGTTGAGGTTGAGTTTGTATTTCTGCATCTGACAAACTAATTTGAGTGTTTTTGCATTCATCATTATTATTAGAATGTTGTTCATTCGAAACTGGTTCATAGGAAGATGATTGGAATTGACTTGTTGGCTCAATTGGTTCAATTTCCTCCTTAATCGTCATGGCTTGAGATTGACTACTAAAAGTGAATTGAAAATAAGAATACAAATTAGAAATTATTAGATAAAATAAATTTAGGTACATACATGCTCAGTTGTTGATTGGAAATAGAAACCAAATGATTTTGACCATTTTGTTGTTGGAAAGAATAGTTCAAATTGACAAATTGTGGGTTGAAGTGAGATGAAGTTGGATTGAAAGATGAAGTTGAGGGTTGGGGAGTGAAAATGGTTGGTTGATGCATTTGGGTATTGGAGGATTGATCTTGAAGATTTTGATTTGAATTTAGACTAGCCACCTGTGCAAAGTCACCCTCACCCGATTGTGTTCGTCCCAGCCCATTGGTCAATTTGGTTTTGAGTCTGTTGAAGATCAAATGGAGCATTGGGTCCACGAGTCGATCCATCTCAGCTAGCAACCACACACGAGTGGCATCCTTCGAGGCTGCGAGCAATTCAGCCAACATAACTCGAGATTCGCGTGACAATGCAGAATTCATGGTGAAGGTAGTGAAAGGAAATTATTGCTAAAACAAAACTAGGGAGTTTAGTCAAACTTTGATGCGAAGTATTCATATTTGTGGACAATCAGCCACACTGAGGCATATGTAAGTTTGTGCTCAAAACAAATTAACATAACTTGGCAGTGCAACTGTTGGCCACTCGAGCAGGGCTGCTGTCTGTGAGGTAGGCAAGAAACGTGATACCCCTCACTAGCAGTCACCACCACCTGCACTCAACACAACATTGGACTCGCCTCCCCGTTGGCCTCGGTGACTGCATGAGACATGAAAAGTTAAGTTTGTTTTGAGTTGTTGCTCTAACTGGTCATGTTCCCCTAGAACACCAAACCATCTCTGCCTGTGTCAATTGTCACCTGTCCCAGTCCAATCTCCTTCCATCCCAACTCTACCCACCATGTCTCCACTTCACGATCCTTCTTTCCTGGCTCACTTTGCTCAGTGCAAAGTGTCAGCCAAACAACAAGTGAACAGCATGATCGATGCAATCTATGCCAAAGTGCTGCTCAATCTCGAACTGTGGCTCAACAAGCACCAGAGCAATGATTCAATCAAGAGCGAAATCGATTCAGACTGTGAAGAGAATGTCACTCACCACAACAACTTACCTGGTCAATCACAATTTGACCAGGGCACAGAGGCAGAAAATGACCATTTGACCAACACACAGGACCACAACAATTTGCAAAATGAGGTGTCACTGTCTAACACAATCAACACAGAATCAATGATCAAACAAGAATTTGATGATGGTGATGGAGAGCAGAATGATGATGAGAATGTTGCGAAATGTGAGAATTGTGAAAATGGAATTTGCAATTCGGTTCGTGAAAATTATGATGATACAGAGACAGGGCAAAATGGGGATGAATATTTTGAAACTCAACTCAATGTTTATGCAGCATCAGAAAATAATCAAACCAATCAATGTCTCCAAGGTTCGTCAATCACTTCAATTCCATTGGATTTCACCAGCAATGCTGCACTAAATGATATTTCCATCGATGAACAAATTGAAGGACAAAACACACAAATTCAAACTGACGAATTTGATTATAATGACGATGATGATGATGATGATGATTACAGTGAAGATGGAGAAGAAGAATATTTAAATAATCCAAATTGTAAAGATTGTGCCAATAGAGTTTGTGATTTGGATCACGAGAGCAAGAACAATCACTTGAACAACGATGTGTCTACTGAAGATGAATATGAAACAAATCTTGATGAGGCACAATTGCAAATCGATATTAGTGTTACAAACAACACTCAAATGAACAATCAAAATGATGAAGAAAATGATAACACTGAGAAATGTGTCATTGAGCGGAACATTGAACAATCGACTCCTTCCACCAGTGGAGCGCGATCATCGACTCGTAAACGAATTCAAACTAAAGTTTTCGGTGATTTGGTTCACTCGAATGGGAATTCTCGCAAAAGTGTAAAGCGCAAAAGTGATCAAGTGAATGAAAGTGGGGAAAAGGTGAAACAGATTTTAGATGATGATGGAGACACAGATTCTGATGACAATTCTGACCATACAAACAATGCAATTGGAGAGGAATCAATTACCACAGAATGCACTACTAATCCAATTCAACCAAACCTTGCCCAATCAAATCGTCATTTGCAATGTTCACATTGTCACAAATCATTTGACCACCCGTCCAAATTGCAGAGACATCTTCGAGTGCACACAGGTGAACGTCCATTTCCGTGTGACCAGTGTGACAAAAGTTTTAAAGAGAGAAACAAATTAACAAGGCATCAGCTAATTCACCAAAATATAAAACGTTTTCAATGTGATCAATGTGACAAGCGATTTAATCATAAAGTCACTCTTAATTGGAGGAGCGACCGCAATCACTCACGCTGAGCGAGCGAAGCGAGCGAGGTGTGAGTGATTGCGGGAGCGACGATATATACCCGAGAAAAATGTAACTTCAGTCATTTCTTGTGAGCAAAAATCCGGGAAAACTACCATATGGATCGGTCTGAAAATTTAACACAGTGTTCTGGTTGGGGTCTAGATGTGCTGTATAGTTTTGGGGACATATAGGTCAAAGGTCAAAGGAGTAGTGATTTTAAGAAAAATGCCAAATTTTGTATTGAAATGTGTTGTGACCGAGAGTCAACATTGTGTGTGTTCCAGTGTGACACAGCCAAGCACACGCTTTCCCCCTCACGCCCGCTGTGCGCATTAAAGATGCGCAGTAGCGAGCACACTTAAATGTGACTCTAAGGGTCGTATGCGGGCCATTTGACTTGATTGCAGGTGTCTGTTGGTGTTTGTTTACATTTTTAGGCATATTCGACAATTATCGCCACAAATAATTTGTCCAAAATTTTAAACCTAAAACAATTTATTTCAAATAATGCGGTGATGCTCAAATAACCATTGACGTGTTTAGGAGCAAAGATTGCAATTTGTTCTATTTGCAGACCAAAATGTCTTGCTGAACTACTTTGATATTGTATTAGATTTATGGAAAGTGTTCCATAATAAACCTCCTGTATGGGTCACTACACTTAACAATGAGACGGAACATGAAGATAAACCCATGGCAATGATAATTGCATAAAATGTAGATTCTAAATAATCGTAATCTATCTATCTTCTTATATTTAAACCCCGCATTGCCGATGGTTAAATTTGGATTTGTGAACCGAGTACCAATTTTCTATTTTTTTCTTCATTAGACTTTTTGTTGATTTCTTTCTTTGTCTTGCTTTATCATCATAGGTTTGCTGAACAAATACAGTTGCTGTACATGCAAATATGGCGATTCAAGAACATATGGAAAGAGAAACAATTAGAGTTGCAGACAGTGATCATATTTGAAGAAGGCGATGCTCACGATCCACATTCTATGATGTTAATCGAAAATTTTTATGTTATCTCAATTGGTCTTAACTAAATGCGATGGTACATTGTTTGAATTTCAGATTGATGATGAAGAAACAAATAAGATTAAATTAAATTAAGACAAATTAGTGCTCTCATAAAGCAAAAGTAAACTTTCAAAAATTACGATATATTAGAATTAGCAAAGCTGAGCAGTTCAATCCTTATCTATCATGAATAACACTTTCTTTACTTTAACAATTCAAATCAATTTTGTTTTTGAAAGATTACTTTTGCTTTATGAGAGGGCTAAATTTGATTGATTCGTGAAATTATTAATTACCAAACGAAAGTTTAAATGTATCGCAACCGATTTGGGCGGGAATGAATTTTCGATCATATTTGCATTGAATGTGACTAAATGACTTCGATGTTTCACACACTCTCGCTCCGACTTTCACGCCAATGGCGTTACCTATTTTTTATATTTATGATAGATATAATGTTTCAAAATGCCAGCAGCTGGTTCAAAAAACTAGTAAACATCTACTCGTACACTCTGGAGAGCGACCACATCAATGTAGGTTTTGTGATAAATCATTTGCCCAATTGTGCCATCGGAACAGTCACGAACAAGCCATCCATCTTCATGTCAAGTCATATCGATGCAAACTGTGTGGTCACACTGCCACTGAACAATCTGCCATAATCAAACACATTCGAGAGGTCCATTTTGGTTTGCCACGTACCATCAAAGAGCAACACGCACTCAACATCATCGATGAACGAGATCCGAGAAAGTTGGTTGAGAAAGTGTGACTCACTTTTTGATTGGCAAAATATTTAGCACCCAACCCAATCACAAACAAACTTACACAAACATTTCATTTAGATTTATTTATATATTTTTTTAAAATAACATTTTGTTTATAATTAATTAAATAAACATCATTGGCTCCAAAGGAGCATAGTCTGAGCGGGAGCCCCTTCCCCGCAACCCGAGTGTATATCATTTTTTATTGCTAGTTTATTTATTAACATAAATTATAGAAGGCTTTCAAATTAGTATTTGATTTGACGATAATTGCGTTGATGAAATAAGTTTTTTGTGTTCAATCAGTTGCAATGCCAGTTAATAGAGAGTTAGAATCATTTTTAAGAATTAAAAGTCATCAAGGTTTCGACTATCAGTTAGCGAACGATTCGTGTGTTCAAACGATGAGAATGTCTAAGTACATGTGTTTTGAATGAGCCTAATATTCACAATAATCATTTCTTTGGTTAAAAACTCCCACACCTTCATATCCCACAAAAGTGCACAAAAATTGCAGATTGCGATCGGGCCTCGTGCCTCGGCCGATCGCAATTGCAATTTTTGTGCCTTTTTTCTAAATTTGTTCAAGGTTATTAGTATCCCAATTCAAGCATCATGGAATCCCAGAGCTAGCTAACTCGTCAAAATCTTGCATCAACGTACAGACCAGCTACATTCCCCATTCTCCACACACGCATTGAGTCTCTGCAGATGCATTTATTCCCTCTAATGCATTGAATATTATTAATTTCAACTGACAATGAGAGTGAGTCCATGTTGTCCATGTAGCCAAGATTACCCTCAGTTAAATTAATACATTAAAGAATTCTTCTCTGGTCCTAATGGGTTAAGTGAATCCATTGGTTCAATATATCGGTTACCATCGAACATATGTCGGCTGACGATAAAGACAAATCACCGGTTTGTACACCGGCGATAAGCATTTTATCTATATTGGTTTGTTTTTGCAATACTGGAGAGACCTCGTTGGGTTCCATAAGATTCTTATTTGTAAACATATTTGTGGGTCTTAGGTTGGTGCAGGAATTACACAGGTTTTCACTGTTTCAGATAGGGTAAAAAAACTTTACATCTTACGAAGGCGTTCACTTGGATCGCCTTCATAGCCACATCATACTCCTCAAAGACCTTAATTATTTGTGTAGTGTAGTTAGTGCGTTACCCAAACACAGGATAAGATGGTTCAGGTTGACATTAGTTTGATTTTGTTGGCGTCAATGCTGTTGCATATGTCCTCTGACGTGTTCCAGTTGGGTGTCCAACAAAACCTCTTCCTGGTCTTTGGCCTCTTCTTGGTGGTCTTCCTCTAGGTCTACTATCCATTGTATTGAAAACCAAATCACAATTCAAAACGATACCATTTAGAACTTTCGACTCACCAATGTCAACAAAACAGAACACGTCTGTGTGATTACACTGCGATAAAAAGTAATGCATGCGTTGTGTGTTGAACATATCATAATGTCAGCTGTTTGGTCAATAGTTGCAATTCTCAACACCAGGTGGCGCTTTGTGATATATCTTATCTTTGCGTTTTCGAGTAAACTACTATTTTTGGGCACATCTACACTGTAATCTAAGCTTAACCTGAAAATTTGGTGCAATTTGATTCAGTACTTTTCTCGGAATATGTATAACAACAAACACAAAAAGTCATGGTAGAAGTCTTTCGCTTTGGCGAAGCTTCGCTTCGCCCCCGCTCAGACAATAATTGTTGAAATATAATTTGCAAACTTAATTAAATTCTTTATTAATTTTCGCTTGATATTCATTTTCTCTAAATTTTTACTTTCAACCTCACCCAACTCAATACTAATTGAAACACCGTCACACATTTGGTCACATATATTTGCTTTTCATGTTCAATGTTTAACACCTAACCAAACCCCAATTCTATACGGCACCTAACCTACCTAACACTTAACTAAAACCCAATCTTACATAAAACAAACTAATCCTCCCATTGTTGCACTGAGTGCATCACTGTTGGGTACACTGGAAAATGGCTTGACCCTCAAACAGAAGAATGGCTTAGGTGAAATTTGAATGGCAGCTATACCTATGACACAACTTTTTGAGTTTCTGAGCACGTCATGCACTGGTTTACATATTTTAAAGTATCTGTGCAAAATTTCATTCAAATTGGCCAAGAAACCTCGGAGCTTTAGCTGCGCAACAAAGTGTCAAAAAGCTGGGGAGTAGTATTGAATGAATTTTTATTTCTATGTTTCGATGTTCTATTCTTCGCCTTTTGTCAATGATCCATGAATTTATCAACATCACATATGGTTAAATAAATATCCGATTTATTTTGACTCTATGTCTATGAGCCAATAGAGTTGATCATTTAATCACACACCAACTGATTCATCAAAATATAAAACGGTTTCGTTGTCATGAGTGTGAAAAGCAATTTACCCAAAAACCACAACTTCTCGCTCATCTAGGAACACATTCCGGAGACCGACCATGTCGACATTGTGGAAAGACGTTCACAGATTTAAACACTCGTAATGTAAAGGACCCTCCTATGGATAGTCAGTACCTTCACAAGTATTGCCATCTAGGGGAACTATCTCTCCCAACTATTTCACATTCCAGCACGAGTACGTGTACACTATCGTCACTCCTCGAGCTGTCTCTCTTTCTCTCTCTGTATATCAATCATGCACTCTGTCTATTACGATCACTTTCCGTTTGATCATCGTTGTGAACAGATCATGATCTCTCTCTCATATTAAATCACTCTTAATACTTTTGCCGTTCGTTCATATTCCTTCTCTAAACTCCTCGAAGACCCAGATTGTACCTAGTACTCTCTGTCCCTCTTCACAATGGCGCGGTCAGTATTCGTCTTATCTACCACACTGGTGCGGTCAACTTTAAGAACTTTTCGATCCACATTCCGGTTGTCTTGGAACTGCGCACTTCAATTCACGTTTGTGCGGATGGTTATCTAGTTGGCTCATTCATCACGTTGGTACGGTCAGCTTTACGAACCTATCGGTCAAGTATCCCATTTAATTGTGATTCGGAAGTCCGTTTTTCCCACAAAAACGTAATTTTGCTAGTCTTCTTGTTCTTTTGCTCTTCGATTGCTCAAGACAACGAACTTTTCGTCATTTGCCGACGATCTTTCATCAGATGCCCAACAAGTCGACGAGTCCCCGACTTTTCATCTGTTCAACACATTCGCCAATCCCCGCGAATCCTGTTCCAACTGGCACTCGACATCTCGTCCATTCATTTCTTTCTCCGATTCGACCGAAGTGAAAATTTTTTGCGTTCAGTCTATCCATCGTTCATCGATTCAACATTTGGCAGTCAGAAACCGACCGTCTACGTATCATTACGAGCCGTCATCGTGCATTTGTGGCCTTCCAACCCACTCTCGCACCGAATCCGCAATTCGAAGCTGGACATTCCTGTCCCCTTCTCTTCTTTAGCCCCGTGACTCTTCGATTGATCACCCGCTTAACTATTTGATTTAAGTATTTCCTTATCAAATTTTTGTACATTGCCGCTGCATGCCTGTTGCATTAGAGTAGCATTTGTCATTTTTCCGCGATTGCATTCCCGGAACATTGCGATTCACTTTTGTCATCCTATTGTCATTGCAAAGGCATTTAGGTGACGTCACCCTCATTCTCTGACAGTGACTGTTCTAGACTAATTGCTAGTTAATAGTCTTTCACTCTGCCTCGATTAGTCACCGCATTCCTCGCCGTCTAATCACCCTAATGAGCTAATTGCGCTCAATGATGAACATTTTTGATTTTTGACTGTCAACATTCCACTTCCTCTCGGAGCAATGGACCAAATCTTGTCGTACTTAAAACTGAAAAATTCACCATATTACCATAGTTACAGAAATTATGGAAAATTTGTGCGTGAAACTACAGTCAACTCTTTGTAATTTATAACTCGCTAACTTAGAAACCTTTCATAATTTATAACTTGGAATAGGTTTGATCAAAAATTGGTATATTTTAGTACCTTTAACTGTACAAAAACTCTCTGTAACTTAGAAAATCCTCTATAATTTATAATTTAGAACAACATTTGGAGCTTATTTAGAATAAATGTATAATGGGGGGACCAAGGTAAGTTTTTGTACTTGGAAAATTTTGTTAGGTAAAGTGACCCAGAGTGAGAATGAGAATTGACAATGAGAATCTCTGGATATGCGACCAAACTTTTTTTATGATTTAGTCGTAATAATTGAATTATTTTACTACAATCTACTTATTTGTGATATTTGAACTTCAAATTGTGAAATCGTTAAGTTAATTATTGCAATTAAACCAAATTATTTACATTTTAACCCAAATTTCAACCCTTTGTAATTTATAACTTAGAAAATATTTTGAGATTTTACTCCCAAAAATTCTAAATTACAGAGAGTTGACTGTAATGAGGAAATTTCTGAATACCTCAATGGAAGGGTACGCTTATTCTGTAAAGTGGCCTTCCCTGATTTGACACCAACCGAACTCATTTTGTTCGCTCTTCCCATGCTGGATGATCCTATCTTCAGTAAAGTCAAATGTCTCAACCCTGAATCCTATAATGGCTTGGTAGATGCTGCTGTGACAGCTGAACAAGAAATTCAAGGTTACGATTCTAGATTCCGCAAAAACAAGCGCATAAAGTCTAGAAAACACTACAATGGTCGCATCCACAACGATTTCAACGCTGATTATTCGCCAAATGGTCACCTTACTGCTGACACTTCGAATTCTTGTGGTAATCGGTATGACAAATGCTCTGAAATTTCATATGGACATGAAGTGTCTGCCGATGAAAAAGTTATCCACATACGCTTTAGAGGCAGAATGATTCCTATTCTGGCTCGCCATCTCAAAGCTATTGAATTCGCGACCTCACCAGATCTCAACGAGATCGACCCAAATCAATCGACATCACCTTCGATCACTCAACAGATCGAAACAATGGACATTCCTGTTGTCCAAGTCATCGACACTCCAATCGATTCTGACTCCAATGATCAACTTTTGTTGAATCCTAATTGTGTTGCCGAACCAATCATCCCATTGGAATCCAACACTATGGTCACCGATGTCACCAACGAAATCGAAATTTCTTTCAACGAATCACTCAATTTTCGTGATTCAACTTGCAACAATCATCATGCTGTTCCTGACTCAACCATCGTCGATGAATCAATCAACATTGAATGCGTCAAATCCGACATTCCCATCGTTCCTGATGAATCAGTTTGCTCCAATAAATCATTGAGCAATCATCAAGTTGAAATCTGTACAGATGATTCATCTAGTTCAACTCAAATCGTCATTTCTGATCACCCATTCAACATTGCTGAATCAACATCTTCCGATGAATCATTGAGTCCTAATGCATCTACAAAATGTGGATCATTGAACACACCTGAAACTGATTGTTTGTCCCAAAATGTGGCACCATTGGTGCTCGACACATCTGTGCAACCTGGCGTTGATCAAGTCAAACTTTCTTCCCAAATGGTTGCCTCGGACGTTGATGAATCCGTCCACACGGTATTGTCCAACAAAACGGACATTACTGACCAAACCCCAATTGACGATCCTAAATCTAATTATTTTTCTGATTCTAGTGATCTAGCTAGCAATGTTCAACTTGCTATTATTTCAATTGGCGATTCTCTCGACACTCAAGGTGTCGTTGCAAATTCGGGCGAAACTGACTCAAAATTGTCTATTTTCGTCAATGAGGATTGCGTTTCAACTTTGTTTGAACACGCTCGACGACAACCAACCGTTGCTGGTCCTCTGGTTACCGAGAATTCTCTTGTCAAGAAATTGAATTCCGACGTGATGGTTTTGGAACCGATTTTGCCCTTGGATGGTGGCTCACTTATCTATGCACAAGTGGATCTTTGCTCCGCTATTGTGCCAAGTCCCGGTATTCTTGATCCACCAATTGGCTCAACTGTATTACCGAATTTTGACTATTCAACTCTGGATTCGTCCCGATTGAATCGACCTGAGCCAATTCTGCTTTCCAATGACCATTTGATGGAACATCAATCGACCAATGCCCCTGATCTCTCTACTTCGTCGAATTCTTTTAATTCTGACCGTGCAGAACTCTGCCCGGCAATTGCTCCATTTATCGAAATTCTCGATCCTCCAATTGGTTCAACTGATTTACTTCTTTTTGACTGTTCGATTCTTGGAAATTCACGAATGACAGTCGTTGAGCCAATTCTTCCTCCTGAAAGCCATCTGATTGAACAGCAACCGACCAATTCATCATGGTCAACTTTGTCGAACTTCCCTGACTCTGGTCCAGTAGTTCTTTTCCTGGAAATTGTCCCAAATTTGGACATTCTTGATCCACCAGTTGGCTCAAACGAATTTCCGGCCTCCAACTGTTCAACCTTGGAAAACTTGCAAATGACAAGCATTGACCCAATTGATTGGTCATTGTCCATTTAGTCATCCTCAAATGTGACGAATTCTATTGTCATAATGGCACTGGTATCGACTATCTTCTCATCTAAACAGACGACATATACGGACACACTGCATGAACTGCTTTCTTCCGTTTCGGATCTTTATGGTCTCATCTGTTGCGCCTTTTCGTTGCCGCAACTTTCTACTGCTTCGGACCACAACATCAAGTCATCACTGAACTTGACCATTTCATATGTTGTGTTCCCATTATGACCTGATCCCAAACCCATTTATTTGTTTCATGTCATCCCGTATCCTTGATGATTGGACATTAGGTCCATTTCATTTTCTTCCTGTTTCCCTTATTCTCCTCCTTCTTGTTGAAGCCCCAGTCTGTACCCAATACCCACTGGTCCCCTTCACATTGATTAGTTTTAGTGTATGGTATCCCTTCAGGTTTCCGTTAAATACCATACTTTTCCTTTCCCTCTTTTCATATTAGACCTCATACCTGGCTCTAATATCAAAGTACCCGGGGAGAATGTAAAGGACCCTCCTATGGATAGTCAGTACCTTCACAAGTATTGCCATCTAGGGGAACTCTTTCCCTCAACTATTTCACATTCCAGCACGAGTACGTGTACACTATCGTCACTCCTCGAGCTGTCTCTCTTCCTCTCTCTGTATATCAATCATGCACTCTGTCTGCTACGATCACTTTCCGTTTGATCATCGTTGTGAACAGATCATGATCTCTCTCTCATATTAAATCACTCTTAATACTTTTGCCGTTCGTTCATATTCCTTCTCTAAACTCCTCGAAGACCCAGATTGTACCTAGTACCCTCTGTCCCTCTTCACAGTAACAATCACGAACAAGCCATCCATCTGCATGTGAAGCCATATCGATGCAAACTGTGTGGTCACACCTTTACTCAACTAGCAAATATAATCACTCACATTAGAATGGTCCATTTTGGTTTGCCTCAAACCCTCAAACAACAACAAACACTCAACATCATTCACGATCGAGATCCGAAAGAGTTTATTGAGAAAGTGTGACTCACTTTGTGATTGGCAGAATGTTTGATGCAATCAACATGTATCAATGATTTGCACAAGTTGGCCAGTCTTGTTGTATTCGTGTGCTTGTTTGTAATAAATCAATTCAATTGTGAAACTGCTTAAAAATTCATAACAATTAATTCACTCAAAAAATTCATGTATTTGGTCACATTCGTGCACAATATTTTGCTCCCAACCAAATCACAAACAAACTTACTCAAACATTTCATTTAGATTTATTTAGAATTTTTACAAATAACATTTAGTATAGAATTAATTAAATAATAATTGTCGAACTGTAATTTGCTTAATTTAATTTATTTATTAATTTGAGATAGCTCAACGAAATAGCTCAAACTTTTTCAACCAACTCTCTCGGATCTCGTTCATCGATGATGTTGAGTGCTCGTTGTTGTTTGATGGATTGAGGCAAACCAAAATGGACCATTCGAATGTGTCTGATTATATGCGATCGTCGAGTGGCAGTGTGACCACATTGTTTGCATCGATATGGCTTCACATGCAGATGGATGGCTTGTTCATGAGTGTTTCTGACGTGCAATTGAGCAAATGTCTTATCACAAAACCTACATTGATGTGGTCTCTCGCCAGAATGTGTTCGGAGATGCCTTTCAAGATGGACTTTTTGTGTGAATCGTTTGTCACATTGATCACATTCAAAACGTTTTATATTTTGGTGAATCAGTTGGTGTTTGGTTAAATCGTTTTGATGCTTAAAGCTTTTTCCACATTGGTCACAGTGAAATGGACGTTCACCTGTGTGCACTCGAAGATGTACCTGCAATGCGGAATTGCGATCAAATGATTTGTGACAATGTGAACAGTGCAAATGACAATTTGGTTGGGCAAGGTTTGGTTGAGTTGGATTAGTAGTGCATTCTGTGTCAAAATGCTCTTCAATTACACTGGTCGCATTGCTTGTTTGGTCATCACTCTCATCAGAATCAGTGTCTTCTCCATCATTCAAAATTTGTTTGCGTTTCACATTTTCCCCACTTTTAATTTCTTTATCAATTTTGCGTTTTCCACTGTTGTAAACATTCATGCCCAATTGAACATCTCTGAAAACTTTTTTGGCAATTCTTTTACGAGCCGACGATCGCAGTAGTCGACTGTTTGATGTAATCGATTGATGATGATGGTTGTGCTCAATGACGGGGTTGGCAGATTTACAGTTTTTGCGGTTTTTATTTGTTGCATTTTTGGTTGACTTTCTACGAACACTACAAATTTGCTGTTCACTTTCGTTATTCAACGATAAATCAGTTGCGTTATCAGCAGACTGATTTGAGTCATCGATGACATCCGACATGACCATGAGATCGCTTTCTGATAAAGCATTATATTGATTATGTTCATTCTCATCTTTGCCTAATCCAATTTGCATCGTGTCCACTCCTGTCTCAGCATTGTCATTGTGTGCATCATCAACATTTTCACCATCCAAACCACAATTTCCTTTGAGACAATCCTCACATTCAGGATAATCAGACATATGTTCATTTGTATTTGCTTTGAGACCATTTGCACTGAATGATGAAATCATTGGTGGACAAGTGATTTGATCTGTTGACAAATGTTTATTTGAATTGTTAGTCACAGTACTTGATTGTGCATTGGCTGGAACAGTTTGTTGATGATTTGCTTGTAAAGGTTGAACTGATGCAAATGCACTTATTTCGCTGTTGACCAATGTCTTGTTGATTAGCCTTTCAAAGAGCAAATTGACCACTCCATCCATTTGACCTCGTGCCAATCGATTGGTGGTCTCCTTCTCTTCTTCCATCAATTGACACAACTCGGACAGAGTCGAGCGGACATTTGTTTGACTCTGTTTGAAGGGTTGAGCACCAGATCGAACAGATGGCGAGACGAGCAATCTGACAAAAAGTGAATCGATCATTTGATGCACGAGTCGAACCATCTCGCCCTGCAGCCACAATCTCGTGGCCACACTCTCGGTTGCAATCAATTTGGACAATAATTTGGACAAATGAGGACGGCACTGTGACGGTACTGCAGATGAAGATGACATGACGATAATTGAGCTGATGGTAAAAGCGGAATTGGGAAATCAACCAATCAACATGAAGAACAATACAAACGAGCTTTTAGTGCAAACCTCAAAAGTAGCACACAAACTCAAATCAACACTCGTGCAGCAAGCCAAATGTGATCAAGTGATGGTCATAACAATGCAACCTTCGTAACACACTCGAGTGATCACAGATGGCGGTGCAATTTGTGCATCGAAATGAACATTGTTCAAATGTAGTGGTTGTGAGTGGATGAGTGGTTGAGTGTTACCTTTAACCATTCCACTACTCCTGCCCATTGGTTTGTTTTGAGTATAACAAAGGACAGGAGCTGCTCACTACACACGCTTTTTGCTGTAACGTTTTTGGCTATTTTATTTGAGGATTTAATGTTTTGATGTCTTCTTTTTGTTGATTTGCACACCCAAAATGAACCAACTGTCAACTCACCCTCTGCTCAGTCTGTTGGAATGCAAGGCGACTGGACTCAAGTCAATGCTCACTGATTACATCGATGCTACCGTGGACAGTCAATTTGCCTCTCTCAGGAATAGTTTTGAGACGATGATTCAGTCGGGCGTGATTGGCCCGAACAGTGATGGCACTCACTTTGGCACAACATTACCACAACCAACTCACACAAACACACATCAATCGAGTGATGAGTGTTCACATGAATATTCAAATGACACATTTACCAGAGCACAGAGGCATCAAAACAATCTACAAAATGAGGCAAACACAATCAACACAGAATCAATGATCAAAAGAGAATTCGATAATGATGAATATGATGAAGATGGAGAGAAGATTTATGATGACGGCATGATGGTAAATGAAAATGTCAACTGTTCTCCATCAATGTCTCCATCGAATGATTCAATCAAGAGCGAAATCGATTCAGACTGTGAAGAGAATGTCACTCACCACAACAACTTACCTGGTCAATCACAATTTGACCAGAGCACAGAGGCAAATGACCATTTGACCAACACACAAGACCACAACAATTTGCAAAATGAGGTGTCACTGCCCAGCACAAAATCAATGATCAAACAAGAATTCGATGATGAACAGATTGAAGGACAAAACACACAAATTCAAACTGACGAATTTGATGAAAATTATGATGATGATTACTGTGAGGATGGCGAAGAAGAATATTTGAATAATCCAAATTGTGAAGATTGTGCCAATGGAGATTGCGATTTGGATCATGAGAACAACGATGTGACTGAAAGCGTTGAAACTGATATTGAAGCAAATTTTGATGAGGCACAATCGATATTAGTGCTGCCAACAACACTCAAATGAACAATCAAAATGATGAAGAAAATGATAACACTGAGAAATGTGTCAGTGAGCGGAACATGGAACAATCGACTCCTTCCACCAGTGGAGTGCGATCATCGACTCGTAAACAAATTCAGACTAAAGTTTTCGGTGATTTGGTTCAATCGAATGGGAATACTCGCAACAGTGCAAAGCGCAAAAGTGATCAAGCGAATGAAAGTGGGAAAAAAGTGAAACGTAAACAGATTTTGGATGATGATGAAGACACGGATTCTGATGACCAAGAAGACCATGCAAACAATTCAATTGGAGGGGAGATTGCCACAGAATGCACTACTAATCCAATTCAACCAAACCTTGTCCAATCAAATCGCCATTTGCAATGTTCACATTGTCACAAGTCATTTGACTACCTGTCCACATTGCAGAGACATCTTCGAGTGCACACAGGTGAACGTCCATTTCCGTGTGACCAGTGTGACAAAAGTTTTAAAGAGAGAAACAAATTAACAAGGCACCAACTGATTCACCAAAATATGAAATGTTTCCAATGTGACCATTGTGACAAACGATTTAATCATAAAACCACTCTTAATAATCATCTACTCTTACACTCTGGCGAGAGGCCACATCAGGTGCAGGTGTAGGTTTTGTGATAAATCATTTGCTCAATGGGCTACTAAGAACACTCACGAACAAGCCATCCATCTGCATGTGAAGCCATATCGATGCAAACAATGTGCTCACACTGCCACTCACCAATCAACTATAATCACTCACATTCGAGAGATCCATTTTGGTTTGCCTCGAACCATCAAACAACAACACGCACTCAACATCATCGATGATCGAGATCCGAAAGAGTTTATTGAAAAAGTGTGATTTACTTTATGATTAGCAGAATAATACGATCAACATATATTGTGTCAATTTATGATTTTCACAAGTTAACCATTCTTGCTGTATATAACTGTACAAGATATGATTTATAAATTGTTACATGAACGAATATACAAACTTTCAAACATTGACTCAATCAATGTTGATTGCATCGAAATAAGTCACACCTTCTCAAGCAACTCTCTCGGATCTCGATGATCGATGATTTTGAGTGCTCGTTGTTGTTTGATAGTTTTAGGCAAACCAAAATGGACCATTCGAATGTGAGTGATTAGATGTGATCGGTCAGTGGCAGTGTGAGCACATTGTTTGCATCGATATGACTTCACATGCAGATGGATGGCTTGTTCGTGACTGTTCCTAATGTGCAAACGAGCAAATGTCTTCTCACAAAACCTACATTGATGTGGTCTCTCGCCAGAATGTGTTCGGAGATGAATTTCAAGAGTACCTTTTTGTGTGAATTGTTTGTCACATTGATCACATTGAAAACGTTTTATATTTTGGTGAATCAGTTGGTGTCTCGCTAAATCGTTTTTCTGCTTAAAGCGTTTTCCACATTGGTCACAGTGAAATGGACGTTCACCTGTGTGCACTCGAAGATGTGTCTGCAAATGGAAATTGCGATCAAATGATTTGGGACAAAGTGAACATTGGAATTGACGATTTGGTTGGGCAAGGTTTGGTTGAGTTGGATTAGTAGAGTATTCTGAGGCTATTGATTCCTCTTCAATTGCATTGTTTGTATCGCTTTCCTCCTGTTGAATCACCATCAAATTGCTATTGATTGTGTCAGTTGATTGAGAATGCAATTCAAATTGAGTGTTCATTGCTTGACCATGACCATCCTCAATGGTCTGTCCACCATTTTCATGTTCACAATCCACTTCTTCCATAAAATGAATTGCATTGTTGGGTTGAGTTGTGTTTAGTCTTGGTCTCTTCACAGGTCGAGATAATTCTTCATCCATTTGCTCATCATCATCATCATCATCATCTTCTTCCTTCACCTCAATCCCACCATCAACACATTCATCTTTGTCTTCCAATTGATTGTGTTTGATGTGAGCCAATTGTTGAGGTTGAGTTTGTATTTCAGTATCTGACAAACTAATTTGAGAGTTTTTGCATTCATCATTATTATTAGAATGTTGTTCATTCGAGACTGGTTCATAGGAAGATGATTGGACTTGACTTGTTGGCTCAATTGGTTCAATTTCCTCCTTAATCGTCATGGCTTGAGATTGACTGCTGAAAGTGAATTGAAAATAAGAATACAAATTAGAAATTATTAGATAAAATAAATTTAGGTACATACATGCTCAGTTGTTGATTGGAAATAGAAACCAAATCATTTTGGCCATTTTGTTGTTGGTAAGAATAGTTCAAATTGACAAATTGTGGGTTGAAGTGAGATGAAGTTGAAGGTTGATGAATGAAAGTGGATGGTTGATGTATTTGGGTATTGGAGGTTTGATCTTGAAGATTTTGATTTGAATTTAGACTAACCACCTGTGCAAGGTCACCAGCATCGCCCGATTGTGTTTGTTCGAGTCCATTGGTCAATTTGCATTTGAGTCTGTTGAAGATCGAATCGAGCATTGAGTCCACTTTTCGATCCATCTCAGCTCGCAACCACACACGAGTGGCATCCTTCGAGGATAAAAGCAATTCAGCCAACATGACTCCAGATTGGTATGACAATGTAGAATTCATGGTGAAGGTAGTGAAAAGAAATTGTTGATAAAACAAAACTAGGGAGTTTAGTCAAACTTTGATGTGAAGTATTTACATTCGTGAACAATCAGCCACACTGAGGCATGTGTAAGTTTGTGCTCAAAACAAATGAACATAACTTGGCAGTGCAACTGTTGGGCACTTGAACAGTGCTGCTGTGAGGTATGCCTGCACAGGCAAGACACGTGATACGGACACTTGAGCAGTTGTCTGTGTCTGTCTATCCAAAACATCTGTGAGATAGGCAAGTCACGTGATACCCCTCACTAGCAGTCACCACCACCAGCACTCAACACAACATTGGACTCGTCTCACTGTTGGTCTCGGTGACTGCATGAGACATGAAAAGTTAAGTTTGTTTTGAGTTGTTGCTCTAACTGGTCATGTTCCCCTAGAACACCAAACCATCTCGCCTGTGTCAATTGTCACCTGTCCCAGTCCAATCTCCTTCCATCTCAACTCTACCCACCATGTCTCCACTTCACGATCCTTCCTTCATGGCTCACTTTGTTCAGTGCAAAGTGTCAGCCAAACAACAAGTGAACAGCATGATCGATGCAATCTATGCCAAAGTGCTGCTCGATCTCGAACTGTGGCTCAACAAGCACCAGAGCAATGATTCAATCAAGAGCGAAATCGATTCAGACTGTGAAGAGAATGTCACTCACCACAACAACTTACCTGGTGAATCACAATTTGACCAGAGCACAGAGGCAGAAAATGACCATTTGACCAACACACAGGACCACAACAATCTGCAAAATGAGGTGTCACTGTCCAACACAATCAACACAGAATCAATGATCAAACAAGAATGCCAAAGTTCATCAATCCCTTCAATTCCGCTGGATTTGGTCAACAATACTGCACTAAATGATATTTCCATTGGTGGACAGATTGAAGGACAAAACGCACAAATTCCAACTGATGAATATCATGACAACGATCAAGTCGATGATGATTACAATGATGGCGGCAAAGATGAATATTTGAATGAACCTATTTGTGCAAATGAAGTTTGTGATTTGGATAATGCAAACAATAACAATCACTTGAACAGCAAAGTGTCTGCTGGAGACGGAGATGAAACGGACTTTGAAACAAATCTTGATGAGGCACAATTGCAAATCGATATTAGTGTTACAAACAACACTCAAATGAACAATCAAAATGATAACACTGAGAAATGTGTCAGTGAGCGGAACATGGAACAATCGACTCCTTCCACCAGTGGAGTACAATCATCGACTCGTAAACGAATTCAGACTAAAGTTTTCGGTGATTTGGTTCAATCGAATGGAAATACTCGCAAATGTGGAAAGCGCAAAAGTGATCAAGCCATTGAAAGTGTGAAAAAAGTAAAACCGGAAAACGTTTTGAATGATGATGAAGACACTGATTCTGATAACAATGATGACAAATATGACTATGCAACCAACTCAATTGGAGAGAAAATTACCACAGAATGCACTACTAATCCAATTCAACCAAACCCTGCCCAACCAAATGGTCATTTGCAATGTTCAAATCGTCACAAATCATTTGATCGCAAATCCAATTTGCAGAGACATCTTCGAGTGCACACAGGTGAACGTCAATTTCAATGTGATCAATGTGACAAACGATTTAAAAGGAAAAGCAATTTAACCCAACACCTACTGATTCACCAAAATATTAAACGTTTTCGATGTGAACAATGTGGAAAACAATTTACTAAAAAATTCAATCTTGAAAATCATCTTCTAATACATTCAGACGAGAGACCACATCAATGTAGGTTTTGTGATAAATCATTTGCTCAATGGATCACTCGGAAGAGACACGAACAAGCCATCCATCTGCATGTCAAGCCATATCGATGCAAACAATGTGGTCACACTGCCACTCAACGATCAGATGTAATTAAACACATTCGTGAGGTCCATTTTGGTTTGCCACAAAGCATCAAACAACAACGAGCACTCAACATCATTGATGATCGAGATCCGAGAGAGTACATTGAAAAAGTGTGATTTGCTTTGTGATAACCAAAATGTTTTGATACAATCAACATGCATCGCATCTATGATTTGGACAAGTTGACCAATTTTGTTGTATTCGTGTTTGTTGGTAATAATAAATCATACAATTGTGCATTGCTTCGCCAGATTCATAATGAATTCACTCAAAAATTCATGTAATTAGTGAAACTCGTGTCAAACATTTATCAACCAAATGGGGCACCACTCGATAATCCAATCAAACTCAATCAAGTCACACCGCATCATGTCAATCCCAACGATCGTCATTTCTAATTGCATCACTGCAACTTCCCAACACAACCAAACCAAGTCAAACTTCAAATTCAGTTCTCTCAACACAAACAAACTTTCTCAAACATTTAATTTAGATTTATTTACACTTAAGCACTAGCACTTGCATCAAGGTAAAGTGGTATCCAACAGTTTTTGATCTTAAAATAAATTTTTATTTCTATGTTTCGATGCATGTTCTATTCTTCGCCTTTTGTCAATGATCTATGAATTTATCGACAGTTATGGTAGTCATGTACAGGGGGGCGCAAAAAGATCGTTACACTTTTTATTTCAAGCCTATCTTGAAGATATTATTTTCTTAAGATTTGAAACCTAGGCTATGATATCGGCTTAGTCGATATCTTTAAAATGCCATAAACAACTTGTCCCAATTCACTTCCGTTCCAGACTAATTGGGCCGGAAGTGAATATTTGGGTTTGGTATTTTTAGTTGTTTTTAAAGTTAAATTAATTTGTTTAATGTGTTAGCCTTTTAGAGTATTTAATTATCTTTCAAAAACGCTTTCATTCTTGAAAATCGACTTATCCGTTCAAAAGTTATGATCCAAAATGTAAAAAATGATGACGATTTTTGAAAATTCAAACTTTAAAATATTAGTTTTTTTGCATTATTTCAACCTTAAGTTTTGTAAATAAGTTCATTTTTGCTTAAATTGATAAGATACGTCTGCCTATGCATAAATTTTCACTTTCTTTTCAAAATATTGGACCGGAAGTAAAAATATTTTTTTTGGGATTTTTGTGTTTCCTGTCTATAAATTTTATTTTTTCAACTAATTTTTTAAATTATGTTTTGTTGTAATTCCAAAAACGCAATCGTGCACTAAAATGAGTGATTCTAATCAAAATTTACAAAGCTTGGTGCCAGCACTTTAAGCAACGTCAACAATGAAGAAGGTCAAGGACCTTAGAATCCAAATTTGGATAATGTGGGAGTGGCCTGGAAACTCTCTTGGTGAATGTAATTGAACATATTTGGTTCGAATTACAAAATTCCGTGCTGCAACAACCTCTGCCTACAAACAAAGAAAAATTGTTCGCCAGAGTCATCGAAACTTAGAATTTGATTCCACCTGAACGACTTATGAAGTTAGTAGAATCATTTCCTGAAAGAATTTTCGAATGCCAAGAATTTGGAGGAGGTCACACATCATTTTAATACACTGTATTTATCATCTGATAATAATTAAATAAGTAAATATTCATTTATATATAAACTACATTGCTTTGATTTGTCTTTGTCGGTTATTTTAACTTCGTAGAGTTGGTCAACTTGTGTCAGAATTTTGATCATATCTTTTGAATGAGTTTATCTATTACGGAGTATGACACCGTTTTGGAAAGGTAATTAATCATTCTAAAAAGCTATTCACTTAAAGAAAACATTTTCTTTCAAAATGGAACAAAAATCCACGTTCTTAAATTTTACTTCCGTTCCATTTTCTCTGAAACGGAAGTGAGTTGAGACAAGTTGCGCAATGCTATTTAAAGGTAGTAATGAGGCCGAAATGATAGGGTAGGTTTCAAATCTTAAGAAAATAATATCTTAAAGATAGGCTTGAAATAAAAAGTGTAACGATCTTTTTGCGCCCCCCTGTATGGTTAAATGAATACCCGATTTATGTTGACTCTATGTCTATGAGCCAATAATTGCATTTTTACTCAAATTATTTGAGTCTAATATTTTGGCCAAATAATTTAGTGGCCTAGAAAATCATATATGTTTCGCCATCTAGGAGTGTTTTCCTGAGTTTGAGCTGTTTACGAGGCCAGACGGACTTCCGCTGCAGCCTGCACACAGTGTTGTGTCGATTTGATGTTTTGAGGTTCTGACTAAATTGTGATTTCAAATTTTGTTCCATCGAGATCTGTTTAGCTTGACCAGCTCGATCATTGATCATGTCTTTGTCAACTTCAACTTCTGTACCACAACACGGTGCTCATGTATTGTCTGAGTTGTTGTCCGAATTGATTGCAGCCAAAAGAATTGACACGAAATTGTGGTTACGGGGCGAGATGGATCGACTCGTGGACCCAATGCTCGATTCGGTTTTCCAAAGACTGGCCAACAAGTTGATGGTGAATGCTGATTGGGATTGGCATGATGGTGACCGTACACAGGTGATGGATCCGTTGGATCATATCGAAACATACAATCGCAATCAATCTTCTCTCATTGCCCAACCATCAAAATCAACTTACAATCTCAATTCCTTTCCACAACACTCGACTGGTTACGAATTCGATCCAGAAATATTGGCACAAGTCAAACGAGGTGAGTGAAATAATGAAAGTGAAATAAACTAATAAATTGATGACTTGATTTGACTGATTATTTCTAGAAATTAAAGAAGAAGAAAATGAGCAGGAATTGAAGAACGTGATGGAAAATAGTTCAAAGGTGAATGGCCTGATTGAGGATTGTGATGAACAAGGAGAAGACATGACATCTCATGAACAAGTGAACAAAGTCATCGACAGTGACACTCATCTTGAACCAGAAATCAAGAAAGAGTTCGATGATTACCAAACTACAAACAATGGACAAACTGAGGAAGCACTTGAAGACACAGAGATTGACGACAATCAAGATGAAGTACCATTTCGTTCTGTGGAGAATGTCCGAATGGACACATCCACTCCACCTCATCACAATGGTCAATCTCAGGTAATTGTCAAACAGCCTGAGAGAATTGCAAAACGAAAGCAAACTGAATATAAAGAACAATCAAATGAAATAAACAATCGAGAAGATACGGAAAAAGAAGATGATGATGAACAAGAAGTACACAGTAAAAGATCGCATTTACGAATACGTAAAATTTGTAGTATTTTACAATTACATGAATTTATATTTTACGAATACGGAAATTTTCGAAAACTTTACGTATGTGTAAATTTTCGTATTCACATATACGCATAATTTAATAATTATACATTTCCGTAAATTTTCAAATTTACGGATATATAAAATTTAATAAATCTACAATTCTGGGAATTTACAAATTTACGTTTTCGTAAAATTTTTTAGTTGATTATTATTTTCCATTTCCATACATTCCAAAATTTACAGAATTGTAAAATTATTAAATTTTACATATCCGTAAATTTGAAAATTTACGTTAACATGAATTTATGAAATTTCACGTATTCGTGAAAAAACATGTGTCAACGAAAAGACCTCAAACCACATAGAATTTCACAAAAACATAGATTCTCCAAATTTTACAATTTCATAGAATTTTTAAAATTGCATTATAATGCCATTTTATACGTATATAGTCACTATAGTCACTTCCCGTTTAGTGAAACGACCTCGACCTTCCCGCCCTTCGAGTAGTAGTACCAAACAGAACACCCAAATCATCACTCACACTCTTCAATGTCCACAATGTGGTCTAATGTTTGCACCAGACAAATTCAACCCACACTTGAAAGAGGAACATTCGATTCATCAATTTCGATGTCTTGTCAAGGAATGCGCACAATCATTCAGCAACAAGTGAGTATTCAATATTGTTCTTTGGTTGCAGCATCACTTCAACTAATTTAATTGTTTTATAGTCGTCTTCTATGTCACCATCTCGCCCAGTCTCACCAGTCCACCAACAGCCAATGGCACTGTGACAAGTGTGACAAACAGCACTTCACTTCATATCATGGATTGTCCGTTCACAGCATTCAACAACATCAACTAGGTCACTTTCAGTGTTCCTTCCCTGCCTGTACATTCACGGGAGATTGCAAACAGAATGTGTACAATCATTACGCGTGTCAACACAAGCAGACATTCAAGTGTGACCATTCTGGTTGTCTGTATGAAACACCTCAAGCAAGCAACCTCAAGCTACACCACCGAGTCCATTCCGGCATCAAGCCCTACAGTTGTAAGTGGCTTCAGTGTGGCTATGCAGCCTCTTCACAGTCGGATGTAATGAAGCACATTCGAAGACATTTGACACGAAATCCTAGTTCAGCCCCGAATGGAGCTAAGCCGAAAGACTTTCTCGAGATCAGGAATGATTTGTTGTGATGAAAAGTGTGTGTCTGTTCGTGTAAGATTTTCGTTTTTGTATTCATAATAAATCAAGTGAGTCAATTTTTGAATTTGTATGGGTGTTCATTTGGGACAAAAGTTGGTAAATGCAAAGCGATTTGTGACAGATGAACAGAAATGAGCAATTGTAGTAAATGGATAGATTATATTAAATCATTGTTATCAAATTCTATATAAATGCACAAGATATGATTTATAACAGAAACAAATATAGCAATATACAAACTTTCGGTCAGATTGGTCAAAATGGCAAATCATTGATGCGATCAATGTTGATTGCATCGAAATAAGTCACACTTTCTCGATCAACTCTCTCGGATTTCGTTCATCGATGATGTTGAGTGCGTGTTGTAGTTTGATGGTTCGTGGTAAACCAAAATGAACCACTCGAATGTGAGAGATTATATGTGATCGTTTAGTGGCAGTTTGACCACATTGTTTGCATCGATATGGCTTGACATGCAGATGGATGACTTGCTCGTGAGCGTTCCTAACGTGTAAGTGAGCAAATGTCATCTCACAAAACCTACATTGATGTGGTCGCTCGCCAGAATGTGTTCGAAGATGAATTTCAAGATGAATTTTTTGTGTAAATTGTTGGTCACACAGGTCACACTGAAAACGTTTTATATTTTGGTGAATCAGTTGGTGTTTGGTTAAATTGCTTTTCACATTAAATTGTTTATCACATTGGTCACAGTGAAATGGACGTTCGCCTGTGTGAACTCGAAGATGTGCCTGCAATTTGGAATTATGATCAAATGAGTTGTGACAAAGTGAACATTGCAAATGACGATTCGATTGGGCAAGGTTTGGTTGAATTGAATTAGTAGTGCATTCTGTGGCAATTGAGTCTTCTCCGATTGAGTTGGTTGCATGGTCTTCTTGGTCATCAGAATCAGTGACTTCATCATCATCATCCAAAATCTGTTTGCGTTTCACTTTTTCCCCACTTTCATTCACTTGATCACTTTTTCGTTTTCTATTGTTGTGAGTATTCCCATTCGATTGAACCAAATCACGGAAAACTTTAGTCTGAATTCGTTTACGAGTCGATGATCGCACTCCACTGGTGGAAGAAGTCGATTGTTCCATGTTCCGCTCACTGACACATTTCTCAGTGTTATCATTTTCTTCATCATTTTGATTGCTCATTTGAGTGTTGTTGGCAGCACTAATATCGATTTGTAATTGTGCCTCATCAAAATTTGTTTCATCTTCATCTCCAAAAGACACATCACTGTTCAAGTGATTTTTGTTGTTTGCATTATCCAAATCACAAACTCCATTGGCACAATCTTCACAATTTGGTTTATTTAAATATTCATCTTCACAACCTTCATTGTCATCATCATCCAAATCGTCATTGTCATCAAATTCATCAGTTTGAATTTGTGTGTTTTGTCCTTCAATCTGCTCATCGATGGAAATATCATTTAGTGCAACATTGTTTGCGAAATCCAATGGAATTGAAGTGATTGACGAAACTAGAAAACATTCTTTCTTGATGAGTTGTTCGGTGTTGATTGGTTTGTTTTGATTAGGCAAAATATCATTTGAGATTATCGATTGATTGGATTGATTGTTTTCCAATGCAGCATGAACATTGGTTTCAAAATGTTCATCCCCATTTTCCACCGTCTCAGTATTATCATAATTTTCACGAACCGAATTGCAAATTCCATTTTCACATTTCTCACATTTCGCAACATTGTCATAATAAATCTCTTCTTCATCATCAAATTCTTGTTTGATCATTTGATCAGTGTTGATTGTATTGGACACCTCATTTTGTAGATTGTTTTGATGTCTCTGTTCTCTGGTCAATGTATCATTTGAACATTCATCCAAACACTCATCACTCGATTGATGTGTGTTTGTGTGAGTTGGTTGTGGTAATGTCATGCCAAAGTGAGTGCCATCACTGTTCGGGCCAATCACGCCCGACTGAATCATCGTCTCAAAACTATTCCTGAGAGAGGCAAATTGACTGTCCACGGTGGCATCGATGTAATGAGTGAGCAGTGACTTGAGTCCAGTCGCGGTGCATTCCAACAGAGACAGAAGAGGATGAGTCGGCACTTGCATTTTGAGTCACAAATTAATAAAACAAATTAAAATGAAATACACAAAAAGCATATGCAACATGTGAGGTAAGTGCGAGTTAGCAGTTGAGCAGTGCTAGCGCTGTGTGGCAAGTCACGTGATACCCCTCACTAGCAGTCACCACCCGCACTCAACACAACATTGGACTCGCCTCCCCGTTGGCCTCGGTGACTGCATGAGACATGAAAAGTTAAGTTTGTTTTGAGTTGTTGCTCTAACTGGTCATGTTCCCCTAGAACACCAAACCATCTCGCCTGTGTCAATTGTCACCTGTCCCAGTCCAATCTCCTTCCATCTCAACTCTACCCACCATGTCTCCACTTCACGATCCTTCCTTCCTGGCTCACTTTGCTCAGTGCAAAGTGTCAGCCAAGCAACAAGTGAACAGCATGATCGATGCAATCTATGCCAAAGTACTGCTCGATCTCGAACTGTGGCTCAACAAGCACGTGAGCAATGATTCAATCAAGAGCGAAATCGATTCAGACTGTGAAGAGAATGTCACTCACCACAACAACTTACCTGGGGAATCACAATTTGGCCATCAAAACAATCTGCAAAATGAGGTCTCACTGTCCAACACAATCAACACAGAATCAATCATCAAACAAGAATTCGACGATGAATATGACGGAGAAGAGATTGATGATAACAGTGTTGCAAAATGTGAAAAAGGAATTTCGTTATCGTTATTCATTAACAATTCGGTTCGTGACAATTATGATGATACTTCTGAGGATAATTCAGAGACTGGAGAAAATGGTTATGAACCGTCCAATACAATTCAGCACAATGACCATTCTACATCGGAAATTTCTCAATCGATCATCTCGAATGACATTTCACCATCATCCACCAACCCAATCATCACCGAACCCCTGATCAATCAAGAGTGCCAATGTTCGTCAATCACTTCAATTCAATTGTATGTCAACAACAATGCTGCCAATGATATTTCGATGGATGAACAAATTGAAGAACAAAATACACAAATGCAAACTGATGAATTCGATTACAATGCCGTTGACAACGATGATGATGGTGATTACTATGAAGGTAATCGATATTCCGATGAGTATATGAATGAACCTATTTGTGTCAATGCAATTTGTGATTTGGATAATGCAAACATGAACAATCACTTGAACAATGATGTGATTGCTGGAGATGAGACAAATCTTGATGAGGCACAATTGCAAATCGATATTAGTTCTGCCAACAACACTCAAATAAACAATCAAGATGATGAAAAAACTGTTAACAATGCGAAATGTGTCAGTGAGCGGAACATGGAACAAGCGACCCCTTCCACCAGTGGAGTGCTATCATCGACTCGTAAACAAATTCACACTAAAGTTTTCGGTGATTTGGTTCAATCGAATGGGAATACTCACAACAGTGGAAAACGCAAAAGTGTTGAAGTGAATGAAAGTGGGGAAAAAGTCAAACTGAAATACGTTTTGGATGAAAAAGACAATGTAACCAGTGTAATTGAAGGGGAAATTGCAACAGAATTCACTACTAACCCAACTCAAGCAAACATTGCAAAATCGAATCGTCATTTGCACTGTCCACAGTGTTCCAAATCATTTGACAGCAATTCGAAATTGCAGGAACATCTTCGAGTGCACACGGGTGAACGTCCATTTCACTGTGACCAGTGTGACAAACGATTTAGCGTAAAATGCAATTTAACCAAACACCAACTGATTCATCAAAATATAAATCGTGAAAGTGTGAAAAAAGTTAAAAGCAAGCAGATTTTGAATGATGATAATGAAGACCATGGAAACAATGCATTTGGAGAGGAATTTGCCACCGAATGCACTACTAATCCAATTCAACCAAACCCTACCCAACCAAATCGTCATTTGCACTGTCCACAGTGTTCCAAATCATTTGACAGCAATTCGAAATTGCAGGAACATCTTCGAGTGCACACGGGTGAACGTCCATTTCACTGTGACCAGTGTGACAAACGATTTAGCGTAAAATGCAATTTAACCAAACACCAACTGATTCATCAAAATATAAAACGTTTTCGGTGTGACCATTGTGGCAAAAAATTTACACAAAAACCACAGCTTCTCGCTCATCTACGAACACATTCCGGAGACCGACCATTCGAATGTTGACATTGTGGAAAGACGTTCACAGATTTAAACACTCGGAACAATCACGAACAAGCCATCCATCATCATGTGAAGCCATATCGATTCAAACTGTGTGGTCACACTGCCACTAAACAATCAAATATAACCAGACACATTCGAGTGGTCCATTTTGGTTTGCCTCAAACCCTCAAACAACAACAAACACTCAACATCATTCACGATCGAGATCCAAAAGAGTTTATTGAGAAAGTGTGACTCACTTTGTGATTGGCAGAATTAGCCTTGCCAACTTTCGTTAAGGGAAAGAAATGCTGTTCGGATAGTACGTGTCAAAACGCTAATTTTAAAAGCGTGTTTTACTTAGTAGTGATGGTTTGTTCGTTGACTGTGAGACGATTTACCTCGATAGCTCCTTATCAACATCACGTAATAAGAGCAGTGGAGAGAAATAGGGCAAGTAATATGTTTAACAATTTAGCAACAATTAGTAACTCAATTTGTTCTGATCAAAATGCCACAGAACCCAAAAGCACCCCATAGTTTGGGGTCTTGAATGTAACTGAATGAAAATAATTTGAAGGATTTTGCCAATAAATTCGTGGATTGGAAGAATTTTTATGTGTTGAAAAATCGTTTCCATCAGTTGGCTAAAAGCGCATAATACTAGAGAATAAACTTTAGAAATATGTCATTCAAGGTAGGAGTAGTGGTAGTTGTAGTACACAACGGTATCCAAATGAATATTGCAAACATTCTCTTGTTATCTTTGCCCAGGTATTCCTGACCCAAGCAGCATTTCCTGTAATTTCTTAACAGAAAATGCAAGTGAATTTTACTTTCCCCAAATGATGCACCGGAAAAATCACAATGTTTAATTAGTAGTACGGGAATACTGGGTCTACCTACCAATGTGGGAAAAGTCCTCAATGGTCATGTACTGGTCAGTTGAGAAATCTTCATGATCCGCCAACAGAGTAATTGCTCAATAGGAGAATCTTCGCAGGCCAATAATTAGAGAACAGGATTTAGGACTAAGTTTTTATTCTATAACTGATACATCAAATTTTGTTATTGATTGTATCTCGATATTAGTTTGTGGGGAAATCACATGATAACTGAAAATTTTTCTAAAATTTTTCGGGGTTTTAAATCATCCTAAATTGAGAATCTTATCCCATGATTTCTCCGGTTGGATTAAAGTTTGCAATTTGATAAATTGCATTCCTGAGGGTGGAAGTTGTTTTAATTCGATTGATTCACTGTGTTATTATTATGGTTTGCCGAAATATTCTTTACATTTGTAGAATAAGTTCCACTAGAGTCTTTATAATAACTTTTTTTCGTATCAATTGTGGAAAGAATTTCAAAACGAAAATGAATAAGATATAGCATTTGATTTGAGAATTCTACGAATATAAATTGTGGAATAATATCAACTCATATGGAGAAATCATTTATCCTGTAATTGGGATTAGGTGCCGATTGAGAACCAATTGTACTTATGCCAAATTGCTAAATTGGTAAACATATTGCTTGCCCTATTTCTCTCGACTGCTCTTATCACGTGATGTTGATAAGGAGTTATCGCGGTCAGTCGTCTCACAGTCAACGAACAAACCATCACTACTAAGTAAAACATGCTTTTAAAATTAGCGTTTTGTCACGTACTATCCGAACAGCATTTCTTTCCCTTAACAAAAGTTGGCAAGGCTAGGCAGAATGTTTGATGCAATCAACATGTACTGTATCAATGATTTGCACAAGTTGGCCAGTCTTGTTGTATTCGTGTGCTTGTTTGTAATAAATCAATTCAATTGTGAAACTGCTTCGCAAGATTCATAACAATTAATTCACTCAAAAAATTCATGTATTTGGTCACATTCGTGGACAATATTTTGCTCCCAACCCAATCACAAACAAACTTACTCAAACATTTCATTTAGATTTATTTAGAATTTTTACAAATAACATTTAGTATAGAATTAATTAAATAATAATTGTCGAACTGTAATTTGTTTAATTTAATTTATTTATTAATTTGAGATTAAGTTTCTCTATGTTTTTGTGACCTTCCATTTCAGTCAACTCAATATTTATTGGAACACCGTCACAAATTCGTTGACATATTTGATTTCATTGTTCATGTTTAAGCTTATATTCGAACATTTGTGCGCTTAGGTTTAGGCATTAGAAGAAATAAAGTGATGGATTGTTTCATGCAGAATGGAGAACTCGAGGTTAATGCTAGAGAATGCTGCACAAATAATTGAGATGAAAAACAGAACATTTGTTTGACTCTGTTTGAAGGGTTGAGCACCAGGTCGAGCAGATGACGAGATGAGCAATCTGAGAAAAAGTGAATCGATCATTTGATGCACGAGTCGAACCATCTCGCCCCGCAGCCACAATCTCGTGTCCACACTTTGGGTTGCAATCAATTTGGACAACAATTCGGGCAAATGAGGACGGCACAGTGACTGTACAGCAGATGAAGATGACATGACCATAATCGAGCTGATGGTCAAGGCGGAATTGGGAAATCAACGAATCACGATGGAGCAATGCAAACGAGCTTTTAGTGCGAAGCCTCAAAAGTAGCACACTCAAATCAACACTCGTGCAGCAAGCCAAATGTGATCAAGTGATGGTCATAACAATGCAACCTTCGTAACACACTCGAGTGATCACAGATGGCGGTGCAATTTGTGCATCGAAATGGCTTCACCGTGAAGCCTTCACGTGCCTGCATGAGACATGAAAAGTTAAGTTTGTTTTGAGTTGTTGCTCTAACTGGTCATGTTCCCCTAGAACAGCAAACCATCTCTGCCTGTGTCAATTGTCACCTGTCCCAGTCCAATCTCCTTCCATCTCAACTCTACCCACCATGTCTCCACTTCACGATCCTTCCTTCATGGCTCACTTTGCTCAGTGCAAAGTGTCAGCCAAGCAACAAGTGAACAGCATGATCGATGCAATCTATGCCAAAGTGCTGCTCGATCTCGAACTGTGGCTCAACAAGCACCAGAGCAATGATTCAATCAAGAGCGAAATCGATTCAGACTGTGAAGAGAATGTCACTCACCACAACAACTTACCTGGTCAATCACAATTTGACCAGAGCACAGAGGCAGAAAATGACCATTTGACCAATACACAGGACCACAACAATTTGCAAAATGAGGTGTCACTGTCCAACACAATCCACACAGAATCAATGATCAAACAAGAATATCAACAAGGTTCGTCAATCACTTCAATTTCATTGCATTTCGCCAACAATGCTGCACTAAATGATATGTCAACCAATGGACCAATTGAAGGACACGAGAGCAATGATTCAATCAAGAGCGAAATCGATTCAGACTTTGAAGAGAATGTCACTCACCACAACAACTTACCTGGTCAATCACAATTTGACCAGAGCACAGAGGCAGAAAATGACCATTTGCAAAATGAGGTGTCACTGTCCAACACAATCCACACAGAATCAATGATCAAACAAGAATTCGATGATGAAGAAGAAGATGGAGAGGAGATTGATGATGATAATGTTGAGAAATGTGAAAATGGAATTTGTACTTCTGTGGATGATACAGATAAGGGTGAAAATGGCGATGATTCTTCCGATAAAACTCAACTCAATGTTCATGCAGCATCAGAAAACAATCAAACCAATCAATGTTTCCAAAGTTCGTCAATCACTTCAATTTCATTGCATTTCGCCAACAATGCTGCACTAAATGACATTTCCATCGATGAACAGATTGAAGTTCAAAACACACAAATTCAAACTGACGAATTTGATGAAAATTATGATGATGATTACTGTGAGGATGGCGAAGAAGAATATTTGAATAATTCAAATTTTGAAGATTGTGCCAATGGAGTTTGTGATTTGGATTATGAGAACAACGATGTGTTTGTCGGAGATGAAGATGAAACTGTCAATGAAGCAAATTTTGATGAGGCACAATCTCAAATCGATATTAGTGCTGCCAACAATACTCAAATGAGCAATCAAAATGATGAAGAAAATGATAACACAGAGAGATCTGTCAGTGAGCGGAACATGGAACAATCGACTCTTTCCACCAGTGGAGTGCCATCATCGACTCGTAAACGAATTCAGACTAAAGCTTTCGGTGATTTGGTTCAATCGAATGGGAATACTCACAACAGTGCAAAGCGCAAAAGTGATCAAGCGAATGGAAGTTTAGAAAATGTGAAACGCAAACAGATTTTGCAATGTTCACGTTGTCACAAATCATTTGATCGCAAATTCAATTTGCTACAACATCTTCGAGTTCACACAGGTGAACGACCATTTCAATGTGATCAATGTGACAAACGATTTAACCATAGAAGTAATTTAACCAAACACCAACTGATTCACCAAAATATGAAACGTTTTCAATGTGACCAATGTGACAAGCAATTCGCACAAAAAGTCACTCTTGAAAGACACCAACGTACACATTCAGGAGAGCGATTATTTCAATGTAGTTTTTGTGAAATGTCATTTACTGAATTGTGCAATCAGAAGAGGCACGAACAAGCCATCCATCTGCATGTGAAGCCATATCGATGCAAACAATGTGATCAAACTGCCACTAACCGATCACACATAATCAGACACATTCGAATGGTCCATTTTGGTTTGCCTCGAACCATCAAACAACAACGAGCACTCAACATAATCGATGATCGAGATCCTAAAGAGTTGATGGAGAAAGTGTGACTCACTTTGTGATAACCAGAATGTTTTGATGCAATCAACATGTATTGTATCAATGATTTGCACAAGTTGACCAATCTTGAAATATTCGTGTTTGTTGATAAATCATTCTATTGTGCATTGCTTTGCAAGATTCATAATAATTCACTCAAAAATCCATGTAATTAGTCACATTCGTGCCAATCATTAAGCACCCAACCCAAATGGGCACCACTCGATAATCCAATCAATCCCAACCATCGTCATTTCTAATTGCATCACTGCAACTTCCCAACCAATCAAACCAAGTAAAACTTCAAGATCAGTTCTCCCAACACAAACAAACTTACTCAAACATTTCATTTAGATTTATTTAGAATTTTTACAAATAAGTGTGTGTGTAACTTGTGTTGCAAGTTGAAAGTCCATACATGATCACACAAGGATTGTGGTAAAAAAGTTTTGGATTATTTCAATATTGAAACGCCACGAACGAGTTCACTTTGGTGTGAGAGCATACAAATGTTCTTGGGAAAAGTGTGAATCACGTTTTAAGGTTTCACGTTCTAGGTCAATTTGGCTTTGACAGAATATAAATAATAAAATTCAGACTGTTAACACACCAAATAAATGTTTGTTTTTGTGTTGAAGTTCAATTAATTTTCAAATATTTGGCTACACAGCGCACACTTTTTCTGTACTTTCCCGTTCCGGTGTTATTTGGACATTGTGTCTATTGGAGACCTTTACCACACTGGACTGGATTAGTCTTCTGAAATATTCTAGCCACTGGGAAGTTCCCAATCGAAACTTTTGTACCGCCATCTGTGAGTATGCTGTCAAGTTTTTACATTGTTATGACCCGCACTGATCACATTTGGCTTGCTGCACGAGTGTTGATTTGAGTTTGTGTGCTACTTTTGAGGTTTGCACTAAAACCTCGTTTGTATTGCTCTTCATCGTGATTCGTTGATTTAACAATTACGCCTCGACAATCAGCTCGATTATGGTCATGTCATTTTCATCTGCTGTGCCACAGTGCCGTCATCATTTGTCCGAATTGTTGTCCAAATTGATTGCAGCCCAAAGCGTGGACACGAGATTGTGGCTGAAGGGCGAGATGGTTCGACTCGTAGATCCAATGATCGATTCGCTTCTTCTCAGATTAATCATGTCACCATCTGTTCGACCTGGTGCTCAACTCTTCAAACAGACTCATTTCCGCCCGACTGTGTCCGAGTTGTGTCAATTGATTGAAGAGGAGAAGGAGGAGACAAATAGATTTGTACGAAGCCAAATGGATCGACTAGTCAATTCGCTCTTCCTCAGACTAACCAACAAGTTGTTGGTCAACACTCAAATCCGTGAATTAGTTCAACCTTTACCATCAAATCACCAAACTAATCCATCCAATGCATCAATTGTACCATCGACTATGAACATTTCAAATAAACATTTTTCTACAGATCAAATAACTTTTCCACCAATTTCTTCAGCCAATTCGGTAACCACCTCACCACTGATCAATCAAGAAAGTCTCGACATTTCATCAACTACAATCCCAACCAATGTCGACTGCAATGATGCACCAAATTATGATGAAAATGATCAATCTAATAATGATGGGATTTCTTCATTGAATGAAAGTGAAAATTCAAAGGTCCAGATTGATAAATTTGAAGATTGTTTCAAGGGAATTTGTGGTTTGGATGGTGAAAATGATTATGCACACAATGACAATGCTGAGACAGGAGTGGACATGCAAATTGGATTGGGCAAAGTTGAGATGGAAGATCAACCAAATGCTTCATTAAAAAGCGATCTCATGGCCATGCCAGATGCCATCGATGACGCGAATCAATCTGTCAACAATGGACCACAGATTCGTAGTGTTCGCAAGTCAACGAGAAATGCAACAAAACAGAACAGTGAAACCAGCCAAACTGCCCAGCCCGTCATTGAGCACAACCGTCAATCAATTCCATCAAGCAGTGGACTACAATCATCGACTCGTAAACGAATTCAGAAGAAAGTTTTCGGTGATGAACAATTGGATTTGAATGTTCGCAAAAGTTATCAAGCGAATAAAAGAGTAAAATTAGTGAAACTCAAACAGGATTTTGATGATCATGATGAAGACACTGATGTTGATGGAACTGATGACCAGGAAGACTATGCAAACAATGAAACTAGAGAGGAATCAATAGCCACAGAATGCACTACTAATCCAATTCAACCAAACCTTGCCCAACCAAATCGTCATTTGCAATGTTCACATTGTCACAAATCATTTGATCACAATTCCACTTTGCAGACACATCTTCGAGTGCACACAGGTGAACGTCCATTTCAATGTGACCAGTGTGACAAACGATTTAGTCTGAAAAGCAATTTAACCAAACACCAACTGATTCACCAAAATATTAAACGTTTTCAGTGTGACAAACGATTTAATCATAAAGTCACTCTTAATAATCATCTACTCGTACACTCAGGCGAGCGACCACATCAATGTAGGTTTTGTGATAAATCATTTGCTTAATGGGCTACTAAGAACACTCACGAACAAGCCATCCATCTGCATGTGAAGCCATATCGATGTAAACTGTGTGCTCACACTGCCACTCATCAATCAGTTATAATCAAACACATTCGAGAGATCTATTTTGGTTTGCCTCGAACCATCAAACAACAACGAGCACTCAACATCATCGATGAACGAGATTCGAGAGAGTTTGTGGGAAAAGTTTGATTTACTTTATGATTACCAGAATAATACGATCAACATGTCAATTGATGATTTTCACAAGTTCACCAATCTTGCTTATTTGTAATAAATCATTCAATTGTGCATTGCTTCTCCAAGTTCATAAAATTTAAACTACATTTTGATTTGGCGTTCGTCAAACTTTATTGAGCGTTGTGAACACCACAAGTGTTTTGGTACAATTTAAATTTTAAAACACACAAATGTAGGCAAAAAATTTCAACCAAAGGTTGCATCACGTTTGGCTGCAAAGAACCAACTGGCCAGTGTCACTCGCTGGTACAATAGCAGAATGGCGCCCTTTGCCCAGGTCGTACTGTACCTGTTCAAAGACTAGCTTAATGCCGCTAGATCGAGGGTTGTCTCTCCAAAATCGCGAATGCCAAGCAATTTGTAATGGACATTTTGCTAAGCAATAAAATAATATCTCGAGATGTAATGTATGTACCGAAATATACACAAAAAAACTTAGAAAAAAACAAATACTAATTTGTTTTTCAAGACATTACAATACGAGTGATTTACGCGAGGTGTGTGGCATTATTTAGTGATTTCGATTTGCAGTTTAATTAGAATTGAAATATAATAAATGTTTTGTAACAAAATTTGCAAGCACAGAATTGTTTAAAAGGACTCGTGTGAATTTGGAGGTTATTTACACTAGAAGTTCCAACCTGGACTTTTGAACGAAATGTTGTTTGAGCTGATTGCAACATTCACTCAAGACTCAATAGATTACACACAAATTCAAACTGATAAATTTGATGATCATGTTAATGATGCTGATTACTATGAGGGCGGTGGAGAAGCTTATTTGAATGGACCTAATTGTTGTTTGATTGTCTTAGGCAAACCAAAATGGACCATTCGAATGTGAGTGATTATGTGACCTCGTTGTGTGGCAGTGTGACCACATTGTATGCATCGATATGGCTTGACATGTTGATGCGTGGCTTGTTCGTGAGCTTTCCTAACTTTCAAATGAGCAAATGACTGCTTGTCATTTTGCCAATCACAAAGTGAGTCACACTTTCTCAACCAACTCTCTCGGATCTCGATCATCGATGATGTTAAGTACTGATGAGATTTGGGTGTCCAACTGGTCCCGATCTGCCTGCCCGACCGGTCCCGCCCGATCGGGACGGCTCCGGTCGGACAAATGTCTTTCTGATTGTCCGAGAATGCCCGACTGCCCGACACTGCCCGACAGTGCCCGGCAGTGCCCGACAACAGACTTGGGAAGGAGTGCAGCTATGTACGTGTGGCCAATTAGTGCGAAGTGCGACATAACGAGACAAATTGATGTCTAGTCGACTGTAAAAAGCAAAACAACAGTATGTCCTAGACAAGTGGTTGTACTTTGATAGTCAATCACAAGGACATCTGTTTTGTTTGACTAGTCGTGTTGACACTGTAAATTATTAGTCCAGCACATGGAACATGCTTTGTGGGAGGCAGCACTAGTGCAACACGCGTGGTACATACATTGTGGTGCCACATTAACCGGGCTAAATCTCGACTTGCATGCATTGCAATTCAGCGCAAATTAATTAACTTATTAATTATCACACGTGTGCACTTACTCATCGACTGGTTTGCTCAACATCATTGCCATTTCCAAATGGCTAAACGTTCATCCAACGAAGAAATGGCCGAAAAGCCGTCATATGAACTTCAAATTGATCTCCTCCAACAAAGTATTGAGATTTTGCAAGCTAGTCTACAAAATTCACGTGACCTCAGTCAACACTGTGACCAATTGAAGCAATCGATCAAATTACAGACTGATGTAATTGCTCTCATGTCAAATTATCGTTCTGACTTTACAACTGAAATCAAAGGAAAACTCGACAAAATTGAATCGGTTTTAGCTATTAATCGAAAATCATTGACTATTGGTGATATTAAACTGTTGTTTAAACATGAAAGTCCATTTATTAGTACAAATGTTCCTTTAAAAAGGACAAGTAAAGTAAGTGAGATTAATATTGTTTTTAATTAATTACATTTGACAATTTATATATAGGAATGGTCTACCTTTCACGAAGTTACCTTCAAGAATCATCGCGTTGAGTTTGCATATTGTCTTGAATGTAGTGAATTGGTTTCTTCAAGTAGCGCAAATGGCACGAACTCATTGAAACGTCACAACAAAAGTCATTCGAATGCGAAAAATGCTGATGAAAAACAGAGAGAAATTCAGGATTATTTTTATGTCGAAAAGAATCTCAAAAGTGATTCTTGTGATTTGTTGACTTTTTGTTCTGTCGTTGGACTCTGTTCATCAAACCGACCAATGAAATTACTTGAAGACCCAGGAATTCTTTTAATTTTTAAAGCACTTTTGCATTTGGGGAAAGCATATGGACCATTTGATTTGCTGCATGCTTTGCCACACCGTACAACTATTTCTGACAATTTGGGAAAAGTCAAACAAGTCGGAGTTTCTGTTTTAATGGCGCAATTTGAAGAACTGATCGGCGTCTCGATAACTTTAGACCATTGGAAAGATCCAGTACGTCAACGTGTCTATTTGGCGTTTACAGTCAGTTATGCACAGTCGACTGATGGAAATTACTCAATTGTTACTAGATTTCTTGAAATATTTTTTTGTAAGACAAAGTCAAACCCTGAAGTTAAAACTTACTTTCAAAAGGTACTCAGTAACTTTGGATTAACTCAACACCAACTTTCTATTACTGGCGACAATGCTCTTGAAACTGCTTTTAAATTGTCTGGATTGTTTAATTCCTGCATGGCTCACAATTTCGCTTTGTTCTTTAAATGGTCATTCTGGTATGAAGACAAATTGAAAACAACAAATCGGAAAATACGCATAACCTTAGAGGAAATTGAATTGGAGATTGATTCGATCTCTGTCGAAGATTTATTTCCACCAAAAGTGGAGAAAATGTTTAAGGCATTATACGGCGACAAACAGCTATGTAAAGAAGCAATCAACGAGATCAAATCGGTTATGAAAGTAATTTACATTTGCAAACTGATTGTAAGTAAAATTTTTATTTTATTTGGTTGAATTCATTAACACTAAATTTCACAGGTTGCTCATGCTCGTCATTCTGCCACAATCTATACAAAGTTTACTTTAAAGCAGGAAGTTGCAAGTCGTTGGGATTCTGCTTTGGAAATGATGGAATCTGTTAAGCGTGATTTGCCAAATTTGAAAAATTCGAGTTCAAAGAAAATTGAAAATTTAGTTGGCCAATTAGACGAAATCCTACTTCAAAACTTTATTGTATTTTTGAACCAATTTCGTAAAGCTCGAATGAGGCTTAGTTATGAAAATGCACCAACTATGGACCGAGTAGTCAACACTTGCTTGTACTTGAGAAATTATATTGAAAAAAGCAATTTTTTTAGTTCTAGTTGGCAATCTCTCGTGAACATCTTCGATGACAAAGTAATGGACAAGATAAACTCAAATCATCGACTTGCTTGTTCACTTAGTCCACTTGCACTGACTACCTGGAAAGCTCAGATTTATCTTCCATTTGATGAAGAACAAGAATATATCATAAAAGACCGATTGAAACAAATTGAAGCATCTACAAAGTCACAACTCACAACTGAAATCATTCAAGTGACTTCACCTGAGGAGATTGACTCTCAAATAGATGAATTTATGCTACCTGCAGGTGTGGAATCATTCTCTTTCAAGGTACAAATGGAAACGGAACCAATTGAAAGATCTCTTTTGAAAGAATACGACGACTACCTCAACAGTGTTTGTCAAATAATCTCCGAGTATGAACAAAAGACTTTAAATGATTTATTTTGTCTGTGGCAAAAATTGCAACCAAAGTTTCCCAAATTATTCCGTGTTGTTCTGTTTGTATTTTCAATGCAAGCAACTAACAACGCAAGTGAACGAATTTTCAACAAAGGTAAAGAATTGCTCACTCCAAAATCGAATCGGACAAATGATGAAACATTCGACAATCGTTTGTTTATCAACAAGAATCGAGACATTTTTTTGCCACTGGCTTTTGATAAACTGAAACAATTTCAATGTCCAGAATCTTTTATCAATAAAGTTCTTTCAAAACTTGCTGAGGAAAAACCAGAAAATGTAAGAAAACCAAAAATCGCGAATTCCGAAGAGGATATTGAAGAGATTTTAGTTGAAATTGAACTCGATACTGATTATGAAGACTTAAGTGACAGTGACAATGTGTATTTGAATGAATAACTTTTAACAATAATGAATTCTTTTTTATCGCTTTTACTTTTGATATAATTATTGTAATTTATTGTATTTTTTGTATATAAGAATTATATTGGAATAAATAAATAATTGAATACAAATATAATGTATCGAACTTTATTGTATAATAAATATATAATTTAGCTTTCTAACATTTCTCTTAATCCAAAGCTAATTGTTTAGTAAATAGTACTAATAGTATGTCATGTCTCGATTGCCCGGTCTGAGCCCGACCCGATTGCCCGAAGCCGGCCCGGCCCGACCATGCCCGAGCCCGGCCCGGTCCCGGCCGGGCACCGGGCGGGACCGGGCAGCAAAATTTTGCTAAATCTCATCACTAATGTTAAGTGCTCGTTGTTGTTTGATGGTTCGTGGTAAACTAAAATGGATCTCACGAATGTGAGTGATTAGATGTGATCGGTCAGTGACAGTCAAGCCACATTGTTTGCATCGATATGGCTTCACATGCAGATGGATGGATCGTTCGTGCTTGGCTCGATTGTCCGATGTAGTAAACGACTTTGCACAATGTCGACATTCGAATGGTCGTACTCCTGAATGTGTTAGCAGATGATTGTCAAGTTGGTGCTTTCGGGTAAATTGTTTGTCGCACTGGTCACAATGAAAACGTTTTATATTTTGGTGAATCAGTTGGTGTTGGGTTAAACTGCCAATCTGGGTAAATCGTTTGTCACACTGTTCACATTGAAATGGACGTTCACCTGTGTGCACTCGAAGATGTGCCTGCAATTTAGATCTGCTGACACATGATTTGTGACAATGTGAACATTGAAATTGACGATTTGGTTGGGTAAGGTTTGGTTGAATTGGATTAGTAGTGCATTCAGTTGCAATTTGCTCTCCAATTGCATAGTTTGAATGGTCTTCTTGGTCATTAGAATGAGTGTTTTCATCATCATCCAAAATCTGTTTGCGTTTCACTTTTTTCACACTTTCATTCGCTTGATCACTTTTGAGTTTTCCACTGTTGTGAGTATTCCCATTCGATTGAACCAAATCACCGAAAACTTTAGTCTGAATTCGTTTACGAGTCGATGATCGCACTCCACTGGTGGAAGGAGTCGATTGTTCCATGTTCCGCTCACTGACACATTTCTCAGTGTTATCTTTTTGATTGTTCATTTGAGTGTTGTTTGTAACACTAATATCCATTTGAAATTGGGCCTCATCAAAATTTGTTTCATCTCCATCTCCAGCAGACACATGATTGTTCAAGTGATTGTTCTTGCTCTCATGATCCAAATCACGATTTCCATTGGCACAATCTTCGCAATTTGGATTATTCAAATATTCATTTTTACTTTCTTCATTGTTGGCGAAATCCAATGGAATTGAAATGATTGACGAATTTTGGAAACCTTCTTTCTTGATGAGTTGTTCGGTGTTGATTGGGTTGTTTTGTTTAGGCAAAATATCATTTGAGATGATTGATAGATTGGTTTGATTGTTTTCCAATGCATCATGAACATTTGGTTGAGTTTGAAATTGTTCATCTCCATTTTCCTCTGTCTCTGTATCATCTCCACAAGTATCATCATAATTTTGACGAACCGAATTGCAAATTCCATTTTCACAATTTTCACATTTCCCAACATTGTCATCATCAATTTCCTCTCCATCTTCTTCTTCATCATCAAATTCTTGCTTGATCATTGATTCTGTGTTGATTGTGCTCGCCTGTGAGACCTCATTTTGTAGATTGTTTTGATGCCTCTGTTCTCTGGTCAATTGGTCATTTGAACATTCATCCAAACACTGAGCACTCGATTGATGTGTGTTTGTGTGAGTTGGTTGTGGTAATGTTGTGCCAAAGTGAGTGCCATCACAGTTCGGGCCAATCACGCCCGACTGAATCATCGTCTCAAAACTATTCCTGAGAGAGGCAAATTGACTGTCCACGGTGGCATCGATGTAATGAGTGAGCTTTGACTTGAGTCCTGTCGCGTGGCATTCCAACAGAGCCAGAAGAGGATGAGTCGGCACTTGCATTTTAAGTGACAAATTAATAAAGCAAATTAAAATGAAATACACAAAAAGGATATGCAACATGTGATTTCAGTGCGAGTTAGCAGTTGAGCACATACGCGAAAATTGAGCAGTGCCGCTGTGTGTGTCTGTCTATAGTTTTGTATTTTCTATAGAAAGGCATGCCCCTCACGAACAGTCACCACCCACACTCAACACAACATTGGACTCGTCTCACTGTTGGTCTCGGTGACTGCATGAGACATGAAAAGTTAAGTTTGTTTTGAGTTGTTGCTCTAACTGGTCATGTTCCCCTAGAACACCAAACCATCTCTGCCTGTGTCAATTGTCACCTGTCCCAGTCCAATCTCCTTCCATCTCAACTCTACCCACCATGTCTCCACTTCACGATCCTTCCTTCCTGGCTCACTTTGCTCAGTGCAAAGTGTCAGCCAAGCAACAAGTGAACAGCATGATCGATGCAATCTATGCCAAAGTGCTGCTCGATCTCGAACTGTGGCTCAACAAGCACCAGAGCAATGATTCAATCAAGAGCGAAATCGATTCAGACTGTGAAGAGAATGTCACTCACCACAACAACTTACCTGGGGAATCACAATTTGACCAGAGCACAGAGGCAGAAAATGACCATTTGACCAACACACAGGACCACAATTTGCAAAATGAGGTGTCACTGTCCAACACAATCAACACAGAATCAATGATTAAACATGAATTCGATGTTGAAGAAGAAGATGGTGAGGATATTGATGATGACAGTGTTGCGAAATGTAAAAATGGAATTTGCATTTCTGGGGATGATGCAGAGATGGGAGAAAATGCAGATGAATGTTCCGGTACAACTCAACACATTATGCATTATGTGTTAGAAAACAATCAACACAATCAATTTTTCCATGGTTCGTCTATCACTTCAATTCCAGTGCATTTTGCAAACAATGCTGCACTAAATGATATTTACATCGATGAAAAAATTAAAGGACAAAACACTCAAATTCAAACTGAGGATTTTGATGACAATGACAATTTGGATGATGATGCTTACTGTGAAGATGGCGAAGAAGAATATTTGAATATTCCAAGTTGTGAAGATTGTGCCAATGGAGTTTGCGATTTTAATCACTCGAACAAAGATGTGTCTGTTGGAGATGAAGATGAAACAGACAATGAAGCAAATCTTGATGAGGCACAATTGCAAATCAATATTAGTGCTGCCAACAACACTCAGACGAACATCCAAAATGATGAGAAATGTGTCATTGAGCGAAACATGGACCAATCGACACCTTCCACCAATGGAGTGCGATCATCGACTCGTAAACGAATTCAGACTAAAGTTTTCGGTGATTTGGTTCTATCGAATGGGAATCATGGCAAATGTGGAAAGCGCAAAAGTGATCAAACGAATGAAAGTGTGAAAAAAGTGAAACAGATTTTGGATGATGATGAAGACCCTGATCCTGATGACCAAGAAACCCATGACCATGCAACCAGTGCAATTGGAGAGGCAATTGCCACTGAATGCACTACTAATTCAATTCAACCAAACCTTGCCCAACCAAATCGTCATTTGCACTGTTCACATTGTCACAAATCATTTGATCGCAAATCCCATTTGCAGAGACATCTTCGAGTGCACACAGGTGAACGTCCATTTCAATGTGACCAATGTGACAAACGATTTAAAGAGAGATATAAGTTAACCTCACACCAACTGATTCACAAAAATATAAAACGTTTTAAATGTGATCTATGTAGCAAACAATTCACACAAAAAGCAACTCTTGAAAGTCATCTACTAGTACACTCTGGCGAGCGACCACATCAATGTAGGTTTTGTGACAAATCATTTGCTCACGTGATCACTCGGAACAGGCACGAACAAGCCAAACATCAACATGTCAAGCCATATCGATGCAAACAATGTGCTCACACTGCCACTCAACGATCAGGTGTAATCACTCACATTCGTGAGGTCCATTTTGGTTTGCCTCACTCCATCAAACAACAACGAGCACTCAACATCATCGATGATCGAGATCCGGAAGAGTACATTGAGAAAGTTTGATTTACTTTGTGATAACCAAAATGTTTTGATGCAATTGTATTGTATCAATTGATGATTTGCACAAGTTAACCAATCTTGCTGTATTCGTGGGTTTGTTGGTAATAAATCAATTCAATTGTGCATTGCACTATCAACATGGTAGTCATATGGTTAAATGAATACCCTATTTATGTTGTCTATGAGCCAATTTATAATTGCATTTTTACTCAAATTATTTGAGTCTAATATTTTGGCCAAATAATTTAGTGGCCTAGAAAATCATATATGTTTCGCCATCTAGGAGTGTTTTCCTGAGTTTGAGCTGTTTACGAGGCCAGACGGACTTCCGCTGCAGCCTGCACACAGTGTTGTGTCGATTTGATGTTTTGAGGTTCGGACTAAATTGTGATTTTAAATTTTGTTCCATCGAGATCTGTTTAGCTTGACCAGCTCGATCATTGATCATGTCTTTGTCAACTTCAACTTCTGTACCACAACACGGTGCTCATGTATTGTCTGAGTTGTTGTCCGAATTGATTGCAGCCGAAAGAATTGACACGAAATTGTGGTTACGGGGCGAGATGGATCGACTCGTGGACCCAATGCTCGATTCGATCTTCCAAAGACTGGCCAACAAGTTGGTGAATGCTGATTGGGATTGGCGTGATGGTGACCGTACACAGGTGATGGATCCGTTGGATCATATCGAAACATACAATCACAATCAATCTTCTCTCACTGCCCAACCATCAAAATCAACTTACAATCTCAATTCCTTTCCACAACACTCGACTGGTTACGAGCCCGAATTTGATCCAGAAATATTGGCACAAGTCAAACGAGGTGAGTGAAATGAAAGTGAAATAAACTAATAAATTGATGACTTGATTTGACTGATTATTTCTAGAAATTAAAGAAGAAGAAAATGAGGCGGAATTGAAGAACGTGATGGACAAGAGTTCAAAGGTGAATGGCCTGATTGAGGATTGTGATGAACAAGGAGAAGACATGACATCTCATGAACAAGTGAACAATGTCATCGACAGTGACACTCATCTTGAACCAGAAATCAAGGAAGAGTTCGATGATTACCAAACTACAAACAATGGACAAACTGAGGAAGCACTTGAAGACACAGAGATTGACGACAATCAAGATGAAGTACCATTTCGTTCTGTGGAGAATGTACGAATGGACACATCCACTCCACCTCATCACAATGGTCAATCTCAGGTAATTGTCAAACAGCCTGCGAGAATTGCAAAACAAAAGCAAACTGAATATAAAGAACAATCAAATGAAATAAACAATCGAGAAGATACGGAAAAAGAAGATGATGATGAACAAGAAGTAGTCACTTCCCGTTTAGTGAAACGACCTCGACCTTCCCGCCCTTCGAGTAGTAGTACCAAACAGAACACCCAAATCATCACTCACACTCTTCAATGTCCTCAATGTGGTCTAATGTTTGCACCAGACAAATTCAACCCACACTTGAAAGAGGAACATTCGATTCATCAATTTCGATGTCTGGTCAAGGAATGCGCACAATCATTCAGCAACAAGTGAGTGTTCAATATTGTTCTTTGGTTGCAGCATCACTTCAACTAATTTATATTGTTTTATAGTCGTCTTCTATGTCACCATCTCGCCCAGTCTCACCAGTCCACCAACAGCCAATGGCACTGTGACAAGTGTGAACAGCACTTCACTTCATATCATGGATTGTCCGTTCACAGCATTCAGCAACATCAACTAGGTCACTTTCAGTGTTCCTTCCCTGCCTGTACATTCACGGGAGAATGCAAACAGAATGTGTACAATCATTACGCGTGTCAACACAAGCAGACATTCAAGTGTGACCATTCTGGTTGTCTGTATGAAACACCTCAAGCAAGCAACCTCAAGCTACACCACCGAGTCCATTCCGGCATCAAGCCCTACAGGTGTAAGTGGCTTCAGTGTGGCCATGCAGGCACTTCACAGTCGGATGTAATGAAGCACATTCGAAGACATTTGACACGAAATCCTAGTTCAGCCCCGAATGGAACTGCTAATCCGAAAGACTTTCTCGAGATCAGGAATGATTTGTTGTGATGATAAATGTTTCGTGTTAGATTTTCGTTTTTGTATTCATAATAAATCAAGTGAGTCAATTTTTGAATTTGTATGGGTGTTCATTTGGGACAAAAGTTGGTAAATGCAAAGCGATTTGTGACAGATGAACAGAAATGAGCAATTGTAGTAAATGGATAGATTATATTAAATCATTGTAATCAAATTCTATATAAATGCACATGATATGATTTATAACAGAAACGAATATAGCAATATACAAACTTTCGGTCAGAATGGCCAAATTGGACAAATCATTGATGTGATCAATGTTGATTGCATCGAAATAAGTCACACTTTCTCGATCAACTCTCTCGGATTTCGTTCATCGACGATGTTTAGTGCTCGTTGTTGTTTGATGGATTGAGGCAAACCAAAATGAACCATTCGAATGTGAGTGATTGTGGCTGATCGATGAGTGGCAGTGTGACCACACAGTTTGCATCGATATGGCTTGACATGCAGATGCTTGGATTGCTCGTGAATGTTCCTAACGTGCAAGTGAGAAAATGACTGCACACAAAACCTACATTGATGTGGTCGTTCGCCAGAATGTGTTCGGAGATGAATTTCAAGATTGACTTTTTGTGTAAATTGTTGGTCACACTGAAAACGTTTTATATTTCGGTGAATCAGTTGGTGTTTGGTTAAATTGCTTTTCACATTAAATTGTTTGTCACATTGGTCACAGTGAAATGGACGTTCACCTGTGTGCACTCGAAGATGTGCCTGCAATTTGGAATTGCGATCAAATGATTTGTGACGATTTGGTTGGACAAGGTTTGGGTGAATTGGATTAGTAGTGCATTCTGTGGCAATTGAGTCTTCTCCGATTGAGTTGGTTGCATGGTCTTCTTGGTCATCAGAATCAGTGACTTCATCATCATCATCCAAATTCTGTTTGCGTTTCACTTTTTTTACACTTTCATTCATTTGATCACTTTTGCGCTCTGCACTTTTGCGATGATTCTCATTCGATTGAACCAAATCACCGAAAACTTTAGTCTGAATTCGTTTACGAGTCGATGATCGCACTCCACTGGTGGAAGGAGTCGATTGTTTCATGTTCCGCTCACTGACACATTTCTCATTGATATGATTTTCTTCATCATTATTCAAGTGATTGTTGTTGTTTTCATTATCTAAATCACAAACTTCATTGGCACAAATAGGTTGATTTAAATATTCATCATAATCATCATAATCCAAATAGTCATTTCTATCGAATTCATCAGTTTGAATTTGTGTGTTTTGTCCTTCAATCTGCTCATCAATGGAAATATCATTTAGTGTAGCATTGTTGGTGAAATCCAATGGAATTGAAGTGATTGACGAATCTTGGAGACATTCCTTCTTGATGAGTTCTTCGGTGTTGATTGGGTTGTTTGGATTAGGCAAAATATCATTTGAGATGATCGATTGATTGGGTTGATTGTTTTCCAATGCATCATGAACATTGGTTTCAAAATGTTCATCCCCATTTTCCCCCGTCTCTGTATCATCATAATTTTCACGAACAGAATTTCAAATTCCATTTTCACATTTCTCACATTTCGCAACATTGTCATAATCAATCGCTTCTTCATCGTCAAATTCTTGTTTGATCATTTGATCAGTGTTGATTGTATTGGACACCTCATTTTGTAGATTGTTTTTATCTTGCTGTGCTCTGGTCAAAGTGTCATTTGAATATTCATGTGAGCACTCATCACTCGATTGATGTGTGTTTGTGGCAGTACGGCTCGGTCAGTGAAGCACTACCACATTAAATCAGTCTCGATTAAAAGCACTAAATAAAGTTTATTTCGTCAGAATGACGTTGTCGTTGGTGAGTGAGGGAAAAATGATGACAAATGGCACAAGGCCGAGAAAAACACAGTAAAAGGGTATGGATGAGTGCGGGACCGAATGGCCCGGAGGGACGGGCGTTGGTGGGAGCGTTCGTTCCTGGAACAGCTCGCCAGAGGATTTGAATATGTGCGGTAGTGAGAGCTAAAAGAAGAGCAGGACGATTAGTCGTGTCCGTGTGCAGCGCTGAGGGCTTACTCTGATTAGTCTGAAGGTAACTGAGCCTAGCAGGCCAGTTAAATAGGGGTAGATGCGGACAGGAGACACCAGGCGTCGATGCCTTCGAGGTGACATTGGCCGCATTGACAAGACATGACTGTGGTCGATGAGATGACCACCACTTGTTAGTGAAAATGACTAAGCGCGAGTGGCGCTGTTATTGATGGACTTGTGTAGTAATAGTCTTGTGAAGACCACGAGAGTTGAGTCGGCCGCTTGCCCGTGAATTTATGGTCGGTACGACCACATGTTTGTGTGAGTTGGTTGTGGTAATGTCATGCCAAAGTGAGTGCCATCACTGTTCGGGCCAATCACGCCCGACTGAATCATCGTCTCAAAACTATTCCTGAGAGAGGCAAATTGACTGTCCACGGTGGCATCGATGTAATGAGTGAGCAGTGACTTGAGTCCAGTCGCCTTGCATTCCAACAGAGCCACAAGAGCATGAGTAGGGACTGGCATTTTGAGTGACAAATTAAAAAAACAAATCAAAATGAAATACACAAAAAGGATATGCAACATGTGATTTCAGTGCGAGTTAGCAGTTGAGCACTCGAGCAGTTGTCTGTGTCTGTCTATCCAAAACATCTGCGAGCTAAGCAAGTCACGTGATACCCCTCCCTAGCAGTCACCACCACCCGCACTCAACACAACATTGGACTCGCCTCCCCGTTGGCCTCGGTGACTGCATGAGACATGAAAAGTTAAGTTTGTTTTGAGTTGTTGCTCTAACTGGTCATGTTCCCCTAGAACACCAAACCATCTCTGCCTGTGTCAATTGTCACCTGTCCCAGTCCAATCTCCTTCCATCTCAACTCTACCCACCATGTCTCCACTTCACGATCCTTCCTTCCTGGCTCACTTTGCTCAGTGCAAAGTGTCAGCCAAACAACAAGTGAACAGCATGATCGATGCAATCTATGCCAAAGTGCTGCTCGATCTCGAACTGTGGCTCAACAAGCACCAGAGCAATGATTCAATCAAGAGCGAAATCGATTCAGACTGTGAAGAGAATGTCACTCACCACAACAACTTACCTGGTCAATCACAATTTGACCAGAGCACAGAGGCAGAAAATGACCATTTGACCAACACACAGGACCACAACAATTTGCAAAATGAGGTGTCACTGGCCAACACAATCAACACAGAATCAATGATCAAACAAGAATTGGACGATGAAGAGGATGGAGAGGAGATTGATGATGACAATGTTGCGAAATGTGAAAGATTTGAAAAAAGAATTTGCAATTCGGTTAGGGAAAATTACGACAATGCAAGTGATGGTACGATCATTGGAAAAAATAGAGATGAACCTTTCGAGACTCAACATAATGTTCATGTTTTCATGGAAAACAATCAAATCAACCAATCGATTATCTCAACTGGCATTTTGCCATCACCCACCAACCCAATCAACAGCCAACCAATCATCAAACAAGAATGTCTCCAAGTTTCGTCAATCACTTCAATTCCATTGGATTTCATCAACATAAATGCTGAACTAAATGATATTTCCATTGATGAGCAGATTGAAGGACAAAACGCACAAATTCAATCTGATCAATTTTATGATAACGACCAAATCGATAATGATGATTATTATGAATACGGTGAAGAAGAATTTTTGAATGAACCTATTTGTGCCAATGGAGTTTGTGATTTGGATAATGAAAACAAGAGCAACAATCACATGAACAATGATGTGACTGCTGGAAATGGAGAAGAAGAAAATCTTGATGAGGCACAAGTTCGAATCGATATTAGTGTTACAAACAACTCTCAAATGAACAATCGAAATGATAACACTGAGAAATGTGTCAGTAAGCGGAACATGGAACAATCGACTCCTTCCACAAGTGGAGCGCAATGTAAACTTATTCAGACTAAAGTTTTTGGTGATTTTGTTCAATCGATTATGAATCCGAATAACAGTGCACAACGGAAAAGTGGTCAAGTGAATGAAAGTGCGAAAAAAGTGAAACGGAAAAACGTTTTGGATGCTGAATACAGTGATGATCAAGAAGACCATACAACCAGTGCAATTGGAGAATCAATTGCCACAGAATGCACTACTAATCCAATTCAACCAAACCTTGCCCAATCGAATCGTCATTTGCACTGTTCACATTGTCACAAATCATTTGATCGCAATTCCAAATTGCAGTCACATCTTCGAGTGCACACAGGTGAACGTCCATTTCAATGTGACCAATGTAACAAACGATTTAAAGAGAGAAACACTTTAATAAGACACCAACTGATTCATCAAAATATAAAACGTTTTCACTGTGATCAATGTAACAAACAATTCACACAAAAAGACAATCTAGAAATTCATCTCCGGACACATTCTGGCGAGAGACCACATCAATGTAGGTTTTGTGATAAATCATTTGTCCAATTGTGCCATCGAAACAGCCACGAACAAGCCAAACATCTGCACGTGAAGCCATATCGATGCAAACAATGTGGTCACACCACAACTGTACAATCAGCTATAATTTCTCACATTCGATTTGTCCATTTTGGTTTACCTCACACCATCAAACAACAACGAGCACTCAACATCGTCGATGATCGAGATCCGAAAGAGTTTATTGAAAAAGTGTGACTTATTTCGATGCAATCAACATTGATTGTGTCTATAATTTGTAACAAGTTGACAAATTTTACAGAAAGTTCGTATATTGCTATATTCATTTCTGTAACAAATCATATCTCTCATATGCTATATGTGTAGACCAGGAATGCGGAAACGGTGGACATCAGTCCACTAGTGGACTTTTGAAAAATTCTGGTGTCCACTAGTGGACAACGAATCTCAAAAACTCTTAAAAATGTTTTGATAATCGCTTATTAAAAAAATTACTATTGACAACTCAAAACAAGTTGATACAATTCACTATCTTCAATTCGTAGCTAACCCCAAATATTCACGCAATTTCAAGTTCTATATTTGGCTTTTACACATGCCCCCAATATGAATTCAGTCAGTCTCAAAGCACAAGTACGAAAACAACTAACAAATGAATTACTAATTTAAATTAAAGTGGATAGATTCCAAATTTGTGTCGTATGATTTTGGCGTGACTGGTATAACAAATGAGTTTTTGGATAATTAAACATTGGTTATATTGTGATTCAGTTCAATATACAATCCAATTCAAATTGCAAACCAATAAAAAGATTCAAATGGCATATAAATCAGGAGTTGTAAATTGGTAGACCTAAATAAATTTATAAAATTCACTTACTCATCGAGTAAGTGGATTTACTTCACACTTTCTATTAGATTGATAAATGCACAAAATTAATATTGAAATCTTTTTTAGCCAACCAATTTGCAGTTACAATCCATTAGTTCTCAATTCAGTTTATTTTAACAAAAAAAAAGAAAACTTGACACAACCCCACACTAATTGGCCACTAGATTTTTTCTTATTCTCTAATTGGGAAATATGAGTATACTGAATATGGACAATTTCAAATTGGACAATGAGAAATAGAGCCATTTAAATTGCAATCAGTTTGGTTCGCTAGTTTCGGATAAAAGTTATCCTATGTCTGACCTAATTTGAAAGCTTTACATAAAACTAAGTGAGTCTGAACGCCAACTTCATCTTCTTTGTTTACTAGTAATTGATCTTTATGAAATCGTTCCACATGTGCTAGAAAAGAGTTAGAAAGCAATTTTGAGGGTACGCTTAACTATGAGAATCTTATCAAATATGATCACAACCAATTTGTTTTGCAAAAAAATGGCTGTGGACTTTTGGGACTCTCATTGTCCACCCCAGTGGACTTTTCCTCAAAAAGTTTCCTCATGCCTGGTGTAGACAGTATATAATTATAATCACTCACATTAGAATGGTCCATTTTGGTTTGCCTCAAACCCTCAAACAACAACAAACACTCAACATCATTCACGATCGAGATCCGAAAGAGTTTATTGAGAAAGTGTGACTCACTTTGTGATTGGCAGAATGTTTGATGCAATCAACATGTACTGTATCAATGATTTGCACAAGTTGGCCAGTCTTGTTGTATTCGTGTGCTTGTTTGTAATAAATCAATTCAATTGTGAAACTGCTTCGCAAGATTCATAACAATTAATTCACTCAAAAAATTCATGTATTTGGTCACATTCGTGCACAATATTTTGCTCCCAACCAAATCACAAACAAACTTACTCAAACATTTCATTTAGATTTATTTAGAATTTTTACAAATAACATTTAGTATAGAATTAATTAAATAATAATTGTCGAACTGTAATTTGCTTAACTCATTCCATGCCACCCTTCGCACGGGGCTACAGCTCGAACCATACAACCTAGCGACTTGAAAATTTAGGAGCATATACATCAGGATGGGGGTATTTGGGGAAGGTACCTGATTTGTTCCAATTGGAACTTCGGTGGAAAAAGTTAAATGTACCACCCTTTTTTTATGATTGTAAACGATTCTACTCGTCTTGAGCTTGACTTTATTTTGACCCAATTCCTGCCCGGTTATGAAAAATTCGCTGCATTCTTATCTATGTTCAAAATATGACCAAGTGGCGCCTGTGAGTGTATTGCACTTCAAGAGCCTCACCACCTGATGAGGTCTAAACCTCACCTCACGACTCAACTATATTCTATAACTAGCTAATTTTTTGTTGTTTGGTTTGTGCGTCCGCAAAAGAACATCCACTTTGGTGGTTATTGTCATATTTGCATGCCACAGGCGGTTTACCTGTCTGCTAAACTTTGTTCGATTACTCTTCGTCTCCCACTGCTTTTGCGGCAAAGGCAAAGGCCTTTTGCCACTTCCCTTCTCATAGTTTGACACACTCTCCTTTTTCTAAAGGCTTTAACCCTTCTCTGTGAGTGCATTCACACAACACGTGGTTATGCATTCATGCCTGTTTGTTGTAGTGCACAAGCACAATTAATCTACAACCGAGACTCGTTCGTGTTTTACTGCTCTCTTAGGATATTTTTTCCTAAGCCGGCATGTTAATTGATATGTCGCTGTGAGGTCTGACGAGACAGGCATGAGGCGCCAAGGTTTATGATTGCATTAGTCCTAACATTGGTCATCATAAGTTCGGCAATTAGAAATGAACGGTTATCCCGAGGCAACTGAAACCTTTCTGACCTAGTCGGTTCTTCGGGACCCTACAACTAAGAGATGCGCAAAGGAGAGTGGTGTAAGTGACTGGTTGAACAAAGGTACAGATATGTCTGCCCGACAGGAGAGAAAGTGCTTTTATTACCGGAGAGGAGGTCGCTTTTCCCCTTTTCCAAGAATTTGTTAATTGATTGACAAAAGACAAAGGCCCAGTGGAACAATTAGATGATTGAAGCGACCATAGTCATCACTACTGCTCAGTCCCTTTAAGAGTGCGGTTGTTTTCTTGAGTCATCTAAAGTTTCCCTCAAGTTTTGTTAAGATTTTTAACGATTTCTTATATTTCCGTATCAAAATGGTTTATTCCTCTCACTGGAGTTTGTTGCGAAATATAAAAATTTTACTCGGTTCTTTCTCTCAATTTACATTTCCTCGTTCTATTGGAACTCAATGTGTTGGTATGTGTGCTGGGGCAATCATTTATGCTCAACATGTTTCCCTTCCTCCATCGTGGACACGAGGGACAATGGACCTCATCTTACACAACGGCAATCAACTGTACCTCGAAACGATTTCAGAACTCAAACCTACTCATTCGGATTATCTCGAGAAGCATCGTAATTTTATTCCTGTGAGACTTTTGAATGGTCGTGTGAATTTAAATAATCAGCAATTTGAACTTTTGTTTCAATCTAATGGAGCTGAATTTTATGGTTACATCATTGGTGGAGAAAGTGCGACATACAAACCACTTCCGTTTGTTTTGATTAACTTTTTTAAAGCTCACAATTATGGTATATTGACATGCAATGATTACGCTAGAGCTATATTCAGATCAAATGAAATGTTTTATATCTTTGATTCGCATGGAACTATAAAAGAAGGAGTATCTGCAATTTTCGAGGTTGAAAATATCGAATCTTTGTATAGTAAGATTCTTGAGCTTATCAAAGGTCAAAATGCAATTATGTCAACAAAAGATCTTTATAATATTGAATTTGACTTGGCTTCTTTCAGCTCTTCCGTTTGTTCATCAACTTTTGAAAGTCAAATGTTAACTTTTTCTTCTCCTATTCAACAATCTACTCAATCTAAGCCTTCATGTATCAACCAGCCAAATATTTCCTTAAATTCTTTCTTTGATAGTTCAATTAATTTTTCTCAAATTAGCAAATCAACAATTGTCTCTAAAAATCCAAACTCAAAACCTTTTATCATAAAACCATCAATTTCTTCTAATTCAACAAAATTCAATTTATCTCAATCGCAGTCATTTATTCTCGCTACCAACATTACACTTACTATCCCAACTCAACTCGCTAATGAGTCTTCAATCAAATCTCTTCCAACTAAATCAATTAAAAGTAAACGATATAAAAATGTGAAAACATTTGAAAATCACTTGTTTTACCACGAAAAAACCAACAAAACTCTAACAAAATATTGGTGTTGCGTTTTCAAAGAAAAGGGCTGCACTGCTAGAGTCATAACTAATTCAAATGATATTCCTGTGATGGCTTACACAGGAGTAATAATTGATGGACCACTGTATGTTAAACATAACCTGAAAAGGCACACAAAAGAATCATCCAAAATGATACAAAAATACACTTTCAACACTAAAGTTGCAAAACTCAGCTTAGATCGTTCACTTCCTCCAACAAAAATTTGGCACAAAGCAAAACAATCTGCCAACATCAAATCAACAGAATGCCACAAAACTGTAGACTGCAAACAACGTAATGTCAAAAACAGAGTTCTACATCAACGTGCCAGGAATAGCATCACTCGGAAAATAAATCATCGCAGTCAAATAATATTTACAGACCAAGACAAACTTACAGATGATGGAGAACTATTTCTGTTTCACGATGACCCAAATGATCCTGATAGAATTTTAATTTTTACTACAGAGAAGAATCTTGAAATCCTACGTCAGAGGTCAAAAGTGTGGGCAGGCGATGGTTCATTCGCAAACTGTCCAAAGATTTATAAACAATACTGGACACTGCACTCTAGCAAATACCCAGCACAACCATTATTGACCGCACTTCTGCCTTCAAAAACAGAAGAAGTGTACTTTAAATTGTTTGATATAATTTTCAATCTTGTTGGAAATTACCCTCATGAATTTATGATTGATTACGAAGCAGCAGTCAAAAATGCCTTTCTCAGGGCTTTTCAAAAACACAAAACAATGAAATCGTTCAAGTGTGAACCATTCAAGACACCTGTAGTCAAAGGCTGCCTTTTCCACTTCAAGAAATCTTCATTGACTAGAATTCGAATCATCACTAAGCAATTCATGAAAGGTCGCATGTATTACTTGCATTATCTCAGCTATATGCCATCAGATAAAATTTTTAAAATTTACACCATTTTAAAGAATAGTGGAGAATTTGAAAATGTTCAAAAACGTGTATTGGATTACTTTGAAAGTACATGGATAGGAAAAGTAAAGAATGACAAGTATCACAAACCTAGATTTTTTCCTGAAATGTGGTCAATCTACAAGGCACTGATTTGCCAAAACAACAACAAATATTATCTCAAAGACACAAACGCACTTGAAGCCTATCATCGTGGTTTTGAGTCATGGACTCCTATTCATCCTGATTTTGATGTATTCTTGGAGCACCTCAAAATTCAACAAAGTGTATCTGCTGCACAAATTTCAGAACTTGAGGATGAAGGTAAGTACATGACTTATTATCTGAGCGGGAGCGAGAGAGCTTACATATTGCATATATCATTTACTATCATTTTTGACAATTCGCTGCTTACAATAGTATATTTGCTATGCTTGGTGTTTTGTTTTGTTTCTTGATATTGTTAACTTGCGACTTGCTGTTTACTGTTTGTTATTAGTTATTAGTTGCTAACTGTGGCGATATTCAGTGAGAGAAAGATACTCAATTCATACGAGTCAATTGGTCGTCAATTGGTCGTCAATTGGTCGTCAATTGCTTTGGTAATCTCAAAAATTAATGTTCACAATACGATGCCTTACAATGTAGAGTCTACTCTATTATTGCCTTTTGTGAATTGCGAATTGCTTATTTAAATGCTTTCTCCCGCTCAAACTTACATTTAATAAAATTTGACATTTCTAAATTCTACTTAGAATCGTCAAATATGAATTCAACTGAAGAAGCAACAAAATGTGCATTAGCAGAATTAGTAGAAGTAGAATTTGATTCCAATTGTGAGTCATATGTTGAATCTGAAGAACATGAAGAATTCGAAGAAGATTCTGAAGTTTATGATGATTCTGAAATCGAAGATGACGAAATTGATTTTTTCCCATCGACGCAAAACAACAGTAATAAAAAAGACAGTACTTATTGGTTTGTTCCATGGACTTTTCCAACCGAAAGAAAATTAAAAGAAGAATTCTTTAAAAAAGTTAGAAGTACAAATTGGAGAGAATATCTTAAAATTCCCGAAAATTTTATTATTGACAGAATTCGCAAATTTGACTTTGAAAACGAATTGAATCATGAAAGCCTGGGTAAACTGTTTTTAGATATTCACCGGGTGGAAAGCATCAAAAGAATGGAAGAACGGAATAAGCGCAGAGAATTGCAGAAGAAGATGAAAAACCAATACGGACTTGAGACAAGTTCCAAAAGGTTATTATTAAATAAGTAATCAGCGATTCCACTTTCCCAAGTTCATGTTTGACTTTTCTTGCAAAAGACATTCAGGAATTTAAATTATTATTAAAACTATATTAAATTTTGGCCTACTTTTATTCATTCTAGGTCAAGCAAACAATCTGCAGATGATTTTGATCAAAACAACAACAAGAACAACAGCAGCAGCAACAGCAGCAGCAGTAATAACAACAACAACAACAAAACAAAATACAATGAAATTGGCACATTGAATGAGATTCAATTTACTGATGAGATGAATAATGAAATTAAAGCAAATTTGTACGAAGCTAAGTCATCGAATGGACAATTTAAACCTCGTACAATTGTTCGTGGATTTTTTCTCATTATCACCACCACTGAACTAAAAACACTAGAAGAATCCGAGTTCCTTGATGACAAGGTATGTTAAACATTAAACAATAAGAAGTAAATTATAATATGTTCATTTATATAGATAATTGATTTTTATTTGCAAATCATCTGCCAGCGGTCACAATTAGACAATTACCCTTCTGTCTATGCATTCGGAATGCACTTCTATCAGATGCTAAATACAGGAACCGTTTCACTGGCACAATTGAGAGAAGATTCACTTGATTGCTTTCAGTATGACCTTTTACTAATTCCACATCAAGTCAACGGAAACCATTGGACAATGACCGTAATATACCTTATATAAATTGTACTATATAATTTAATCATTTTTGTTATTATTTAGGTTGTTGACAATATTCGACACCGAATCGATTATTATGACTCGATGAATACAAACACTGGAAAACGACACATTGATTTGATTGTAAAATTTTTGAAAGTTGAAAGTATTCTGAACTGGAAGGAACTGTTTTATACCACTCCAAATAACATACCTAAGCAATCAAACAGTTTCGACTGTGGTGTTTTCCTATGTCAATATGCTGAGTACATTTCGAGAGTAGCTGCATTTGACTTTACTCAGGTATTATTATCACAGTAATTCTTATTCACTTTAAAGTAATTAATCTCTTTGTTTTAGATTAATATGCCATATTTCCGAAAAAGGATGATTTATGATATCCTCAAGATGGCAATTCATCTAAACTGAGTTTTTTATTATTTTGTCATTTCACATACATTTATGAATTGTATTATAAAGAGAATTATAAATAAAACATTGTATACAATAAATTAATACTTGTACTTATACAAGGATAATATTAACCGTGCATGAAAAAATAAAATCCAACCATACTAAAATTGTATCTTTGCATGCAAAGATATTATGTCAGTATACAAAGTTTTCTTACCTTGCATGCAAGGACAAACAAGGGTGCGTCAGATTGAATGACCAGACAAGGGCGAATCAGTTGATAAGCTTTTCAGATCCATTGATTGCGAATCCATGTTGATGTTTATTATCCTCATTAGCGTCCATAGAATCCAAATTGATCCTCGATATCATCATTAGCGTCCACAGAATCCAAATTGATCCTCGATATCATCATTAGCGTACATAGAATCCAAATTGATCCTCGACAACATCATTAGCGTCTATAGAATCCAAATTGATTCTCGATATCATCATTAGCGTCCATAGAATCCAAATTGATCCTCGATATCATCATTAGCGTCCATAGAATCCAAATTGATCCTCGATATCATCATTAGCGTCCATAGAATCCAAATTGATCCTCGATATCATCATTAGCGTACATAGAATCCAAATTGATCCTCGATATCATCATTAGCGTCCATAGAATCCAAATTGATCCTCGATATCATCATTAGCGTCCCTAGGATCCTTATTATCGTCACTAGTATCCACATAATCTGTTCTTGTATCCAGTTATTTCGTCTTAATCAGCTTTTTATACCAACCACTCTTGTTACATACATTGGCAGTGGGTGATTTTGCTAAAACCCCAAATTGGGTGAAAATATGCCAAAAGTGCTCTAAGTGTTCCAGGAACTCGGAATAATCATTCAGGGGTCATTTAGAATTACTTCCCAATTAACGGGAAACCAAAATCACCCAAAACATGAGTGGGTGTGGATAAACCCGTACCCAAAATGCAGACATGCGCAGTAGTAGTTTTCGACGAAACACCACCGACCCCCTGGGAAGTTCCAAATCGAAACTTTTGTACCGCCATCTGTGAGTATGCTGTCAAGTATTTACATTGTTATGACCCGCACTTATCCCATTTGGCTTGCTGCACGAGTGTTGATTTGAGTTTGTGGGCTACTTTTGATGTTTGCACTAAAAGCTCGTTTGTATTGCTCTTCATCGTGATTCGTTGATTTAACAATTACGCCTCGACAATCAGCTCGATTATGGTCATGTCATCCTCATCTGCTGTGCCACAGTGCCATCATAATTTGTCCGAATTGTTGTCCAAATTGATTGCAGCCCAAAGCGTGCACACGAGATTGTGGCTGCGGGCCGAGATGGTTCGACTCGTGGATCCAATCATCGATTCGCTTCTTCTCAGATTAATCATGTCACCATCTGTTCGACCTGGTGCTCAACCCTTCAAACAGACTCATTTCAGCCCGACTGTGTCCGAGTTGTGTCAATTGATTGAAGAAGAGAAGGAGGAGACAAATAGATTTGTACGAAGCCAAATGAATCGACTAGTCAATTCGCTTTTCCTCAGACTAACCAACAAGTTGTTGGTCAACACTCAAATCCGTGAATTAATTCAACCTTTTCCATCAAATCACCAAACTGATCCATCCAATGCTGAAATTGTACCATCGACTATGAACAATACAAATAAACATTTGTCAGCAGATCAAATCACTTTTCCACCAACTTCTTCAGCCAATTCCGTACCCACCTCACCATTGATTCATAGCAATTAATTCACTCAAAAATCCATGTAATTAGTCACATTCGTGCCAATCATTAAGCACCCAACCCAAATGGGCACCACTCGATAATCCAATCAATCCCAACCATCGTCATTTCTAATTGCATCACTGCAACTTCCCAACACAACCAAACCAAGTAAAACTTCAAGATCAGTTCTCCCAACACAAACAAACTTACTCAAACATTTCATTTAGATTTATTTAGAATTTTTACAAATAAGTGTGTGTGTAACTTGTGTTGCAAGTTGAAAGTCCATACATGATCACACAAGGATTGTGGTAAAAAAGTTTTGGATTATTTCAATATTGAAACGCCACGAACGAGTTCACTTTGGTGTGAGACCATACAAATGTTCTTGGGAAAAGTGTGAGTCACGTTTTAAGGTTTCACGTCCTAGGGCAATTTGGCTTTGACAGAATATAAATAATAAAATTCAGACTGTTAACACACCAAATAGATGCTTGTTTTTGTGTTGAAGTTCAATTTGGCTACACAGTGCACACTTTTTCTGTACTTTCCCGTTCCGGTGTTATTTGGACATTGTGCCTATTGGAGACCTTTACCACACTGGACTGGATTAGTCTTCTGAAATATTCTAGCAACTTGCCACTGGGAAGTTCCAAATCGAAATTTTTGTACCGCCATCTGTGAGTATGCTGTCAAGTTTTTACATTGTTATGACCCGCACTGATCACATTTGGCTTGCTGCACGAGTGTTGATCTGAGTTTGTGTGCTACTTTTGAGGTTTGCACTAAAACCTCGTTTGTATTGCTCTTCATCGTGATTCGTTGATTTAACAATTACGCCTCGACAATCCGCTCGATTATGGTCATGTCATTTTCATCTGCTGTGCCACAGTGCCATCATAATTTGTCCGAATTGTTGTCCAAATTGATTGCAGCCCAAAGCGTGGACACGAGATTGTGGCTGAAAGGCGAGATGGTTCGACTCGTAGATCCAATGATCGATTCGATTCTTCTCAGATTAATCATCTCGCCATCTGCTCGATCTGGTGCTCAACCCTTCAAACAGACTCATTTCCGCTCGACTGTGTCAGAGTTGTGTCAATTGATTGAAGAAGAGAAGGAGGAGACAAATAGATTGGCACGAGGCCAAATGGATCGGCTGGTCAATTCGCTCTTCCTCAGACTAACCAACAAGTTGTTGGTCAACACTCAAATCCGTGAATTAGTTCAACCTTTACCATCAAATCACCAAACGGATCCATCCAATGCAGAAATTGTACCATCGACTATGAACAATTCAAATAAACATTTGTCAGCAGATCAAATCACTTTTCCACCAACTTCTTCAGCCAATTCCGTACCCACCTCACCATTGATCAATCATGAAAGTTTCGACATTTCATCAACTACAATCCCAATCAATGTCGACTGCAATGATGCACCAAATTATGCTGAAAATGATCAATCCAATAATGATGGGATTTCTTCATTGAACGAAAGTGAAAATGCAAAGGTCCAGATTGATGAATTTGAAGATTGTGTCAAGGGAATTTGTGGTTTGGGTGGTGAAAATGCTGATGCACATAATGACAATGCTGAGACAGGAGTGGATATGCAAATTGGATTGGGCCATGTTGAGATGGAAGATCAACCAAATGCTTCATTAAAAAGCGATCTCATGGCCATGCCAGATGCCATCGATGACGCGAATCAATCTGTCAACAATGGACCACAGATTCATAGTGTTCGCAAGTCAACGAGAAATGCAACAAAACAAAACAGAGAAACCAGCCAAACTTCCCAGCCCGTCATTGAGCACAACCGTCAATCAATTCCATCAAGCAGAGGACTACAATCATCGACTCGTAAACGAATTCAGAAGAAAGTTTTCGGTGATGAACAATTGGATTTGAATGTTCGCAAAAGTTATCAAGCGAATAAAAGAGTAAAATTAGTGAAACTCAAACAGGATTTTGATGATCATGATGAAGACACTGATGTTGATGGAACTGATGACCAGGAAGACTATGCAAACAATGAAACTAGAGAGGAATCAATAGCCACAGAATGCACTACTAATCCAATTCAAGCAAACCTTGCCCAACCAAATCGTCATTTGCAATGTTCACATTGTCACAAATCATTTGATCACAATTCCACTTTGCAGACACATCTTCGAGTGCACACAGGTGAACGTCCATTTCAATGTGACCAGTGTGACAAACGATTTACTATGAAAAGCAATTTAACCAAACACCAACTGATTCACCAAAATATTAAACGTTTTCGTTGTAACCAATGTGACAAACAATTTACACAAAAATTCCATCTTGAATGTCATCTCCGAACACATTCTGGCGAGCGACCACATCAATGTAGGTTTTGTGATAAATCTTTTGCTCAATTGATCACTTGGAAGAGACACGAACAAGCCATCCATCTGCATGTGAAGCCATATCGATGCAAACTGTGTGGTCACACTGCCACTCAACGATCAGGTGTAATCAAACACATTCGTGAGGTCCATTTTGGTTTGCCACGAAGCATCAAACAACAACGAGCACGCAACATCATCGATGATCGAGATCCGGAAGAGTACATTGAAAAAGTTTGATTTACTTTGTGATAACCAAAATGTTTTGATACAATCAACATGCATTGCATCTATGATTTGGACAAGTTGGCCAATTTTGTTGTATTCGTGTTTGTTGGTAATAAATCATACAATTGTGCAACTGCTTCGCCAGATTCATAACAATTAATTCACTCAAAAATCCATGTAATTAGTCCAACTCGTGCCAAACATTTATCACCCAAATGGGGCACCACTCGATAATCCAATCAAACTCAATCAAGTCACACCGCATCATGCCAATTTAAACGATAGTCATTTCTAATTGCATCACTGCAACTTCCCAACACAACCAAACCAATTCAAACTTCAAATTCGGTTCTCCCAACACAAACAAACTTACTCAAACATTTAATTTAGATTTATTTACACTTAAGCACTTGCATCAAGGTAAAGTGGTATTCAAAAGTTTTTGATCTTAAAATAAATTTTTATTTCTATGTTTCGATGCATGTTCTATTCTTCGCCTTTTGTCAATGATCCATGAATTTATCAACATGGTAGTCATATGGTTAAATGAATACCCGATTTATATTGACTCTATGTCTATGAGCCAATTAATAATTCCATTTTTACTCAAATTATTTAAGTCTAATATTTTGGCTAAATAATTTAGTGGCCTAGAAAATCATATACGTTCGGCCATCTAAGAGTGTTTTCCTGAGTTTGAGCTGTTGACTTGAGTCCAGTCGCCTTGCATTCCATCAGACTGAGCAGAGGGTGAGTTGACAGTTGGTTCATTTTGGGTGTGCAAATCAACAGAAAGAAAACATCAAAACATTAAATCCTCAAATGAAATAGCCAAAAACGTTACAGCAAAAAGCGTGTGTAGTGAGCAGCTCCTGTCCTTTGTTATACTCAAAACAAACCAATGGGCAGGAGTAGTGGAATGTTCAAAGGTAACACTTAACCGCTCATCAACTCACAACCACTACATTTGAACAATGTTCATTTGAAATGAAATTTGAATCATTTCGATGCACAAATTGCACCGCCATCTGTAATCACTCGAGTGTATTACGAAGGTTGCATTGTTATGACCATCACTTGATCACATTTGGCTTGCTGCACGATTGTTGATTTGAGTTTGTGTGCTACTTTTGATGTTTGCACTAAAACCTCGTTTGTATTGTTCTTTATCGTGATTTCTCAATTCCGCCTTGACCATCAGCTCGATTATCGTCATGTCATTTTCATCTGCTGTGCCTCAGTGCCGTCCTCATTTGTCCGAATTGTTGTCCAAATTGATTGCAACCCAAAGTGTGGACACGAGATTGTGGCTGCAGGGCGAGATGGTTCGACTCGTGCATCAAATGATCGATTCACTTTTTCTCAGATTGCTCATCTCACCATCTGCTCGACCTGGTGCTCAACCCTTCAAACAGAGTCAAACAAATGTCCGCTCGACTCTGTCCGAGTTGTGTCAATTGATGGAAGAAGAGAAGGAGACCACGAATCGATTGGCACGAGGCCAAATGGATGGAGTGGTCAATTTGCTCTTTGAAAGACTAATCAACAAGACATTGGTCAACAGCGAAATGAGTGCATTTGCATCAGTTCAACCTTTACCAACAAATCATCACAAAACTGTTCCACCAATTGCACAATCGAGTACTGTGACTAACAATTCAAAAGAACATTTGTCAACAAATCAAATGATCACTTTTCCACCAATAATTTCATCATTCAGTACAAATGGTCACAATGCAAATATTGATAAATTTGATAATGTGAAACAAGAATACGACGATGAAGGTGAACATATGTCTGATTGTGAAGATGAATGTGAAGATAGTGCCAAGGGAATTTGTGGTGAAAATGATGATGCAAACTGGAATGCTAAGACAGACACGCAAATTGGATTAGGCAAAAATGATATTGAACAAGATCAACAAAATGCTTCATTGGAAAGCGATCTCATGGTCAACCCAAATGTCATCGATAACTCCAATCAATTTGCTGATAATGCAACTGATTTATCATTGGTTAACAAAAGTGAACAGCAAATTCGTAGTGTTCGTAGCAAGTCAACAATAAATGCAACAATAAAGAAAAACCGCGAAAAGGGTCAATCTGCCCACCCCGTCATTGAGCACAACCATCATCATCAATCGATTACGTCAAAAAGTCGACTACTGCGATCGTCGGTTCGTAAACGAATTTCCAAAAATGCTGTCAGAGATGTTCAATTGGGCGTGAATGTTCGCAAAAGTGGAAAACGCAAAATTGATAAGGCGATTAAAAGTGGAGTTAATGTGAAACGGAAACAGATTTTGAATGATGAAGAACACACAGATTCTGATGATCAAGATGACCATGCAACCAGTGCAATTGGAAAGGAAATTGCCACAGAATGCACTACTAATCCAATTCGACCAAACCTTGCCCAATCGAATCGTTATTTGCACTGTTCACAGTGTCACAAATCATTTGATCGCAATTCCGCATTGCAGACACATCTTCGAGTTCACACAGGTGAACGTCCATTTCCCTGTGACCAATGTGGAAAAAGCTTTAAGCATCAAAACGATTTAACCAAACACCTACTGATTCACCAAAATATAAAAAGTTTTAAATGTGATCAATGTGACAAACGATTCACACAAAAAGTCAATCTTGAAAGTCATCTCCGAACACATTCTGGCGAGCGACCACATCAATGTAGGTTTTGTGGTAAATCATTTGTTCAATTGCAGGCTAGGAACAGGCACGAACAAGCCATCCATCTGCATGTGAAGCCATATCGATGCAAACAATGTGCTCACACTTCCACCAACCGAACACATCTAATCACTCACATTCGAATGGTCCATTTTGGTTTGCCTCAAACCATCAAACAACAACGAGCACTCAACATCGTCGATGATCGAGATCCGAGAGAGTTGCTTGAGAAAGTGTGAATTTTTCAAATAATATTTTGTATATAATTCAATAATAATTATTGAACTATAATTTGCAAACATGCTTAATTAAATTTATTATTAATTTTCGCTTGATATTCAGTTTTTCTAGGTATTTACCTTCCACTTCACAAAACTCAATATTTATTGGAACACATTCTGTATAATTTGTTTTTCATGTTTGGCTGAACTTATTTTCAAGTTTGTTAGGTTTACATTAGAAGAAATATAACTGAAGTGATGAATTCATTACTGCAGGATGGAGAACTTGAGGATAATCAAGAGGATGCTGTTCAGAGAATTATGATGATGTAAAGGTTGGCTGTTAGAATTAAGGACGCCGTCGACATATGTGGATTGGCCCTATGTATTTCAATGGGAAAATTTCATTTTGCGTTTGGACTATTTTCGCTGAAACCAGTATACCAATTTTTGCCTACGATATCTTAAATTAAAGGTAAATGTATGATCTTTAGATATGATAATCTGAATTTTTTTTTATATGAGTTTTGGTTAAGAAAATCTATAATCAAATGTACAAATAACACTTTTTTGGGCCATTTGAGATCATATCATTGTGAAATGCATAGAATTAGCAAATTTCAGATCTTCATATCTAAAGATCATACAGACAGATGAGACCGCCCAGGAGAGAACTGCCAGTGCTGAGTAATCACTCACATTCGAGAGGTCCATTTTGATTTGCCACGAACCCTCAAAGAACAACGCGAACTCAAAATCATAGATCACCGAGATCCTAATGAGTTTATTGAAAAAGTGTGATTAACTTTTTGATAACCAGAATGTTTAGATGTAGTCAAAATGTATTGTATCTATGATTTGCACAAGTTGACTAATCTTGCTGTATTCGTGTGCTTGTTTGCAATATATCAATTTAATTGTTCACTGCTTCACAAGATAACAGTTCGCACTGCACTGAACTTCGCAGGACCAAAATAGAGTTACTGTGACTGTCACAGTATACTACTGCACTGCAGTACAACTACTGAGTAGTTACTACTCTATATGTGTGCACCGATCAAGTCAAAACAAGCTACTATTAGTCATCATATTAGTCATATCCTCACAAGCCTGTATTTTTGAGTCCAATGTGAACGTCACCTCACAGAAGAACCAAAAATATTTTTGCACAACATCATTCGGCTGCTGATAACTCACTTCGTCACTTTCAGCAAAGATACATTTCTTTTTGTGTTGTTTTCTTGACAGGATTTGTTCTGTTTCGCTCAAAATCTCCACCAGAATGTCTTCAAATTCTGGTGCGCCAATCCACGCCAAGAGTGGGACAGATGACTCTATGAAAGTGACCACTTTTGTGCACCAGTGGAGTTTCGACAATTTTTCCCTATCGAAAAAAAAAAATTTCAATCGAGATCACTTAATTTTCCATCATCTGAAGAATTTGAATATCAGTTTTTTTCTTTATCTATCCAATGATAGATTGTTTTGTGAATTGGAGACAATTTCCAATGATAAATTGAGCAAAAATTTTAAAAAATCAATTAAAACTCACTTTAAGGCATCTTTTCTTGACGTGAATGGTGAAAAGCAATTTAGCAAAGGTCTGTGAACAATATTTATTTGTTTTAATTAAAGTTTAAAATTGATTTTTTTAAATTAGAAAACCATTATGAATTTCGTCCCTGTGATTCTATTTATGTGTCTATTGACAATTTCTTTGTTCTAGAAGACATTCTGAATCCTTTGAATAAAATTTTATTGAATAATAAGCTCACCATCTATTGTGAGGTATAAAAATGAAGAAATATATAACTTGAAATCTGTTTGTACGATAATACGATTTGTTTGTTTTATAGCTAAGTATCATTGAAAATGAAGTTCAAACAGCTTTTGTTCCTTCAATCACCGATACAAACAGTTTGATTGAATCTATTGGAGCGCTCACCCTCGAAGCGACTGTCAATGATTTGGCATCACTTTTGACCAGTGGAAAGCTGTCAGACATTGTGCTGGTGGCTGGTGGCCAGTCAATTCCTGCTCACAAGGCCATCCTGGCAGCTCGTTCTCAAGTGTTTGCAGCCATGTTTGAGCACGATTTGGAGGAGAAACAGGAGAATCGTATTGTGATCACCGATGTGAAGGCTCAAGTGTTTGAAGAGTTGCTGCAATTCATCTACACAGGCAAGATTACCTCGAATGCGCTGGATCAATATGCTGAGGAGTTGTTGGCTGTTGCTGATAAGGTTAGATTTTGGGCATTATTTTTTTGGTTTGTAATTCATAACATTTCATTTACATTTTAGTATCAATTGGACATTCTGAAAGACATTTGCGAATCAGCACTTTGTCTGAAACTATCAGTCGAGTCATCGCCTTCATTCCTCGTTCTGGCTGACATGCACAATGCTCAAAAGTTGAAGGCAAAAGCACTCGAGTTTATTCGAAAGTAAGTTTTGTTTGTGTTTAATTAATTGATTTAGATTGATTGTAATTTTCGGTATTAATTTCAGCAATGCCTTTGACACAATTCAGGCAGTGTTCAACAGCAACAATCCAGAACTAGCGGTGGAAGCTTTCCGTGATTTGGCCAATAAGTTTGCAAACAAGAATAATTAACTTTATTCGAGACACAATTCCGTTTATAGACCAATTTCAAATTAAAGTTTGCTGTGCCTTTTTAATATACTCGCAATATTTGATTAAATCTTTAAAGTAAATGTAATTTGTAATGTTTTGATGTTTTGAAAATACGTAAATCGTGAACGGTTCATTAAGAAATTGATATTGTCAACAGCATTCAGCTGAATTTTCTCTTGGGGATATTTCTAGAATTAGTTCTATATTAGAGTTGTCTATTTGAGTTTCACCGCAAGAAGACACACAGTTGGAGTGAACCTTGTATTGAATATTACTGTCTTCTACCAACATACAGTTATCAGTGATAAATACTACGTAGTACATATCATCTCAATGTCACATAATGGGCATAGCAACATAAAACTGCTTTGATAATGTTTCTAACGATCGCAATGCTCGTTTAGCATTGTGAGCAGTAACACCTAACATTGCTGGATTATTAGCTTTGCCCGTAACATATACATTTGTTGTTGTGCATCAAATTTAATTTTTCTGGTTAAATAATATCATCAAACAAATGGACAAAAATTTTGTCATTTTTTTAAGTTTATAAAGTGTAACCATATTAAAAATAGCAGCAAAAAAACAATAGTTTCTCTAATTCGTAATTCGAACTATAAAATTTGGAATTGGTATCTCTGCAACTTTGAATTAACAACGGAACTTTACTGTATCTACTTTTTTATCATGATATTTGGACTTCATCATTTGTGAAATCGTTAAATTAATTACTGTAATTAAACCAAATTATTTACATTTTAAACCGAATTTCACTCTCCTTTGTAATTTATAATTTATAATTTAAATTTATAATTTAAATTTAAATATTTTGAGATTTTACTCCCAAAAATTTTAAATTATAGATTGACTGTATTCGAAGTTTGGAAAAGCCGAATAATTGAAAACCCTAAACTTTTTGGCATGAAATTCATTTTCAGAAATTAAAGCACACACACAGCGCCATCTTGTTGTGTTGACAAAAAGTGTAACTCAATTTGTTTATATGTGTTTCTTCTTTTTCACTTGAGCAGCCAAACCATAAACTTGCACTCAATCCAATCATCATCATCGTAATATCGTTTTCACTCAATTCTGCACACTCCCACAATGGCACACTCATTCCCAATTGGTATTGCATTTGTTGAGACTTTTTTGGACCAATCCAAGGATGATGCACGACGATTGATACGACACGAGATGGAATCAATGATCGATCCATTGGTTGAGTCACTGTTTGGCCAACTGAAGGACAAATTCGTGATGCATTATCTTGAGACTTCTTCATCTATTGATTGCTTTCATCAAGAACCTCAACTTGAACATGATCGTGGAGTTGATGAACATTTAATTCAAGATCACGAAACAATCTCGAATGCTCAACAGTATCATTGTGAATCACTGGACAATGCAATTGCAATTGATTTAGATAATCCAACCGATTCATCAAATTGTCAACCCAATTCCACCAATCATCACCAATCTCGACTCATGTCGATTAAGGATGAGATCAATGATTCATCAATGAATGTTCAATTCGAACCACAACTGAACGATCATGATTCAATCAATTCATCATCAACAACACATGAATCAATAAATCCATCCACATCAATGAATATTCAATCTTCTGAATCTACTAAAATACAACCTCAATTTGCTCACATCAAACACAATCAATTTGATGATGACGAAGATGATGAATGTGACTGTGACCAATGTGTTGATGGTGGAATTGAGGTGAAGGAAGAAGATGATGATGAAGATGAAGAATCATCTCGACCTGTGAAGAGACCACGACTGGACACAACTCACAATGCAATTCATATTATGGAACAAGTGGATTGTGAACATGAAGATGATAATGGACAGACCATTGAGGATGGTCATCGTCAAGGATTGGACACTCAATTTGAATTGCATTCTCAATCAACGGACACAATCAAATGCAATTTGATGGTGATTCAACAAGAGGAAATCGATACAATCGTAGAACAATCAATTGCCACAGAATCCAATCCAATTCAACCAAACCTTGCCCAACCAAATCGCCAATTCCAATGTCCCCACTGTCACAAATCATTTGCAATTAGATCCAAATTTGAGAGACACCTTCGAGTGCACACAGGTGAACGTCCATTTCAGTGTGAACAATGTAGCAAACGATTTTCCGATAAAAGCAACTTAAACAAGCACCTACTGATTCACCAAAATGTCAAAGGTTTTCAGTGTCATGTGTGTGACAATCAATTTACTCGAAAAGATAATCTTGACACTCATCTACGACTACATTCCAGAAAAAGTATTTATTAATTGTCCAATTCAATCATCGGCAAATGTTTCAATATTGAAACATATTACGAATCGTAATTGGATTTAAATAAATAAACTTTTTATTTTGTAATATTTGTTGACTTTTATTTGATTTCACAATTGTTTAGATTGTTAACTATTTGGTCCAACAGTTTGTCACGTGTGCTTCATACTGCATACTGATTGGCTCATTCAAAAATGAGATCGGATCTGATTGGTCCACAGTTTGTCACGTGTGCTTCATGCTGCATACTGATTGGCTCATTCAAAAATGCGATCAAATCTGATTGGCTACAGTTTGTCACGTGTGCTTAATACAGCATTCTCATTGGTTGATTAAAAAAACATTTATTAAATCAAAATCAAAACAGTAAATAAAGTGAAATCAGGTGAAACAGTTTTAAAAGTTGATCCCGCATTGGAAAAATAGTTGCACAATTCATCCCGCACTCAGTCCATCTCCACAATCCGCACAAAATCACTCGGATTCCGGTTATCCTCAACCTCTATCCCACCCCTACTCCTACGATCGTACCGAGTAGACCGTCCCAAATGCATCTCCGAAATGTGCCGAGTAGTGTTATTCCGGAATTCCGACGCATAATCACATCCATTGCCCCATGCACACTCGTACGGCTTCTCTCGAATGTGAATCCGTTTATGTGCCTGCAAATTCGAACGTTGATCAAACACTCGAGCACAATCCAAGTAAGGACAAACCCAGGTACCGTTGGCTGGGTTGATGGGCTTCTTATGAGTAGGGCCTCCGGTGGTGGATTTTCGGGTAGATTCCGAACCAGTGGATTTTCGGACAGTTTCCGAAGCACCGGTGGATGTCTTCTTCTTCTTATAGGAAGTTTGCATGACAATCCGTTTGCGCTTCTTCCGTTTCGTGACAGGATTGGGTCCTTTGGCTGTATTGAGGTTCTGCGATTCCACCTCCATCACTTCCTCTTCAATATCCGTGGAATCAGACTCCTCTGGTTGTTCCTTCTTCTTGACATCCTCCACCTCCTCTTCAACCTCCACCACCTCAACCTTCTTATTATTATTCTTCTTGGAGGAAGAAGATGTAGATGCAATGGGTGGCACAATATCACGAGCTCGTGAACGTTTGGACCTTTTTGGTCCGTTGAGATCGTTTGTATTTGAATCCTCGGAATTGGATTCAAAGTTGCTGGATCCTGCTGCTGCAATCGGTTTAGCAGGATAACGCCTACCCCTCAGGGTTCGACCAAATTTCGATGTTGAAGGAGAAGGAGAAGTACCAGAAGTAGACTGTTCGATAGTCGTGGTAAGAACTTTCGAATCAGGAACTTTCTCTTCAATGAGCTGAACATCGACCAACATCGAAGGCTGTAATACAAAGAATATAGAATTAGAAAGGTTTTAAGGGTAAAGGTTAAAAGTCAAAGGATTTAAGAACTTACATCAAAAATATGATCATCCTCATCGTGGTCCTCGGGATTCTCTTCAAGAATCACAGGTTCATCATCATGATCACCGTTTTGTGGTTGTTTTACGGTGATTCCGTTTGAATCCTTCTTTTTCTTATTCTTTTTCACCTCCACCTCCTTCTCCACCTTTTCTTCAATATCCGTGGAATCGGATTCTGGTTCGTCGTGGTCCTCCTTCTTAACCAACTCCACCTCATCACAATCCTCGAATGTGATCTTTTTCTTTGTAAGCGAAAATGGCGAAATGCTACTATCAAGAGAAGATCTACCGCTTTTCGGTGTTTCAGCTTTGAGATCATCATTTTCGTTTGAATCTTTGGATTCTACTCTTTTTGTAGCTGCTGCGCCTTTAGTATCAGCATCAGTTCTCTGTGTTGAAGGTCGAGAATTATCCTGAAGCTCATGGTCCTCGGTTTCAAGGATTGTGTCGTCTGCCTCCTCATTGTCATGATCACCATTCTGTTCAATTCCGTTTGATGACTTCTTCTCTGAATCCTCTTCTTGTGGAATCGGAAGAGGACTAGGAAGCGGACGAACTGGTGTAGAAGTGAGTAGCTTCGGAATTTGAACATGAATCTCGGGTAAAAGTGAGACGAGATACGCTTCGAGATCCTCAAATTCGTAACACAAATGAGCTAGGCTCGATTCTGTGAGATGGCGAGAATAGCGCTGACCGTTCAGCATCACATATCGATTATTGACGGGTTTGGAACACAGCAGATCATCCATGACATTTGCGGGTTCCAAAGTCGATGTCATGGTTGAAGTATAGCTCGAGTGCGATTCATCGAGACTGAGATCCACATGTTCCAACTTGATCAAATGATCGAATAGATCTTGAATTCGATCCAACTTTGGTAGATCCACTTCCGATGCACCGAGACATTTGGTTGCTTTGAGCACAATGCCCGAATCAGCATCCGTTTCTGGTGGCGGTAAGCAGAGTGAGGCAACCCTCGAATCAAAATTGAAAACCTCTTCAAAGGTGAGATTCGAATCGAGGTAGCACTGACAGATTTTTGCGTTTGGATCTTTGATCTTTATGAGCAATTCCTTAACATCATCAGCCGAACGTAGTACCCTACCCGATGGGGTAGTGTACGTGATGGTTCGTGAAGAGGATTCTTTAATCAAAGAATCCTCTTCCGAACAAACTCGAGTCCATTGGTAGGGTACAAAGACCAATTTAGTCCTCTCCAAAAGACGCTCTGCACTTGAGGACAGATTGCCCAAATCGAGAAGATCAGACAATTCCGTGTTGGGAATCATATTTCTGAGCGTTAGAATGATAAAATTCTATAGAATCAAAATAAAAAACCAAATTAGGGAACGATGACAACCGAAAGGTTACAAACCAATTGAAATTTGAGTAAAATTCGGGATAAATTCGAGACAAATTAGAGAGGAAATAAGAGCTCAGGCCAGGGCTTCTTCCTGTTAGGATTAGTTGAAAGGTAGAGGATTATGTGAGTTGGCTGCCGGTTGCTGCTCAATTTATATATGAGTTGTTTACATGTGGCCATTTTCATCAACTTACTGTCGTTTGGGTAGAAATAGTGGTAATAAATGTATTCAGAAAATTTACACTTTTGGGCGGTGCTCTCCATAAATGGTTATTTAATACATGACATTACTGTATTGGAATATATTAATGAAAGTTTTGTAGTTTGGGAGGTAATACACTTTTGATTGATTTTAGTCGAGTTTAATAAGAACGTCACTGCACTCGGCTGTATGTTTGGCAGTGCATTTGATGGGATAATGGACTGTCCAATCAGAGTCGACTATAAATCTACCCCAAATCTTAACAGCCAATAGGATTGTAGCACTAAGTTAAGATATTTTAAACTAGCCAATCAAAAATACAGAACTCATTGAACTAACAAAAGTGACGAATCAGATTTTGACCTCATTCTTGATTCGACGAATCAGAATTTTATGCACATTCGAATGTGCCAAAACTAACCAATCAGAATGCATTATTGAGCACGTGACAAATTGAGCAACAAATCAAATTAGATTTCAATTCTGAATTAGCCAATCAGAATCGAAAGTTCACTTGTCACTTGATTCCAATGAGCAGTTAATCAGAATCCATTACACAGTCGAATACATTAAACGTACCAATAAATAAATATCAACCGAATTTGCAATTAGCCAATCAGAAAGCAGCGCTCATAACGAACGAACAGAATCAACCAACCAGAGACGAGAATCAATCTACCCCCCAATCTACAGAACCAATAGAATTCGAGTATTCAGCTCCCCTCTTTTCAATCAACCAATCAGATTCTTTCACACTTTTAAATAAACCAATTAAATTCGACTATTCAAATAACCTTCATTTCAAAGAATTAAATCAAATTCCGAGCATTTATAATAAAAATAGAAAATCACATCTTTTATTACTTGTACTTATCATCATATAAATCACACAGAAAATATATTATAAAATATGCATTTTAAAAAAATATAGAAATATGAGACCAGAGAAAAGGTAGAATTGATAGAAACACTAATATATAAATAGAATTGAGAAATGGGCGAAAATATCGAAACATCGTAGAAAAATATAAAATAGAACAAGAAGAAATCCTCAAGGTAATTCATAGATAGATTCGAGCTTCGTTGGATTAGTCGAGATATCTCTTGGTAGCATTACACTTGCGACCACTTCTCGTAACGGCCACCGAGACGGACACCTCCTGAGCGATCCTCTGCTTCTCCCACTCGAGATCGACAAACTCGTCCTCATCATCCAAAAGGTAGCCACCAAAAGCCTTGCGCACATTCATGTCCCGATTCTTTGGTGACTTCTTCTGGTTGCTCTTCCTATTTCCCGTCAAATTAGATCTGTAATTCGCCACCTTCTTCACGGCCGCCGTATTGGTTTGGTTGCCCGCCGGTTGAGTGCCAGGTACCTTAACAAACTTGAGAATATTCGGGTTATTCTTCGATGCAGAAGTGGAAGTGGTAGTGGTGGTGGAGCCATTCGGGGACACGCTGCGATGGGAGTCTGCTGGAGTAGAATAGTGGGAAGTATTGGGTAACACAGGAAAGGACAAAACGGGTGTTCGAGGCTGACCGGGCGCACTCGAACGTCCAGCGCGGTACTGTTTCTTACGGTAATTCTCACGGCCACGGGCGAGGCGCTTCTCACGATTTTCGGGCTTCTCATTTGCGTAGTACTGCTGGGCACGTTCACGCTGCCGACGGAGCCGGTCATCACGTTCCTTGACCGTTTCACCGTAAATTGAGGTCGAAGTGGATGAAGATGATAATGAAGTTGAAGTTGGAAGAGGGGGTGGAGGAGGAGTAACCGAATTGACACTCTTCGACACTACAATACCCGTGATACCGTCGTCCGCAGTTGTGGATGGAATTACGGTTATGGTCGGTTCTTCTTCTTCTATTTCTACTTTCGGATTCGAGAAACCGTACGACATTCTTCGAACATAACTTCGACCAATTCCACCACCGCCTTCACCTCCACCCATCTTCTGACGGTACAGTTCTCGGCGTCTGGCCAGTCGGGCCTGATGTTGCTCCTCACTTTCGTTCTCAAACATACGACGCATCTTCTCACGGGCCTGAATACGTCGCTTCTCTTCTTGGGATAGGACTGAAGTGGTCGGTCCCCGTCGGGTGGTGGTGGTCGCACCGGTCACGACCGCGGCTAGTGCAGATTTAAGTGTTTCAGTATCGGGCAACGATGATGATGATCCGGCGGCGGCGGGAAGAGTTTTAGTAGTAGAAGAAATAGAAGTTCCCGACGGTGAAGGGATTTTCCCTGAGGAGAGAGATGCCGAGGGGATTCGAAGTTTGGATGTTGAAGTTGTTGTTATCGGTTTTGGTGTTGACGGAGCAGTAGATTTTGTGGCCAAAATTCCTGATGAAGGTTGAGACTTTTTACCGATCTTCGGAGTGGTAGTGGCCAACCTCGGCGACCGCGTGGTCATTCTATCCTGCACCGAAAGTAGCGCAATCGAAGTGGCGGCGGCCCGAGCCGATTTCCTCGGTGGTAAAATTAGCGATGCAAGTGAGCCCGGTTCGGGAGTAACCGATTTCGATTTTGATGCCGTAACCGGTTTATCGTTATTCTTGATAGTAGAAGTAATATCCGTAGTAATAGAAAATGGTGAAGAAAAGTCTGGTTCGGCTTTGATTTTGAGAATGTGTCGGGATAAATCGGGAATCTCGACCGCTTCTTCACTCGAACCATCCTCGAAGCCATCATCAACCAAAGCTGAAGCTCCTTGTCCGCCGGCGGCCACCGAACTACTCATATTAAAGTCCACCACCTCAATATCCTTGACAATGTCCTCAATGTCGAGCTCCATGTAGCCATCATCATCACGATAGTAATTGTCCGTTCGGGACTTTTTGACCATCAAATCATCATCATCATCGCTAGAAATTTCAATAACTTCGATTTCGTCATTCTTATTCGTCTTCAATACGTTCGGTTCGCTAGGTCCTTCGGCATTTGACACGGGACCATTTCCGTTCCAAATCAGTTTGGCCAGTTCTGGCACTGATTCCATCCACTCGAGTACGCCTGGATGGGCCATCTCTCGAATAATATCTTCTTCTAGAAAAAAGTTTAGTTTTAGTTTTAAATAGACAAACATCAAATCAACAGAAATACATACGAGAGGGGGGAGTGGCACACACACAAAATCAAAACAATGTAGAATATATTAGACAATATACAGAATTGACAACAGAATGATAATCAAACACACAGGAAGACACGAATGCAAACAATATGGAGGGCGTTAATCCTAAAAGGAATCGAGTTGTATAACTTTTGTTTTGCCTGTTGTTTAACCTGCGAGGACGCGAGCCTGCAGTAGTCGAGTGGCAGCCACACACGAGTGTGCAAATAGCCGTCACATGCTTTCAACAGTAATGCATATCAAAACGCACCATGAGACATTTGGGTGTAAATAGTCGGATGGGTACAGATGTGGATCGGTTTACTAGAAGAAGATGGCCGAAATCCGATACCAATTAGATCAAAATACAGGTAAAGTGTTCCAAAAACGATCCAATTGGAACTAGGTGATAATTAGGAAGTGATTTGGATTGAAAATCACGGGTTTTACGGAATTCGAATCGGTGGTTCGGTTGGGGAGTTGACAATGTTTGGAAATTTACTCGATTTTGTCCGTTTTGGATCAAAAAGTTCCCGAAATCATAGAAATTCAAATTCTCACGCCCCAACAGACAAATAAAACAATAAACAAGAATATTCAGACAATATATTATTTATTATCATTCGAAAAAACTACAATAATAATAATTATACAGAATACACAATAGACAATACAATATGAATTCGAATATATAATATGTGTACTATTAAGTGTTGTACAAGTGTATTGACCAATCAAAAGTTAGCACTCAATTGAACAGCCAATGAGAATCGAGCAGAGAATCGAACGTGACAGAACTGGCCAATCAGATGCGAGCAAAGAATCGAACGTACATAATAATAGAGTAAATACAAAACAATCGACTATAATATATTGTACTAGTAGGTATTGTAGGTATAGTAGTAAGCACGCCTTGAATATTCTCACGACAAGATAAAATATATAAAGAAAAAGAAGAATAAGGAATATAGAAGAATATGAATATGCCGACGAACGCGTTTCAGGTATACAGATCACAAATTTTCACACACGAATATATTATGAGATATACTTTGATTAGATTTTCGATTTTACCCGAGAAAATTCAGGGAAGATTCTATTGTTCGGAGGATTCCCCGTTCGGTGGAGGCGAATAGACGAAATCACTGTAGGCCCCATCCTCTCCAGGCATAACGCCCCCGTACGCATCCCTCAACCGATCCTGTTTCCGTTTCTTTTGATAATTTCGAACCTTATCCAGTCGGCGCTGTCTCTGTTCGGGCGTTTCCCGTGCATAGAATCGTCGCTGTCGTTCCCGCTGCTTCTTGAGTCGTTCCAGCCGTTGTTCCGCAGTCTCAACCTTCTCCAACTTTGCCTTCTGCTGTCGTTTGTACTCTCGGGCCTTGTTCAGTCGCTTCAGCCGCTGATCGTCCGTTTCGGTTGCATAGTAGAGTCGCATCTTTTCACGTTTACGCTCGATTCGTTCCACTTGGGGACCCGGGGGCTGCATGTCCGCGAGACGCTGCTGTACCAAATTGTGGAGATAGTTCAGTATTTCGGTACAGTGCTCCTCGGGTATGTCTTCACCATCATCATCCAAACCCTCTTCATTAATATCATCTTCTTCATCATCATTATCCTGTCCGTAATACGGATAATTGTAATGATCCTCTCCACCACCAGTACCCTCGAATCCATCCTCGGAACCATTCTCGCTACCATTATACACATCATTGACACAAATCTCGACATACGGGTCATCGAAATCACCGTCACCATCTGAAGAAGCCGTGTTCTTTGAATATCTATTGTTGTTCCACAAGGCCTCGGGCGCCGTAACCGTAGTGGGCAACCGTACAATCTGTTGACCATCGTACCTACGAGGTTGCCGATACCGTAGAAGCAACTCCTTCTGTGTCACAAAGCCTGGTGGTAGTGGTGCGGACGGGGCACCGAAATTGGCCGTACCCGAAGAACCCCCGTTCTCTTCCGAGGTAAACGATATTTGATCATCGAAAAAGAAGCTACTACTGTGATTCGAATCCTCGTCAGGATCAACGTCCACGTTCACTTCGATCTCTTCTGATGGTGTGGGTGATAGTAATGGTGAGGGAGGCGGTGATGCGACCTTCGATGTCTTCGACTTTCGCTTTCCTGGTCGTCTGTTCATGTTTGAAGTTGGTTCAATTTGAAGAATACGAAAATACGAAAACAAACAGACAAATATCTAAATTCAAAAATAAAAAACAAAATAAATAAAATAATCGATAATCAAAAATAAGAAGAACCTGTCCTGGTAGTCGAGATTACTTCGTAGATAATCTATTTGATTTTGATAATAATATTCGGTGATATTCGAATGTCCTTGATGATAACGATCTTCAGAGTCCTGATGGTGATCGAGGTAACAAATAATCGTGAGGAATCAAAATGCGAACAAATAGCCAAAACGGTGATTCAAAAATTCGAACGTGGTAATAACCAAAGAACATAAAAATAAACGAATATATTCTTGACGTTGATGATTATCTTCAGGAAAAGGTAAAGATGATCTTCAAGAATCCTTATGAAATTCGAAGTAAATTCCGCGTGAGGAGTGGACGAAAAATCGAAAATCCAGAAATACGGACAAAAAATATAGAAAAAATTAGAAATTCAAATACAAGATTTAGAAGATAATTCGATGATAATTTAGATATTCGTGGTAATATCTTGATTATACGAAAACCAGAAAAAGAATAAACCAGCGGGAAAAAATTCCGAATTCAAAAATATAAATAAATTTTCATAAACCAAAACAAAAAAGGCGCAATTCAAAAAAAATCCTAAATAAAATTAAAAATATTTAATTAATTAACTAATTAATTATTCACAAATATAAAATAATAATGAGATAACCGAATTATACAATCGATTATGATATAATATTACGAACCTCCTAAATGATGATAATAATCAGAAGAAGAAGGTATATAAGTAGAGGATCAAATCAGTCCTGATGGTGGTTCGAGGTTCTTGTTTCGAGAATTCGATTCCGAACACAACACAAATATACAGAGTTCAAAATTACAATAATAACCAGATTCTATTGATGATCAAGCCGATGATGATCACCTCCTCCTCCTCCTTGTGATTATGATGATGATCAACACGACCCGCGAATTTCGAAATCCTCGAGCGGCGGCCGCTTGTTTGTTGTTATGGTTGCGGTCGGTTCACGGGTTGGGTTGTGCGGTTGGATGACCGATCGAAATCGTAATAGTAGCGGTAGAATGTAGTAATTGAAAAAGCCGGTAATGATAACACAATTCACGGGTATAATCGAGGATAATCACGTGATCACGCCTTTCACAGTACAAAGTTTCAGGAACATTCGAAATCCATAAACCGTTTTCAGAGATTCTCTCGTTCGAAGTTAGTTTTGAGCTGTGTAGAGGAGAGGAGAGAGAGAAGAGAGCGAAGGCAGGCACGCGTTCGTTCGTACACACAGAGAGAAAGCAGCAGCGCACATACAAAACAAATCAGCTGTGTGTGCCTTTGGCTGTACTAACTTCAATACGATGCCCGTGCTGCCACCTGGTGAGCGAGAATCATACTATCATTTTATTTAATGAAATTATTGAGTATACGGAACCCCTGGCGCCATCGGTTGATGGCTCTGGCAACTATTTTAGACAGAAGTACACATGTAACTTGTTTTGATGTTGTGTGTTGGTTCGTATATAAACAGTAAAAAGTAAATATCATTAGTACTCAAAACTAATAAATGTACTAAAGTACCGAGAGGATCTACTAAATAATCGATTGTGAAAATAACGTCCCTGAATACTGAAAATAACGTCTCAAACACAAAATAACGTTCCAAATACTGAAATAGCGTCCTGACAATATGAATTCGCGATTAGCTTCGATTCTGACCAAAAGTCTATTGCCGAGATATGTTACCGGTACTAATAGTTCGGTTGTACTTTCACGTACTTTGAGTTCGTCGGGTAATTCGAGACCCATTTCGTATAATCTCGATAAGAAGGTGGCGATTGTTACGGCTTCTACGGATGGGTAATGTTTTTAATTTTGGTTATGGATAAATATCTAATATATTTGTTCTGTTTTGATTTCAGAATTGGTTTGTCCATTGCGAAACGTTTGGCACAGAGCGGTGCCTCGGTTGTGGTGAGCAGTCGGTAATTATATTCTCATGAATATTCTTTGCTGTCATTACTGTTTTGATTTAGGTTTTAGCACTCATCCACTAATTCATCATCATTACTGTTTTTGTTGTAATCATTTTACTATTCTGGATTCACTATTTATTTATCATCATTATTTAGAATCGGAATAACTAACCAAATCATTACAATTCCATTTTGTAAATGTATAATACACACGAATAGCTAATAACTACGAGGCCTAGTTCTAACGGTAACTCATTATCGTTTGCAAGAATCGTCATAACTGCCTCGTCTTGTATTGCATATTCCGTTGTATCGTTTGGAACAGTAAATATACCAATCATTGCTATTCGAATATTTGCAAATATACAAGAAAATCTCTGAACTATTTTTGCCGTAAACTATCCAATCCATTACTATTTCATACTGCAAGTACGAACTTAAGAAAATATATACAGAAATAATTATCCGAAAACATTGCTATTCCTACAAGTGCTAAGCATCCTTATCATTACTATTCCATTCATTTCTACTCATTTCTTTCCAACCATCTATAGGTCCATAAATTGGAATAGCCATTACTATCCAATCAATTACTATTTCATTTTGTAAATGTACAAGTACAGTAAGAAACTTTCAATAACTATCCAAATATTTCTATTTTAATTGAAATAGTAGTTACTGATCACTTGAATTCCTAGATTTAACTATCCTAAATCAGCATCCACTATTCTACAATTTTACTAATCGTTTCAGAACAGAAATAACTCTGTCCCAATACATTACTATTTCATTTTGCAAACGAATGATTCATGTATACCATATAACGTTCCTAGTTGCTAACTACACGAATCATTACTATTCAAAGTGCTAATTTCTATTTTTATTTGCTATTTTTTTTCAATAGAAAACAAAAGAATGTCGACAAAACGGTCGCGGACTTCAAGGCGGAAGGTCTCTCAGTGGAAGGTATCGTGTGTCATGTGGGCAAAGATGCAGATCGAAAGGCACTGGTTCAGTTTGTAAGTCTAATATTCTGTCTTTAATATTTGATCTCATATTGTTTTTCCCATCAACATAGACAGTTGAAAAATTCGGGGGAATCGACATTTTCGTCTCGAACGCTGCTGTGAATCCTGCGGTTGGACCAATTCTGGATGTATGATTCTACTGTTTATTGTCGTTTGTTTTATTTCAAATTCGTTTCTTTTTCTTTAACTAAACATCAAAATAGACAGAAGAGGACGTATGGGACAAGATTTTCGAAATCAACGTCAAAGCCGCCATGCTACTAACCAAAGAAATAGTCCCGCACATGGAGAAGCGAAAGTAATTACACGATCTAATCTAATTTTGACCTAACTTCTCATTTCATCCACCAGGGGCGGTGCAATCGTGTACAATGCCTCCATTGGTGCCTACCAAATCATCCCCCTACTGTCGACCTATTCGGTCTCGAAGACAGCACTTTTAGGTCTGACGAAGGCTGTTGCAGCCCAGTGTGCCGAGTTGAACATTCGAGTCAATGCAGTGTGTCCGGGCGTGGTGAGGACTAAGTTTGCTTCGGCAATTACCGAGAATGAGTCCGCAGCGGAGGAGGCATTGCGGCCAATGATGATCAAACGGTTGGGCGTGCCTGATGACATTGGCGGAGTGGTAGCGTTTCTGTGTTCCGATGATGCTTCGTACATTACGGGAGAAAGCGTCGTGCCGGCGGGTGGATTCTATTCGAGGCTTTAAGGAGAGCTCCTATAGGATTCGTGGCTGTAAAAATCGCGATTTTGTGATTAAAATTCTATATATTCTGTACTAATCGGCTCGAATACATGATACTCTTGGAGTTACTGAAATTATGAAATTCGGAAGGCACCAGTGATGACCGCTGACAGACAGAAGAGACCGCCCAGGAGAAATCTGCCATTGTTGAGTATCTCCATAAGCGGGAATATCGAACGAATGTCATTTTCCAGCAACGCATTTAGCTTGTACTTCAACACCGTGGGTCTGGCAGAGTGACAGTAATAGAAACCACTTGGCCTCAAAGGTCTGCCGGCTGACTTGGCCTTGGTGAACCAGCTTCCATGTTTAAGCAGATAGTGCTCCATGGTTCGCGGAAACAGAATCGGATCTCGAATAATGGCACGCATCTGCAGATAGCGAAGGGTGGTAGTAAAAAAAAAGGTGAGACCTATCGCGGTGAAGGTAGCAGTAAACATGGCAGCTTCGGGAACTACATTGGCTGTGTCGGAAACAAGTGGTAGAAATGGCCGCAAGTGGTAACCGACTAATGCCTGAAAATAGCTGAAACGAAAAAGCCTAAAAGTCTCTATGAAAGCACAGACAGGAAACAGAACAGAATCGTCAGTAAGACGTACCACACAGGATAGTACGAGCACGAACAGGCCAAATAAAAGAGAAAAAATAGACAAATAATTTTCCAAGTAATCGATCCATCACTTCAGTTATAATTCTTCTAATGCAAAACCAAACAAGCAAATTGTAACCAAACACATGAAACATGAGAACAAATATGTGATCGAATGTGTGTGACGGTGTTCTAATAAATAATGAGTTTGGTGAAGTGAATGGAATAAAACTCAAGAGAAACTGAATATAAAGCTAAAATTCATATTTAAATTTAATTAGACATCTTTGCAAATTACATTTCAATAATTATTATTTAATTTATAGATAAAATTCTCTTTAATTTAAGCTGTGTTGCAGAATTGTAGGTCAAATGATTACAAAGTAACAACGTTTCAGAGTTGAATTTTGATTTCGGCGCTTATTTCCGCAAAGTTGCGTCAGATACACGGAAAGCCTAATAGTTTTAATTATACGTTCACGATTTACGTACATAATTTTCAAAAACATCAAAACATTGCAAATTACATTTACTTTAAAGATTTAATCAAATATTGCGAGTATATTAAAAAGGCACAGCAAACTTTACTTTGAAATTGGTATATAAACTGACAATTGAATTGTGTCTCGAATAAAGTTAATTATTCTTGTTTGCAAACTTATTGGCCAAATCACGGAAAGTTTCCACCGCCAGTTCTGGATTGTTGCTGTTGAACACTGCCTGAATTGTGTCAAATTCATTGCTGAAATTAATACCGAAAATTATAATCAGTCTAAATTAATTAATTAAACACAAACAAAACTTACGCTCGAATAAACTCGAGTGCTTTTGCCTTCAACTTCTGGGCATTGTGCATGTCAGCCAGAACGAGGAATGAAGGCGATGACTCGACTGACAGTTTCAGACAAAGTGCTGATTCGCAAATGTCTTTCAGAATGTCCAATTGATACTAAAATGTAAATGAAATGTTATGAATTACAAACAAAAATAATGCCCAAAATCTAACCTTATCAGCCACAGCCAACAACTCCTCAGCATATTGATCCAACGCATTCGAGGTAATCTTGCCTGTGTAGATGAATTGCAGCAACTCTTCAAACACTTGAGCCTTCACATCGGTGATCACAATACGATTTTCCTGTTTCTCCTCCAAATCGTGCTTAAACATGGCTGCAAACACTTTGGAACGAGCTGCCAGGATGGCCTTGTGAGCAGGAATCGACTGGCCACCAGCCACCAGCACAATGTCTGACAGTTTTCCACTGGTCAAAAGTGATGCCAAATCATTGACAGTTGCTTCGAGGGTGAGCGCTCCAATAGATTCAATCAAACTGTTTGTATCGGTGATTGAAGGAACAAAAGCTGTTTGAACACTGTATGCTGGCCTGCAGCGGAAGTCCGTCACGCTTCGTAAACAGCTTAAACTCAGGAAAACACTCCTATAGATGGCGAAACATATATAATTTTCTAGGCCACTAAATTATTTAGCCAAAACATTAGACTCAAATAATTTGAGTAAAAATGCAATTATTAATTAGCTCATAGACATAGAGTCAACATAAATTTGGTATTCATTTAACCATACATGACTATAGTATACCATAACTGTCGATAAATTCATGGATCATTGACAAAAGGCGAAGAATAGAACATGCATCGAAACATAGAAATAAAAATTTATTTTAAGATCAAAAACTTTTGAATACCACTTTACCTTGATGCAAGTGCGAGTGCTTTAGTGTAAATAAATCTAAATTAAATGTTTGAGAAAGTTTGTGTTGGGAGAACTGAATTTGAAGTTTGAATTGGTTTGGTTGTGTTGGGAAGTTGCAGTGATGCAATTAGAAATGACGATCGTTGGGATTGACATGATGCGGTGTGACTTGATTGAGTTTGATTGGATTATCGAGTGGTGCCCCATTTGGGTGCTAAATGTTTGGCACGAGTTGGACTAATTACATGGATTTTTGAGTGAATTAATTGTTATGAATCTGGCGAAGCAGTTGCACAATTGAATTGATTTATTACCAACAAACACGAATACAACAAAATTGGCCAACTTGTCCAAATCATAGATGCAATGCATGTTGATTGTATCAAAACATTCTGGTTATCACAAAGCAAATCAAACTTTTTCAATGTACTCTTCCGGATCTCGATCATCGACGATGTTGCGTGCTCGTTGTTGTTTGATGCTTCGTGGCAAACCAAAATGGACCTCACGAATGTGTTTGATTACACCTGATCGTTGAGTGGCAGTGTGACCACACAGTTTGCATCGATATGGCTTCACATGCAGATGGATGGCTTGTTCGTGTCTCTTCCAAGTGATCCATTGAGCAAATGATTTATCACAAAACCTACATTGATGTGGTCGCTCGCCAGAATGTGTTTGGAGATGGCATTCAAGATGGAATTTTTGTGTAAATTGTTTGTCACATTGGTTACAACGAAAACGTTTAATATTTTGGTGAATCAATTGGTGTTTGGTTAAATTGCTTTTCAGACTAAATCGTTTGTCACATTGATCACATTGAAATGGACGTTCACCTGTGTGCCCTCGAAGATGTGTCTGCAATTTGTAATTGTGATCAAATGATTTGTGACAATATGAACATTGCAAATGACGATTTGTTTGGGCAAGGTTTGGTTGAATTGGATTAGTAGTGCATTCTGTGGCTATTGATTCCTCTCTAGTTTCATTGTTTGCATAGTCTTCCTGGTCATCAGTTCCATCAACATCAGTGTCTTCATCATCATCAACCAAATCCTGTTTGAGTTTCACTAATTTTACTCTTTTATTCGCTTGATAACTTTTGCGAACATTCAAATCCAATTGTTCATCACCGAAAACTTTCTTCTGAATTCGTTTACGAGTCGATGATTGTAGTCCACTGCTTGATGGAATTGATTGACGGTTGTGCTCAATGACGGGCTGGGCAGTTTGGCTGGTTTCGCTGTTCTGTTTTGTTGCATTTCTCGTTGACTTGCGAACACTATGAATTTGTGGTCCATTGTTGACAGATTGATTCGCGTCATCGATGGCATCTGGCATGGCCATGAGATCGCTTTTTAATGAAGCATTTGGTTGATCTTCCATCTCAACATGGCCCAATCCAATTTGCATGTCCACTCCTGTCTCAGCATTGTCATTGTATGCATAATCATTTTCACCATCCAAACCACAAATTCCCTTGAAACAATCTTCAAATTCAACAATCTGGACCTTTGCATTTTCACTTTCGTTCAATGAAAAAATCCCATCATTATTATATTGATCATTTTCATCATAATTTGGTGCATCATTGCAGTCGACATTGGTTGGGATTGTAGTTGATGAAATGTCGAGATTTTCTTGATTGATCAGTGGTGCGGTGGTTACCGAATTGGCTAAAGAAATTGGTGGAAAAGTGATTTGATCTTTTGAAGAATGTTTATTTGAATTGTTCATAGTCGATGGTACAATTGATGCATTGGATTGATCAGTTTTGTGATTTGATGGTAAAGGTTGAATTAATTCACGGATTTGAGTGTTGATCAACAACTTGTTGGTTAGTCTGAGGAAAAGCGAACTGACTAGTCGATCCATTTGGCTTCGTACAAATCTATTTGTCTCCTCCTTCTCCTCTTCAATCAATTGACACAACTCGGACACAGTCGGGTGGAAATGAGTCTGTTTGAAGGGTTGAGCACCAGGTCGAACAGATGGTGACATGATTAATCTGAGAAGAAGCGAATCGATCATTGGATCTACGAGTCGAACCATCTCGCCCTTCAGCCACAATCTCGTGTCCACGCTTTGGGCGGCAATAAATTTGGACAACAATTCAGATAGATGAGGACGGCACTGAGGCACAGCAGATGAAGATGACATGATGACAATCGAGCTGATGGTCAAGGCCTAATTGGTAAATCAACGAATCACCATGAAGAGCAATACAAACGAGGTTTTAGTTCAAACCTCAAAAGTAGCACACAAACTCAAATCATCACTCGTGCAGCAAACCAAATGTGATCAGTGCGGGTCACAACAATGCAAATTTGACAGCATACTCACAGATGGCAGTACTAGAGTTTCGAATAGAAACTTCCTAATGGGAAGTGGCTCGAGTCCAGTCCAGTATGCTAAAGCTATGACCGACATTCCAAATTGTTCATATAACATAGTTTGACAAATTACTTTGGAGAGACAAACCCTCGAGCTTGCTGCACAAGTCAGTCTTGGAACAGAACAACCTGGGCACATGGGTGCCAATCTGGTATTAAAATTAAGATTGTACCAAACATTTATGTCGTGTTCACTTTGGCATCACTAGGTAAAGTTTTACGGACAAAAAATTAAAGGTGTATTTTGAATCTTATGAATCTATAGAAGCAATGCACAATTTATTGATTTATTAGAAACAAGCATACGAATACAGCGGGAATAGTTAACTTGTGCGAATAATTGATACGTATACAATACAATTTTGATTGCATCTAAACATTCTGGTTATCAAAAAGTAAATCACACTTTCTCAAGTAACTTTCTCGGGTCTCGATCATCGATGATGTTGAGTGCTCGTTGTTGTTTGATTGTTCTAGGCAAACCAAAATGGACCATTCGAATGTGTCTGATTATTGCTGATCGATCAGTGGCAGTGTGAGCACATTGTTTGCATCGATATGGCTTCACATGCAGATGGATGGCTTGTTCGTGCTTGTGCCGAGAGATCAATTGAGTAAATGATTTATCACAAAACCTACATTGATGTGGTCGCTCACCAGAGTGTGTTCGTAGATGACTTTCAAGAGTTGCTTTTTGTGTGAATTGTTTGCTACATAGATCACATTTAAAACGTTTTATATTTTTGTGAATCAGTTTGTGCTTGGTTAAACCGCCAAGCAGACCAAATCTTTTGTGACAATGGTCACATTGAAATGGACGTTCACCTGTGTGCACTCGAAGATGTCTCTGCAAATGAGAATTATGATCAAACGATTTATGACAATGTGAACAGTGTAAATGACGATTGGGTTTAATTGGATCTGTAGTGCATTCAATGTCAATTGCCTCTCCAATTGCACTGGTTGCATGGGATTCTTGGTCATCAGGATCAGGGTATTTATCATCATCCAAAATCTGTTTCACTTTTTTCACACTTTCATTCGTTTGGACACTTTTGAGCTTTCCACTGTTGTGAGTATTCCCATTTGATTGAACCAAATCACCGAAAACTTTAGTCTGAATTCGTTTACGAGTCGATGATCGCACTCCACTAGTGGAAGGAGTCGATTGTTCCATGTTCCGCTCACTGACACATTTCTCATCATTTTGGATGTTCGTTTGAGTGTTGTTGGCAGCACTAATATTGATTTGCAATTGCGCCTCATCAAAATTTGTTTCAATGTCAGTTTCATCGCCATCTACTAAAGACACATCACTGTTCGAGTGATCAAAATCGCAAACTCCATTGGCACAATCTTCACAACTTGGAATATTCAAATATTCTTCTTCGCCATCTTCACAGTAATCATCATCATCCAAATCGTCATTGTCATCAAATTCCTCAGTTTGAATTTGAGTGTTTTGTCCTTCAATCTGTTCATCGATGGAAATGTCATTTAGTGCAGCATTGTTGGCGAAATGCAATGAAATTGAAGTGATTGACGAACCATGGAAAAATTGATTGTGTTGATTGTTTTCTAACACATCATGCATAATGTGTTGAGTTGTACCGGAAGATTCATCTGCATTTTCTCCCATCTCTGCATCATTCTCAGAAATACAAATTCCATTTTCATATTTTTCACATTCCGCAACATTGTCATCATCAATCTTCTCTTTATCTTCTTCTTCATCATCGAATTCTTGTTTGATCATTGATTCTGTGTTGATTGTGTTGGCCAGTGACACCTCATTTTGCAAATTGTTGTGGTCCTGTGTGTTGGTCAAATGGTCATTTGCCTCTGTGCTCTGGTCAAATTGTGATTGACCAGGTAAGTTGTTGTGGTGAGTGACATTCTCTTCACAGTCCGAATCGAGTTCGCTCTTGATTGAATCATTGCTCTGGTGCTTGTTGAGCCACAGTTCGAGATCGAGCAGCACTTTGGCATAGATTGCATCGATCATGCTGTTCACTTGTTGTTTGGCTGACACTTTGCACTGAGCAAAGTGAGCCAGGAAGGAAGGATCGTGAAGTGGAGACATGGTGGGTAGAGTTGAGATGGAAGGAGATTGGACTGGTGACAGGTGACAATTGACACAGGCGAGATGGTTTGGTGTTCTAGGGGAACATGACCAGTTAGAGCAACAACTCAAATCAAACTTAACATTTCATGTCTCATGCAGTCACCGAGGCCTGCGAGACGAGTCCAATGTTGTGTTGAGTGCGGGTGAGCACACGTGTGAGAACGTTTCGCTCTTGGAAGCCCCAAGTCAACCTCAACGCTGGTGGTGACTGTTAGTGAGGGGTATCACGTGACTTGCCTAGCTCGCAGATGTTTTGGATAGACAGACACGGTAGCGCAGCTCAAGTGCTCAACTGCTGACTCGCACTCAACTCACATGTTGCATATTTTTTTGTGTATTTCATTTTAATTTGTTTTATTAATTTGTCACTCAAAATGCAAGTGCCGACTCATGCTCGAGCTGGTCAAGCTAAACAGATCTCGATGGAACAAAATTTAAAATCACAATTTAGTCCGAACCTCAAAACATCAAATCGACACAACACAACACACAACGCTGTATGCATGCTGCAGCGGAAGTCCGTCTGGCAGCTCGTAAACAGCTCAAACTCAGGAAAACACTCCTAGATGGCGAAACATATATGATTTTCTAGGCCACTAAATTATTTGACCAAAATATTAGACTCAAATAATTTGAGTAAAAATGCAATTATTAATTGGCTCATAGACATAGTCAACATAAATCGGGTATCACCATACATGACTAGTAGTCATTGACTACCATGTCGATAAATTCATGGATCATTGACAAAAAGCGAAGAATAGAGCATCGAAACATAGAAATAAAAATTCATTTTAAGATCAAAAACTTTTGGATACCACTTTAACTTGATGCAAGTGCGATGATTGATCTGTGTGCCCTTTAAATTTAGAATCAATATTGATTGGCAACATTGGGGGCATGCAGTTAGCATTGTCAGCTAATTACAGGTACAGATGTATCTTTTTAATTGTGTTGCAATAACTGTGCATGTTATTTGCGTTTTGAAAACAGAAATGAAAAAGCAATTGCAAATGCATATGCTATACGTTGTATGACTGACTTCGCTTATCAGGACTGCAGTCCTTTCATGTTTCCCTTCTCACAAAGGTTTTAATCGTTGCGCAATTGAATGATTTATTCCCAAAAACCCACGAATACATAAAGATTGGTCGACTTGTGCAAATCATCAATTGATACAATACAATTGCATCAAAACATTTTGGTTATCACAAAGTAAATCAAACTTTCTCAATGTACTCTTCCGGATCTCGATCATCGATGATGTTGAGTGCGTGTTGTTTGATGGTTCTTGGCAAACCAAAATGGACCTCACGAATGTGAGTGATTATATGAGCTCGTTGAGTGGCAGTGTGACCACACAGTTTGCATCGATATGGCTTCACATGCAGATGGATAGCTTGTTCGTGATTGTTCCGAGTGGTCAATTGAGCAAATGATTTACCACAAAACCTACATTGATGTGGTCGCTCGCCTGAATGTGTTAAGAGATGACTATTAAGAGTGACTTTTTGTGTAAAATGTTTATCACAATGATGACACCTGAAACGTTTTATATTTTGGTGAATCAGTTGGTGTTTGGTTAAATTGCTTTTCACATTAAATTGTTTGTCACACTGTTCACATTGAAATGAACGTTCACCTGTGTGCACTCGAAGATGTGTCTGAAAGTTGTAATTACGATCAAATGATTTAGAACATTGGGGACATTGCAACTGACGATTTGGTTGGGCAAGGTTTGGTTGAATTGGATTAGTAGTGCATTCTGTGGCAACTGATTCCTCTCTAATTTCATTGTTTGCATAGTCTTCCTGGTCATCAGTTCCATCAAGATCAGTGTCTTCATCATCATCAACCAAATCCTGTTTGAGTTTCACTAATTTTACTCTTTTATTCGCTTGATAACTTTTGCGAACATTCAAATCCAATTGTTCATCACCGAAAACTTTCTTCTGAATTCGTTTACGAGTCGATGATTGTAGTCCACTGCTTGATGGAATTGATTGACGGTTGTGCTCAATGACGGGCTGGGCAGTTTGGCTGGTTTCGCTGTTCTGTTTTGTTGCATTTCGTGTTGACTTGCGAACACTACGAATCTGTGGTCCATTGTTGACAGATTGATTCGCGTCATCGATGGCATCTGGCATGGCCATGAGATCGCTTTTTAATGAAGCATTTGGTTGATCTTCCATCTCAACATGGCCCAATCCAATTTGCATGTCCACTCCTGTCTCAGCATTGTCATTGTATGCATAATCATTTTCACCATCCAAACCACAAATTCCCTTGACACAATTTTCAAATTCATCAATCTGGACCTTTGCATTTTCACTTTCGTTCAATGAAGAAATTCCATCATTATTAGATTGATCATTTTCATCATAATTTGGTGCATCATTGCAGTCGACATTGGTTGGGATTGTAGTTGATGAAATGTCGAGACTTTCTTGATTGATCAGTGGTGAGGTGGTTACCGAATTGGCTAAAGAAATTGGCGAAAAAGTGATTTGTTCTTTTGACAAATGTTTAGTTGAATTGTTCATAGTCGATGGTACAATTGATGCATTGGATGGATCAGTTTGGTGATTTGATGGTGAAGGTTGAACTAATTCACTGATTTGAGTGTTCACCAACAACTTGTTGGTTAGTCTGAGGAAGAGCAAATTGACCAGTCTATCCATTTGGCCTCGTGCCAATCTATTTGTCTCCTCCTTCTCCTCTTCAATCAATTGATACAACACAGTGGGGCGGAAATGAGTCTGTTTGAAGGGTTGAGCACCAGATCGAGCAGATGGCGAGATGATTAATCTGAGAAGAAGCGAATCGATCATTGGATCAACGAGTCGAACCATCTCGCCCTTCAACCACAATCTCGTGTCCACGCTTTGGGCGGCAATGAATTTGGACAACAATTCAGACACATGAGGACGGCACTGAGGCACAGCAGATGAAGATGACATGATGACAATCGAGCTGATGGTCAAGGCCTAATTGTTAAATCAACGAATTACGGTTAAGAGCAATACAAACGAGGTTTTAGTGCAAACCTCAAAAGTAGCACACAAACTCAGATCAACACTCGTGCAGAAAGCCAAATGGGATCAGTGCGGGTCATAGCAATGTAAAAAGTTGATAGCATACTCACAGATGGCGGTACAAAAGTTTCGATTGGGAACTTCCCAGTGGCAAGTGGCTAGAATATTTCAGAAGATTAATCCAGTCCAGTGTGGTAAAGGTCTCCAATAGGCACAATGTTCAAATAACACCGGAACGGGAAAGTACAGAAAGAAAGTGTGCACTGTGTAGCCAAATTGAACTTCAACACAAAAACAAACATCTATTTGGTGTGTTAACAGTCTGAATTTTATTGTTTATATTCTGTCAAAGCCAAATTGCCCTAGGACGTGAAACCTTAAAACGTGACTCACACTTTTCCCAAGAACATTTGTATGGTCTCACACCAAAGTAGGGGTGCAAATCGGTAATCGGTAATTATCATTTATCGATAATTTTGCTAAAAATTTTATTATCAATAGTTAAAAAATTGTCGATAATTCATTATTGATAATTTTCAGTTAATTTTGATGAAATTGTAAATAAATTTTCAGTATTTTTACAGTAAACCTCAAAATGTATTCCAAAGCACAGTATTAATAGCAAACACGCTTTTTACCGTTGTATTTTTTGCATATAAATGAGGTCTGTCAGATGTTTGCTTTTTGAGCATTTTGCCTATTAAATGTGATCATCATGATTTCAATTCGACATCAATTCGATAGAGAGGTGAAAAGTTGGATGCGTAAAGTTTTAATTCTACGATTGTATTGTGCAAATCACGAGCTTAACTTAACATAATTTTGTGCAACATTATTTTAATGAATAATTTGATTAATTACTATATAAATGTCAATTATCGTTTTATCGATCGATTTATCGATAATTTCTGAATTTTTATCGATAATATTTTCTGGGGAAATTATCGATAATTTTGCACCCCTACACCAAAGTGAACTCCTTCGTGGCGTTTCAATATTGAAATAAACCAAAACTTTTTACCACAATCCTAGTGTGGACATGCATGGACTTTCAACTTCAAACACAAGTCACTACGGTGAAGCCGTGAAAACTTTTCCGAATGATTCAGGAAATTTTTTATCGTGTCACCAATTAAACTGTTTCTCTTGTCCTTGACCAACTTGTGAGTTCAAGTAAACGAGTAGAATACTGTGGATTAACACTAAATATTTGACGTTATCTAATTTATGGATGTGATTATATTATGTAACCGTAGCGACCACGACCAATACTGATGAGAGAGCTCACAAATTTTTGATTTATTATATTAAATACGAATACAACACTTAACTTTCGTTCAGATTGGCCAACTTGTGCGAATGAATGATACAATACATGTTGATACTTTATTTTTACATTCTTTGAGTTAAACTTTCTCAACAAACTCTCTCGCATCTCTGTGATCGATGATGTTGAGTTCTCGTTGCTCTTTGATGGTTGGAGGCAAACCAAAATGAACCACTCGAATGTGTCTGATTATTGATGATGGGTCAGTTGCAGTGTGAGCACATTGTTTGCATCAATATGGCTTGACATGTTGATGTTTGGCTTGTTCGTGTCTCTTCCGAGTGCTCAATTGAGCAAATGATTTATCACAAAACCTACATTGATGTGGTCGCTCGCCAGAGTGTACTAGAAGATGATCGTCAAGTTGGTGCTTTCGAGTAAATTGTTTGTCGCACTGGTCACAATGAAAACGTTTTATATTTTGGTGAATCAGTTGGTGTTGGGTTAAACTGCCAATCTGGGTAAAACGTTGGTCACACTGGTCACATTGAAATGGACGTTCACCTGTGTGCACTCGAAGATGTATTTGCAAATTGGAATTACGATCAAATGATTTGTGACAATGTGAACATTGAAATTGACGATTTGGTTGGGCAAGGTTTGCTTGAATTAGATTAGTAGTGCATTCTGTGGCTATTGATTCCTCTCTAATTTCATTGTTTCCATTGTTTGTATGGTCTTCTTGGTCATCACTGTCATCAGAATCTGTGTCTTGATAATCATCATCATTCAAAATCTGTTTGCGTTTCACTTTTTTCACACTTTCATTCGATTGATCATTTATGCGCTTTCCACATTTGCCATGATTCCCATTCGATTGAACCAAATCACCGAAAACTTTAGTCTGAATTTGTTTACGAGTCGATGATCGCACTCCACTGGTGGAAGGAGTCGATTGTTGCATGTTCCGCTCACTGACACATTTCTCAGTGTTATCAGTCCCTCCATCATTTTGATTGTTCATTTGAGTGTTGTTTGTAACGCTAATATCGATTTGCAATTGTGCCTCATCAAGATTTGTTTCAATGTCAGTTTCATCGCCATCTCCATCAGGGACATCGTTGTTCTCATGATTCAAATCACAAATTCTATTGGAACAATCTTCACAATTTGAATCATTCAAATATTCATCATCATCATCATCATCATCGTTGTCATCAAATTCATCAGTTTGAATTTGAGTGTTTTGTTCTTCAATTCGTTCATCAATGGAAATATCATTTAGAGCAGCATTGTTGGTGAAATCCATTTGAATTGAAGGAATTGACGAACTTTGGAAACATTGATTAGTTTGATTGTTTTCTGATGCGGCATGAACATTTTGTTGAGTTTTATCTGAAAATTCATCTCCATTTTCACCCTTCTCTGCATCATCCTTAGATGTACAAATTCCATTTTCACAATTTTCACATTTTGCAACACTGTCATCATCAATCTTCTCTCCATCTTCTTCATCTTGCTCCTCCTCATAATTTCCCTCATCATCGAATTCTTGTTTGATGATTGATTCTGTGTTGATTGAGTTGGACACCTCATTTTGCAGTTTGTTGTGGTCCTGTGTGTTGGTCAAATGGTCATTTGCTGCCTCTGTGCTCTGGTCAAATTGTGATTGACCAGGTAAGTTGTTGTTGTCAGTGACATTCTCTTCCCAGTCCGAATCGATTTCGCTCTTGATTGAATCATTGCTCTGGTGCTTGTTGAGCCACAGTTCGAGATCGAGCAGCACTTTGGCATAGATTGCATCGATCATGCTGTTCACTTGTTGCTTGGCTGACACTTTGCACTGAGCAAAGTGAGCAAGGAAAGAAGGATCGTGAAGTGGAGACATGGTGGGTAGAGTTGAGATGGAAGGAGATTGGACTGGGACAGGTGACAATTGACACAGGATGAGATGGTTTGGTGTGTTAGGGGAACATGATCAGTTAGAGCAACAACTCAAAACAAACTTAACTTTTCATGTCTCATGCAGTCACCGAGGCCAACGGGGAGGCGAGTCCAATTTTGTGTTGAGTGCGGGTGATGGTGACTGCTAGTGAGGGGTATCACGTGACTACCTATCTCGCAGCTGTTAGACACAACAGCACTGCTCAACTGGTAACTCTCACTGAACTGAGTTCAGTGAACTCACATGTCGCATGCTTTTTTGTGTATTTCATTTTAATTTGTTTTATTAATTTGTCACTCAAAATGCAAGTGCCGACTCATCCTCTTCTGTTTCTGTTGGAATGCAAGGCGACTGGACTCAAGTCACTGCTCACTCATTACATCAATGCCACCGTGGACAGTCAATTTGCCTCTCTCAGGAATAGTTTTGAGACGATGATTCAGTCGGGCGTGATTGGCCCGAACTGTGATGGCACTCACTTTGGCACAACATTACCACAACCAACTCACACAAACACACATCAATCGAGTGATGAGTGGTTGGATGAATGTTCAAATGACACATTGACCAGAGCACAGAGGCATCAAAACAATCTACAAAATGGGGTGTCATTGTCCAACACAATCAACACTGATAATCAAATGATCAAACAAGAATTTGACAATGAAGAAATAAACGAGGAATTTGAGAATGGAGAGCTCTAGGATATCCTAGGATATTGATGATGACAATGTTGCGAAATGTGAGAATTATGAAAATGGAATTTGCAATTCGGTTCGTGAAAATTATGATGATACAGAGACGGTGCAAAATGGAGATGAACATTTTGAAACTCAACCCAATGTTCATGCTACATTGGAAAACAATCAAACCAATCAAACCAATCAATCAAACATATCAAATGATATTTTGCCTAATCAAAACAACTCAATCAACACCGAACCACTCATCAAGAAATATGGTTTCCAAGGTTCGTCAATCACTTCAATTCCATTGGATTTTGCCCAGACAAATGTTGCCCTAAATGATATTTCCATTGATGAGCTGATTGAAGGACAAAACACACAAATTCAAACTCATGAATTTAATGATAACGACGATTACTATAGTATATATGAAGTTGGGGAAGGTGAATATTTTAATATTCCAAATTGTGAAGATTGTGCCAATGGAGTTTGTGAATTAGATCATGAGAACAACAACAATCACTTGAACGACGATGTGGCTGTTGAAGATGGAGATGAAACTAACTGTCGGAGCGGAACGTCGAGCGAGCGAAGCGAGCGAGTAAGTGAAGTGAGGACTCTCCGTCAACTCAATTGGAAAAGGCTTGTGTAGAGGGTTTCGACTATTCCCGTTCAATGGATCGGTCTAAAAATTTTACACAATATTCTGGTTGGAATGAAGATGTGCCTTTTGTGCCATAAGCCATAGGTCAAACGAGCAGGGATTTTTTCAAAAAATAATCTAATTTTGAATAGAAATGTGTAGAGACTGTGTGTCAACAGTGGATGTGCGAAACAGATAAGCACACACGCCGAGCAGCGCTCCCGCTGTGCCCAAAGAAGATTAGCAGTGACAAACGCACCCACAGAAGTAACACATTGAGGGTGTTATCGTGTCTACCTTTGACCAAATTCCATACTGTTGACTGTATCCGTTCAAAAACATTGAACCATTAATGAGACGACTCTAGAGTGTGTACAGCTGTGTACAGGATTGAGGCTATACGGTTCAATGGATCTCTGCACTCTGGTAGCACTCTGCACTCATTGATTACTGATAAGAAAAGTATTCGAGATACCGCTGCTCCGACTTCACGCCAACGGCGTCACTTAAGACTAGTATTGATGAGGCACAATTGAAAATCGATATTAGTGTTACAAACAACACTCAAATGAACAATCAAATTGATGGAGTGACTGAAAACACTGAGAAATGTGTCAGCGAGCGGAACATGGAACAATCGACTCCTTCCACCAGTGGAGTGAGATCATCGACTCGTAGACGAATTCAGACTAAAGTTTTCGATGATTTGGTTCAATCGAATGGGAATACTCCCAACAGTGCAAAGCGCAAAAGTGATCAAGCGAATGAAAGTGTGAAAAAATCAAAACGCAAACAGATTTTGGATTATGATGGAGAAGAAGATACTGATTCTGATGACAGTGATGACCAAGAAACCCATGCAAACAACTCAATTGGAGAGGAATCAGTTGCCACAGAATGCACTACTAATCCAATTCAACCAAACCTTGTCCAATCGAATCGTCAATTTCAATGTTCACATTGTCACAAGTCATGTGCCAGCAGATCCAAATTGCAAATACATCTTCGAGTGCACACAGGTGAACGTCCATTTCACTGTGACCAGTGTGACCAACGTTTTACCCAGATGGGCAGTTTAACCCAACACCAACTGATTCACCAAAATATGTGCTTTGACTGTTGCTCAACGATCACATCTAATCACTCACATTTGAGTGGTCCATTTTGGTTTACCTCCAACCATCAAACAACAACGAGCACTCAACATCATCGATGAACGAGATCCGAGAGAGTTGATTGAAAAAGTGTGACTTATTTCGGTGCAATCAACATTGATCGCATCAATGATTTGCCAAATTTGACCATTCTGACCGAAAGTTTGTATATTGCTATATTTGTTTCTGTAATAAATCATATCTTGTGCATTTATATAGAATTTGATAACAATGATTTAATATAATCTATCCATTTACTACAATTGTGTTCATTTCTGTTCATCATTTCACAAATCTTTTACTGACTTTTGTCCCAAAATGAACATCCATACAAATTCAAAAATTTATTCACTTGATTTATTATGAATACAAAAACGAAAATCTAAAACGAAACATTTAACATCACAACAAACCATTACTGATCTCGAGAAAGTCTTCAGTGGATCAGAAGCTCCATTCGGAGCAGAACTTGGGCTTTGTACCAAATGTTTTAGAATGTGATTCATTGTGTTGAATTGTGTAATGGCGGCAAAGTCCCATTCGGGCCATTTACACCAATAAGGCTTGATGCCGAGATGAGCATGTACGTTTGTGTCGCTTAAAGTTGGCTGCTCTCAAGGTTTCATACCGACAATCAGAATGGCGACACTTGAATGGCTGCTTGTGCTGTACGTAATGACGGATCACTTTGCTTCTACATTCTCCAGTGAATGTACAGCCGGAAAAGGAACACTGAAAGTGACCTAGCTGATGATAGTCTCGGTTGTGAACAGTCAATCCATGATATGAAGAAAAATTATGGTCACAATTGTCACAGTTCCATTGGCTGGTGAACTGGTGAGACTGGGATAGGTGATGACCTAAAGTACGTCTAAAAAATAGAAATTTGTTGAAATGATGTAACAAAAGAAACACAATTGAAGCACTCACTTGCTGTTGAATGATTCTGTGCAATCCTTAACCAGACATCGAAGTGGACGAATCGAATGTTTCTCCCACATGTGAACGATGAACTCGTCTTTGGCAATCATCTCAGGACAATTCTTAAGACATTGAAGAGTGTGAGTGATGATTTGGGTGTTCTGTTTGGTACTACTCAAAGTGGTGGGGCGGGATCGTTTGACTGATCGCGAAGTGACTTCTACTTGTTCATCATCTCCATCTTCTTCTTCTTTTTCTGTGTCTTCCTGATTGTCTCGATTGTGCACTTCATTCGGCTGTTCTTCTTCAGTTTGCTTTCGTTTCGCAATCTGTTTGACAATTACCTGAGATTGACCATTGTGATGAGGTAGAGTGGATGTGTCCATTCGTACATTCCATTCAACAGAACGAAATGGTACTTCATCTTGATTGTCGTCAATCTCTGTGTGATCGTCTCCAAGCGCTTCCTCAATTTGTCCACTATAGTTGTAAGTTTCGTAATCATCGAACTCTATTTCATTGATTTTTGGTTCAAGATGAGTGTCACTGTCAATGACATTGTTCACTTGTTCATGAGTTGTCATGTCTTCTCCATATTCATCACAATCCTCAATCAGGCCATTCACCTTTGAACTCTTGCCCATAACGTTCTTCAATTTCTGCTCATATTCTTCTTCTTTAATTTCTAGAAATAATCAGTCAAATCAAGTCCGGTAGCCTTGCATTCCAACAGACTGAGCAGATGGTGAGTTGACAGTTCCATTTTGGCAAATCAACAAAACAAATGAAATATACAGAAAAAATGCATCACTCTTCAACATTAGTGCACTGCAAACTCAAGTCCTTTGTTACGATCATAACAGGCCGATGAGCAAGAGTAGTGGAATGGTCAAAGGTCAAAGATATCGTGAATTTGAACTGTTCAATGTTTTATATGTACACGCATATAATGAGTTTCACAATCAATCAAACCTTAATGAGGTTCGAGGTGACCCAAATCTAGTTTTGCACAACAAATAGACCGCTTGCATGAGCCTTATTTGCGGTAATTTCAGTCTCAGTATAAGTTGTCTGCTGAATAACATGAAAGATTGCTCTATTATGAAATGTTGTTTGGATCACAGAGTTGTCGGGCTGGTTAATCCAGTCTGGCAGATGTAGATAGTTGACATAGCTGTAAGTGTCCTCCTTTGCGCCATTGATAAAGGTGATAAAATCGAAACCATTTGAAGCGGTGAAGCCCATTTGTTTGCTCCTTCGACACAATTCTGCCATGGAAATTCGAAAACATTGCTGACAATTGGCATCGACGCTTAGCCCAATCAGCTTACTACCAGAATTTTGTTTCACCATCTCGGCATTGGCACCCACAAATTGTATTTCTTCTAGTATTTGTAGACTTTCCCACTTTGACGAAATGCATCGATTATCAGCATCTTCAGGAGTGCCCAGAGGAATTTGGTTCGACAAGAATTGATTCATAATTTCGATACCAATCAAGGCGGGATGAGTTGAGATGCGTTTGAGTAAAGGTAGAAGCATTGTATCTGATAAAGAAATGAGTATATTCGAACAATCGTATTGCAAATTGAAGTTTACCTTTGAAAACATTTTGTGAATTTGCATAATTCAAAGATTGCCCTCGGAGCGAGCCAACCACATCATCATGACTCCACATGATGAGCATTACATAGACCTTCCTTTCGGTAGCTTCATCCAGCAAATCCACCACCAAATCAATGATCAAACGAGCGTGTTCGCTTGTAATCGTAGATTTGCCCAAAAAATAGTCCAACATTGTCTTGCCGAACAAGTTCATTCGAATTGCATTATTATTTGGTGTTCCAACCAGTGAATTGAACTGAGCCATCAGGTATGCACGATTCTGTCGATATTTGGCCTGAGTTGAAGTTGAGTCAAAGTAGAAAACTTGTTGTGGATTTCCTGCATTGATGCTCAAACTGCTCTGGTCTTGTCCTCGAATGAAAACATTGCCGACTGCCTCTTCTAAATATGCTTCTAGTTGAATGCCAGCTTTGTCCGCTTGTCTCACTCGGAGATTATCTATTTGTAAAAATAATAGCAGATAAGATAAAAAGAGAGACTTTAGTCGCATTTCGTTGTAAAATAGAATTGAAAGTTTGGAAAGCTCGTTGGAAAGCTCCTTGGAAAGCTTATCTCAAGCTAATCCAAAAGTGGACCCAAAAGCCCACCCAACTGACAACCCGTGAAACCTACCTGGTAAATATTTAAAAGGATCACTAAAAGGTTGTCTACAATATTGAATAAACTCATTCCAGCTATTAACTGCTCTGAGAGGGCAGACATAATGAATTTGTCTTGCAAGCGAATCTGCCAAGTATTCGGCTGTGATATCGGGCGTTTGAATGATTTTTTCAAGATCATTATCACTGAAAATATAGTTGTATGCTTTTTTGCTATTGGCTAAGAAAAAATAAATAAAATGTAAAATATCTTACAAATCAAATCATGTACTGTTACTCACTTTCGGCAATGTTTGCTTTAGCAGGCTGAAATTCATCAATGCTAAACCAGGGCTGCATTGCACTGAATGAAAAGTATCGCAGCCGATTGTGTGCCAAATGGAACACTCGAAGATTTGGCAAAACGGACTTTAAATCTTCAGGAATATATGTGAGCCGATTGGATGTCAAATCCAGATGCCAAAGTTCGTTCAATGGCTGCGCTAAAGAGGTCAGCCAATTCCAATTGCGAATTGCATTGTTGGTTATGATCACTTTACGTAGGCTCGGCTTGTCCACCAGTGCTTCACGGTCGATGTGCTCCAGTGAGCTCGATTTGACCATCAATGTGTGCAGTTTGTCCAACTTGAGTGAGGCAAATGACTCGTCAAGTGTTGGCAGTTTGGAGGTGTCAATGTTGATTATCTCCAAATTTGCAAATGAACCAAGAGATGACCAATCAAAGAGGGACAAATCGAGACTTTTCAGAACAGTCAAGTACTTCAGTGACCTATGGTCAAACAAATTGAAAATATATTGAGCATTATTATCAGTCTGAGCCGCATTGTGGCTAAAGTTTTCCAAAAATAGCGAAATTGTTTGGTATTTTTTGTTTGTGTTTGGGAAATTGTACTCTTCCTTCTGGAATGGAACATTCCTCAGCACAAAAGTGTTGATCAGTTTGGCGTTGAATGAGTAGGCTGAGAGGAAGGTCAAATCATTGCACACAAAACTCTCTGCATCGGATCCACCGATTCCATCTGAAAACAAACAAAAATAACCAAATTAATCAATTTTGCGCGCGCCCAAACCAAAGCCTAACCTGAAGATGCCTGATAGCATTCACAGCGCTCAGGACATTTGAGCAGAACAGTTTGCTCTCGTGGTGAACCAAAGCAGGACAGCATAAACAAACAGTAGATTAGTGGATCCATCTGGAGAAATGTGGTCTTCCGTCAGTTCGGATTTAATTTAACAAAGTCCTTTACTCAATATCCAACGAGTAGTTGTTCTTAAATAGACAAGACACCCAAAATTAGTAAGACGAATCCGGATGTTTGTGAGCTAATGGATTTTCGAGTATTGCTGTGTAGCTCAGCAGGATTAACATTCGATGGTGATCAAGACTAATGGTGTTGATGGTTTGTCATGTCTAATTAATCTTTTGCAACTTGATGTCAACAAGTAATGAACCACCACCAACAAATTGCATTACTACAAGATCTATATTGTGATTAATCATATTTAGGATTAGAAAGGATATTTGAGGTATTTGCACTAAGGATTAGCACAATTGTTACACATCAATACTTACATGTCACGGTCGTCAGGTGGAGAGATGCTCTTGACTGCAGTGCATCGCGTTATATCGTGTCTGTCGCTTATGACGTGACTTGGTGTCAACCATTGCATTGATCACCATCGAATGTCATCAATCCGGTGGTTGTGAGACACAAATATGTCAAAGGCTTTAACCTGGTTCGCAAAAAGTGCCTTACTAATTTTGGGTAACATACTAATAATATTAAGGACAACTAATCATTGGTTAGTCTGAGGTTTAAGCTTTATGATTCATCAAATAAAATAAAATGAAAGCTGTTTAAAAATTTTCTTAATGGATCCACTTGTCTATTGTGTTTGTTCATGTTGTGGTGTGCTTTGGGTAAGCACAAGATCAAACCATTCTACTCAAATGTCCTGAACATTGTGAATGCTATCAGGCATCTTCAGGTTAGGCTTTGGTTTGGGTGCGCAAAATTGATTAATTTGGTTATTTTTGTTTGTTTTCAGATGGAATCGGCGAATCCGATGCAGAAAGTTTTGTGTGCAACGATTTGACCTTCCTCTCAGCCTATTCATTCAACACTAAACTGATCAACACTTTCATGTTTTGGAACTTTCAATTCGAGAAGGAAGAGTACAATTCTTCCTTCGATAACAAATACCAAGTATCATTATGCCTGAAGAAGATTGAAAGATCATCATTCACAATGAGCAGGACATTTGAGCAGAATCGTTTGTTTTCGTATTTCTTCAAAACAACATGACAACACGAGCAATACAATATACACTAGTGAATCTACAAAAAAAATTCAATAAAGTTGATTTTGCTTGATTTCATTACAATGGCTGACTTAATTAATTAATGAGTTGAGTGTTCCAAATTAGTAAATCACCACAAAATAACTAAAAACACAGTTTGTACGAATCAGGATGTTTGTTAGTGTTGGTGGATTTACTGGGACATTCGATGGTGACAATGTTGACAACAGTTGACACCACTTGCACACAAGCAACGAACAGACACGAAGCAGACTATAGTCGACAGGTATATTGCCACCTGATGCTACTTATTGAGCAGTATGCATTACTTGCCTGACGACGGTGATATGCAATATATTGTGCTGATGACAGTTGTGATTGTGCAAATACAAACCAAATGCAGATTAATATTCTCCAATATTGACATACATGCCATAAATGATTATCAGTGATTCAAATGTGGCTCGAGAGGTGCGTTCAGAAGCTATTTTATTATTAAAACATTATCCACCATCAGCCGTTTTGCAAAGGACGCTTTTGGTTTCATCTCAACTCTGGCTAGAATCTTATGGAAATCGGCCTTGGGTTGTCTCACTTCGAGTTGAAGAACGAAATAAAAAGTTTTCAATTCAAACAAACAAAGAGATTGTAGATCATTTTGGATTGGAAATGGTGTTTCTTTACTAAATGAAGGACGAAGAATCGAACGGTGACATTTGTTTTAGGAGTTTTCTGGGTAAATTTTGCAGAAAATGGAATTGAACACGAAACTTCTAGTGTTTGTACAATTAAAAATGTTTTCATTCTGCTCGCACATGAAAATGTAAATCGTTTTTGGATTGGAAATAGTGTTTATTTACTAAATAAAAGATAATAAATCGAACGGTGACATTTATTTTAGGAGTTTCCTGGATAAATTTAAATGTAAATTGGCAGTTTAATTGGTTTATTGAAGATATGAAGCTAAAATACCAAACACTTTTTGTCACAACAATTTGTCTCGGACCTCAAAAAATGCATTCGGATCAGCTCTTTTTGGGTCTAAACTAGAGTTTCTTGCCAAGTGTCTTCAGTGTGTCCGCTTTCGTAGTAACTGAAGCATAGTCACAGAGGGCCAATTTGCACCTGTAGGGTTTGATCTAGAATCGAATTATCATTGTGATTTAGTCCAAGTCCGGGCACTGAATCATTGCGATGATTCTTATTTAGCCAGTGTTCGAGATTCGAGATTCGAGCACTTTGGCATAGATTGCATCGGTCATGCTGTTTACTTGTTGTTTGGCTGACACTTTGCACTGACTAATGTTGCAGGATACAGAGAATTATCACACAGATCATGAGGGATTCACACTGAATCATGTTTCACAAAGAAACACTCAGAAAGAAAGAAGAAAGAAAGGTTTATTGAGACATGAGCTCGATGTTACACAAACATGACGAGTTAGCAGACTGAGAAGAACGCATCTGCTTATATAGTGAATGGAAGGTTCGAGAAGCGTCTGGAAAAATTTGCTTCTAGATCTTTCTACATGTTTCTACTTTTACAATCTCGAATGTTCTCGATGTTTGAAGAGAGATTGAACTGTTGGTATACAATTGACAATTGACACAAGTAAGATATGTGTTTGGTGTTCTACGGGAACACGACAATTTAGAGCAACAACTCAACTCAAGCTTAACTTTTCGTCTATGAGATCTCATGCATTCGCCAACCTAGGTAACTTATGTAACTTTGCTAATTGAGATACTAGGAAACCAACTGTGTCATTGGTTTGGGAGTAAAGTAGATAGATTTGTCAGGATAAAAAATTAACTCGAATTATTAAGGTGAAAACCTAGAAAACAATTTATATTCTGCTGGTTCAAGCGATTGTTGGGCATTTTTGCACTTTAAATTATGTAACTTTAATAATTGAGATACTAAGAATATAACTGTGTCATTGGCGACGCCAAGGCCAATTGTGAGGCTAGTCTAATGCTAAGTTGTGATCACAATAAATTGCGCACCACATCGATCAAGTCGCTCGGATCTCTGTTCGAGACTGAACTTGGTGCCCTTTTCAAGTGTTTTCCGCAAATTTTGTCGAATTGTGTCATTCTTTTGTGTAGCTGCATAGTCACATTGGGGCCATTTGCACCTGTATACCCCTATAGGGCCTGATCTCGAGATGGGCTGAGGTTGGTGTTCCTTCAGATTGGTATCATTTGGAGTTTGATACTGACAACCAGGATGTTCACAGTTAAGTGTGTAATTGTGGTTGTGTGTGTGTAATGATTGAACACTTTCTGTTTGTACTCTCCCGTGAATGCAAAGGCAAAGTCCAAACTCAAAACATCAACTCAACACAACATTGCATTGCAGCCTGCAGCGGACGTCCGTCTGGAGATGCCATGGACCACAATGTCACCACAATGATCACTCCACTTCATCTACTTCATCCACTCAAGAACCGGACAGGAAAAGTGCCACAAGAAATATCTAAAATTATGTTAAATTCAATTTATTTACCTCCTGCCAATAGATTAAAAATTATCAGAAGGCACCTTAGTAACCGAATGACGCAAATGGCATTACAATACATGGCAAATACATTACTCATATCAAAACGCATATGTTTTGCATGTTTTAAATTTTTTCATGTTGAATTCACAATAATGTCGCAAGTGTTCTCTACTGGGTTATTTTAAGTATTTTTGGATGTTTAACCACATGATGAATCACTGAAACACTTGTGAAATTGAGAAAAAAATTAGAATGTCAATTTATTTCTGTAGATAAGAGCGCTCTCCTTTACCTGGCATTAATTAACTGGTACATCTGTTGTTAATATTTGAGATGGTCAGTTGGTTGGTTTGATTGTTTTCTGATGCAACATGTTCATTGTGTTGAGTTGTACCGGAATATTCATCTTCATTTTCTCCTAACTCTGCATCATCCCCAGAAGTACAAATTCCATTTTCACAATTTTCACATTTCGCAACATTGTCTTCATCAATATTCTCTCCATCTTCTTCTTCATCATCGAATTCTTGTTTGATCACTGATTCTGTGTTGATTGTGTTGACTGTGAGACCTCATTTTGAAGATTGTTTTGATGCCACTGTTCTCTGGTCAATGTGTCATTTGAATACACATCCATGATTGCAACCACTCATCACTCGATTGATGTGTGTTTGTGTGAGTTGGTTGTGGTAATGTCATGCCAAAGTGAGGGCCATCAGTTCGGGCCAATCACGCCCGACTGAATCATCGTCTCAATACTATTCCTGAGAGAGGCAAATTGACTGTCCACGGTGGCATCGATGTAATGAGTGAGCATTGACTTGAGTCCTGTCGCCTTGCATTCCAACAGAGCCACAAGAGCATGAGTCGGCACTTGCATTTTGAGTGACAAAAAAGTTTATAAAACAAATGAAAATGAAATACACAAAAAAGCATACAGCATTCGAGTTCAGTGAGAGCTGCTGCAGTTTTCTTTGTTGAGATCAAAACAAACCGATGAGCAGGAGAAGAATGGTCAAAGTCAAAGATAGCACTCAACTCTGAGACGAGTCCAATGTTGTGTTGAGTGCGGGTGGTGGACCACTGGTGGTGCATACTGCTAGTGAGCTCACCTCGAGGTATCACGTGTCTTGCCTAGCTCACAGACAGCAGCACTGCTCGAGTGCCCAACTGTTGCACTGCCAAGTTAGGTTCGAATTCGACTAGTCATTTGTTTTGAGCACAAACTTACATATGCCTCAGTGTGGCTGATTGTTCACGAATGTGAATACTTCACATCAAAGTTTGACTAAACTCACTAGTTTTGTTTTATCAACAATTTCCTTTCACTACTTTCACAATGAGTTGTACATTGTCACACGAATCTAGAGTCATGTTGGCTGAATTGCTCACAGCCTCGAAGGATGCCACTCATGTGTGGTTTCGAGTTGAGATGGATCGACTCGTGGACGCAATGCTCGATTCGATCTTCAACAGACTCCAAACCAAATTGACCAATGGACGAACACAATCGGGCGATGCTGGTGACCTTGCACAGGTGGTTAGCCTAAATTTAAATCAAAATCTTCAAGATCAACCATCCTCTTTCATTCCGCAACCCTTGACTTCATCTTTCAATCCAACTTCATGTCACTTCAACTCACAATTTGTCAATTTGAACTATTCTAACCAACATCAAAATGGTCAAAATCATTTTGTTTCTATTTCCAATCAACAACTGAGCATGTATGTACCCAAATTTATTTTATCTTTGAAATTGAACCAATTGAGCCAACAAGTCAATTCCAATCATCTTCCTATGAACCAGTTTCGAATGAACAACATTCTAATAATAATGATGAATGCAAAAACACTCAAATTAGTTTGTCAGATGCAGAAATACAAACTCAACCTCAACAATTGGCTCACATCAAACACAATCAATTGGAAGACAAAGATGAATGTGTTGATGGTGGGATTGAGGTGAAGGAAGAAGATGATGATGATGATGATGAGCAAATGGATGAAGAATTATCTCGACCTGTGAAGAGACCAAGACTAAACACAACTCAACCCAACAATGCAATTCATTTTATGGAAGAAGTGGATTGTGAACATGAAAATGGTGGTCAAGCAATGAACACTCAATTTGAATTGCATTCTCGATCAACTGACACAATCAATAGCAATTTGATGGTGATTCAACAGGAGGAAAGCGATACAAACAATACAATTGAAGAGGAATCAATAGCCTCAGAATACACTACTAATTTAACTCAACCAAACCTTGCCCAACCAAATCGTCAATTCCAATGTTCACTTTGTCACAAATCCTTTGATCGTAATTTCCATTTGCAGACACATCTTCGAGTGCACACAGGAGAACGTCCATTTCACTGTGACCAATGTAGAAAACGCTTTACGCAGAAAAACGATTTAGCAAGACACCAACTGATTCATCAAAATATAAAACGTTTTCGATGTGATCAATGTGACAAACAATTCACACAAAAAGTCCATCTTAAAAGTCATCAACGTACACATTCTGGCGAGAGACCACATCAATGTAGGTTTTGTGAGAAGACATTCGCTCACTTGCACGTCAGAAACACTCACGAACAAGCCATCCATCTGCATGTGAAGCCATATGGATGCAAACAATGTGCTCACACTGCCACTCACCGATCGCATATAATCAAACACATTCGAGTGGTCCATTTTGGTTTGCCTGCAACAATCAAAGAACAACGAGCACTCAACATCATCGATGAACGAGATCCGAGAGTGTTGGTTGAAAAAGTTTGAGCTATTTCGTTGCAGTGAACATTGATTGTGTCAATGATTGAAAGTTCGTTCATGTAATTTATTACTATCAAATCATATCTTGCAGAGTTATATAGAATTTGATAAGATTGATTTGAAATAATCTAATAACTTCACTGCCCAAACGCCAACTCGTACATTACGCAAAGAAGTGTTCAATTCTGTCAGCCAACTGTTCATGTTCTGTTCAGCATCTCAATAATTTGTGCAGCATTCTCTAGCATTAACCACAAGCTCTCCATTCTGCAGTAATCGATCCATCACTTCAGCTATTTTTAGCGAGACGAAGTCGGAGTCTTATAGTTTTACCCTGTCCGTCCGTCCGTTGTTTTCTTGGGAGAAGAAACCATAGCACCCCCAGCAACCAAACTTGGCGGACACTCTCCACAACACGGGAAAAGGTTACATTCCAAAAATCAGCCCTAGGAGATAACTTTTATTTTTTGTTGTTGCCATGTATTCCAAATGTGTCATTTACGTTGTAAACAAAACGAACCAACCGCGATAGTTCTGGTTAATTGCAGAATAGATTACTATGAAAATGTCATTTAGCGACACAGGACGAACAACTGCACCGAGACCACCGCGTACACATCTGGACACGGACGAACGGAGGTGTCAAATGTCACCTCTCTCCTCTCTCGGCGCGCGCGATTGAGCAATAAAACTCGACTGGGGTGCATTATGCATTTGGTCTGGACAAACTGGCTCAAATGGCCAAAAGACGTAATAATTTCCTTAGCACCCATCCAAGTGGCAGATTTATGACTAGCTTGTGCTGCACTGCCTGGTGCAAACCTTACATTCCGTTGGCCAAATGTGAATTTTTGCCCAAATGTGCATTTGCTATGTTTTGATATGTTTTAGAGTTTAGTTGTAAACATTCACAAGACTTTTGCAAGACTTTTACATCAATAAGTTAGCCACAAATGAAATTTGTGGACACATTTTTATTTATTTATTGCACGATTCATTGAATCATGCGGGCCGTTTATTTTACAGTAAAGAGTTTGAATTAAGAGTTTAAAATGAAAGAGTAAGCATTAGACGACCAACTATAGTTGGTCGTCTAATTTATAAACAGCCTCAAGTGAACCCGGACTGGATAGGTACAACTCAATGCACCGAAGAGTTTGAAGTGTGTGTTTAAAGTGAGTTAAAATCGTCTTTGTTTTGAAGAACTCATTAGATTTTATCAATAAGTTATTGGATTGTAGTGGTACAGTGAGTACACTGATTTTTTTTCCGGACAAGAATAGTCTGTTTTGGTGGCCTCACTCCACTCATGATTCACTTGCACGTGTATGCATCTCACAACAAAGTTGGTATTCTGTGTCCATACACTTGATGTTGACAGCTCTCTTGTTTGTCTAAATCTTTTTGCACATACATATTTCAATAATATTCATATGATATTTGACTTTGATTCGGAAACAAACATGTTGTACAATGTCCGTTACCATACACAGCACCGTTCCTGTAAATGACGCAATTGCGTCAGACGCCGAAGGGGCCTGGCCCTAAAATAATTGCCAAGGAATTCAAAAAAGGTAGACGGTAAAGGTGTTTTGCGTTAGGCATCAAGTGACCTAGGAACGGCACTGACCAAACATACATGTGCACATTGTGCACTTTCAAAGCCACAATTGTCAATTGGTGTATCAGAAGCATTAAAGCATAAAAGAGCCATTGAATCATATCCTTCAAGTATGGAACTGTGAAAATAAAGTCGTTTGTTTTCTGGTTTTTGTATAGAAATAAAACTCAACATTATTTTATCATATTCAAACTTCGTCTCGCTACTTTCCCGGCTTGCCGGAATTTTTTCTAATGTAAACATAAGGGCACAAATGTTTGAGTAAGTTTGTTTGTGTTGCGTGAACTGATCTTGAAGTTTCACTTTGATTGGTTGTGTTGGGAAGTTGCAGTGATGCAATTGAAAATGACAATCGTTGGGATTGACATGATACGATGTGACTTGATTGAGTTTTATTGGATTATCGAGTGGTGCTCCATTTGGGTTGGGTGTTAAATGTCTTGCATGAGTTTGACAAATTACATGGATTTTTGAGTGAATTAATTGTTATGAATCCGCATGAAGTGCAATGCACAATTGAATTGATTTATTACAAACAAGCACACGAATACAACAAGATTGGTCAACTTGTGCAAATCATTGATATACAATACATTGATTGATTGGATAAAAACATTCTTTGAGTTACACTTTCTCAACCAACTCATTCGGATCTCGATGATCGATTATGTTGAGTTCCCGTTGCTCTTTGATTGTTCGAGGTAAACCAAAATGGACTACTCGAATGTGAGTGATTACATGTGATCGATTAGTGGCAGTGTGACCACATTGTTTGCATCGATATGGCTTCACATGTTGATGTTTGGCTTGCTCGTGAATGTTCCTAGCCTGCAAGCTAGCAAAAAGATTTATCACAAAACCTACATTGATGTGGTCGCTCGCCAGAATGTGTTTGGAGATGACATTCAAGATGGACTTTTTGTGTGAATCGTTTGATACATTGATCACACTGAAAACGTTTTATATTTTGGTGCATCAGTTGATGTCTTGCTAAATTGCTTTGTTGCTTAAAGCGTTTTCCACATTGGTCACATGGAAATGGACATTCACCTGTGTGCACTCGAAGATGTTGCTGCAATTTGAAATTGCGATGAAATGATTTAGAACATTGTGGACATTGTGAACGACGATTCGTTTTGGCAGGATTTGGTTGAATTGGATTAGTAGTGCATTCTGTGTCACTTGCATCCTCTCCAATTGCATTGTTTGCATGGTCTTCTTGATCATCAGAATCAGTGTCTTTATCATCCTCCAAAACGTATTTCGGTTTCACTTTTTTCACACTTTCATTCGTTTGATCACTTTTGCGCTTTGCACTGTTGTGTGGATTCTCATTCGATTGAACCAAATCAGCAAAAACTTTAGTCTGAATTTGTTTACGAGTCGATGATCGCACTCCACTGGTGGAAGGAGTCGATTGTTCCATGTTCCGCTCACTGACAGATGTCTCATTGGTATAATTTTGTTCATTATTTTGATTGTTCCTTTGAGTGTTGTTTGTAGCACTAATATCGATTTGAAATTGTGCCTCATCAATAATTGTTTCATCTCCATCTCCAGCAGTCACATCGTTGTCCGAGGGATTGTTGTTTTCATGATCAAAATCGCACTCTTCATTTGCACAATCTTCACTATTTGGATTATTCAAATATTCATTTTCATCCTCTTCATAGGAATCATCATCAACGTTGTAATCGAATTCATCAATTTGAATTTGTGTGTTTTGTCCTTCAATCTGCTCATCAATGGAAATATCATTTAGCGCAGCATTTCTTTTGCTGGATTGCAAAGGAATTGAAGTGATTGACGAACTTTGGAAACATTGTTGCTTAATGAGTGGCTGGGTGTTGATTTGGTTAGACAGTGACACCTCATTTTGCAAATGGTCATTTGCCTCTGTGCTCTGGTCAAATTGTGATTGACCAGGTAAGTTGTTGTGGTGAGTGACATTCTCTTCACAGTCTGAATCGATTTCGCTCTTGATTGAATCATTCGATGGAGACATTGATGGAGAACAGTTGACATTTTCAGGTATCATCATGCCGTCATCATAAATCTTCTCTCCATCTTCATCATATTCATCATTATCGAATTCTCTTTTGATCATTGATTCTGTGTTGATTGTGTTTGCCTCATTTTGTAGATTGTTTTGATGCCTCTGTGCTCTGGTCAAAGTGTCATTTGAATATTCATGTGAGCACTCATCACTCGATTGATGTGTGTTTGTGTGAGTTGGTTGTGGTAATGTTGTGCCAAAGTGAGTGCCATCACAGTTCGGGCCAATCACGCCCGACTGAATCATCGTCTCAAAACTATTCCTGAGAGAGGCAAATTGACTGTCCACGGTAGCATCGATGTAATGAGTGAGCATTGACTTGAGTCCAGTCGCCTTGCATTCCAACAGACTGAGCAGAGGGTGAGTTAGCAATTGGTTCATTTTGGGTGTGCTAATCAACAAAAAAAAGACATCAAAACATTAAATCCTCAAATGAAATAGCCAAAAACGTTACAGCAAAAAGCGTGTGTAGTGAGCAGCTCGTGTCCTTTGTTATACTCAAAACAAACCAATGGGCAGGAGTAGTGGAATGGTCAGGGAGAGTTACTCACCTACATTTGGTATTCGAGAATATGAGGTTATCGGTTTATGGTTTGGCGCTCGTGGATCCATCAGCCAACAAGTGATTGACTTTTTCGATCGCTTTGATCTCGACCAGAAAGCCCTACCAGGTATAGCCAATTATGTACTGATCTCAACATTACAACTAGTACATAACCACATCTACTCACCACTTCCACTACGACCACAACGAAACTAACTCATCATCAAACTTACAATATAGTCATTTACATATTCATATATTTGATACTCCATATACTCTATATACATACTCATTCATAATCTTTATTATTTGTTATACTTCACACGAGTGATATTGTTGAACCTAGATGAATCTATTTGTTTAACCTGCAATTGTCCTTACGGATTGACATGTACGCTGTGCTCTTTGGCATCCCACACTATGTGGACAGTCCTACTTGTTTTATTAATAAAGTGTTTCTCTGAACAATGTTCATTTCGATGCACAAATTGCACCGCCATCTGTGATCACTCGAGTGTGTAGCGAAGGTTGCATTGTTATGACCATCACTTGATCACATTTTGCTTGCTGCACGAGTGTTGATTTGAGTTTGTGTGCTACTTTTGAGGTTTGCACTAAAAGCTCGTTAGTATTGATGGTAATGAATTCGTTGATTTCCCAATTCCGCCTTGACCATCAGCTCGACTATCGTCATGTCATCTTCATCTTCTGTACAGTCTCAGTGCCGTCCTCATTTGTCCGAATTGTTGTCCAAATTGATTGCAACCCAAAGTGTGGACACGAGATTGTGGCTGCAGGGCGAGATGGTTCGACTCGTGGACCAAATGATCGATTCACTTTTTCTCAGATTGCTCGTCTCGCCATCTGCTCGATCTGGTGCTCAACCCTTCAAACAGAGTCAAACAAATGTCCGCTCGACTCTGTCCGAGTTGTGTCAATTGATGGAAGAAGAGAAGAAGACCACGAATGGATTAGAACGAGGCCAAATGGATGGAGTGGTCAATTTGCTCTTTGAAAGACTAATCAACAAGACATTGGTCAACAGCGAAAGGAGTGCATTTGCATCAGTTCAACCTTTACAAGCAAATCATCACAAAACTGTTCCAGCCAATGCACAATCAAGTACTGTGACTAACAATTCAAATAAACATTCGTCAACAGATCAAATCACTTGTCCACCAATGATTTCATCATTCCGTGCAAATGGTCTCAAAGCAAATACAAATGAACATATGTCTGATTATCCTGAATGTGAGGATTGTCTCAAAGGAAATTGTAGTTTGGATGGTGAAAATGTTGATGATGCACACAATGACAATGCTGAGACAGGAGTGGACACGATGCAAATTGGATTAGGCAAAGATGAGAATGAACATAATCAACATAATGCTTCATCAGAAAGCGATCTCATGGTCATGTCCGATGTCATCGATGACTCAAATCAATCTGCTGATAACGCAACTGATTTATCGTTGAATAACAAAAGTGAACAGCAAATTTGTAGTGTTCGTAGAAAGTCAACCAAAAATGCAACAAATAAAAACCGCAAAAACTGTAAATCTATCCACCCCATCATTGAGCACAACCATCATCATCAATCGATTACATCAAACAGTCGACTACTGCGATCGTCGGCTTCTAAACGAATTGCCAAAAAAGTTTTCAGAGATGTTCAATTGGATGTGAATTTCCGCAAAAGCGGAAAACGCAAACAAATTTTGAATGATGATGAAGACACAGATTCTGACGAAAATGATGACCATGCAACCAGTGCAATTGGAGAGGAATCAATTGCCACAGAATGCACTAATAATCCAATTCAACCAAACCTTGCCCAATCAAATCGTCATTGGCAATGTTCACAGTGTCACAAATCATTTGTTGGCAAAACCGATTTCACAAGGCATCTTCGAGTGCACACAGGTGAACGTCCATTTCCCTGTGACCAATGTGGAAAAAAACTTTAAGCATCAAAGCGATTTAACCAAACACCAACTGATTCACCAAAATATAAAACGCTTTCAATGTGATCAATGTGACAAACAATTCACACAAAAAGTCAATCTTGAAAGGCATCTCCGAACACATTCTGGCGAGAGACCACATCAATGTAGGTTTTGTGATAAGACATTTGCTCAATTGCACGTCAGAAACACTCACGAACAAGCCATCCATCTGCATGTGAAGCCATATCGATGCAAACAATGTGGTCACACTGCCACTCACCGATCGCATATAATCAAACACATTCGAGTGGTCCATTTTGGTTTGCCTCAATCAATCAAACAACAACGAGCACTCAACATCATCGATGAACGAGATCCGAGAGAGTTGGTTGAAAAAGTTTGAGCTATTTCGTTGCAGTGAACATTGATTGTGTCAATGATTGAAAGTTCGTTCATGTAATTTATTACTATCAAATCATATCTTGCACAGTTATATACAATTTGATAATAATGATTTAATATAATCTAATAACTGCACTGCCCAAACACCAACTCGTACTTTACACAAAGAAGTGTTCAATTCTGTCAGCCAACTGTTCATGTTCTGTTTTTCATCTCAATTATTTGTGCAGCATTCTCTTGCATTAACCTCGAGTTCTCCATTCTGCATGAAACAATCCATCACTTTATTTCTTCTAATGCTTAAACCTAAGCGCACAAATGTTCGAATGTAAGTCCAAACATGAAAAATGAAATCAAATATGTCAACGAATTTGTTCCAATAAATATTGAGTTGACTGAAATGGAAGGTCACAAAAACATAGTGAAACTTAATCTCAAATTAATAAATAAATTAAATTAAGCAAATTACAGTTTGACAATTATTATTTAATTATATTAATATTTGCATGAATTCATTTTTAATTAATAAAATTAACATGGAAACACAAAGTTCTCAGAAGATATAACACAAGTTGCAACTACATACATGTAACTGTTTTGATGCATTCCATTAAAATTAAAAGAAACTTTGTTGTTGTTTACAATTCAACCACTAAGCGGTAACTGCTATCAAAGACTTGAGGGAAAAGTGTCCTGTTGAATTCGTAGAAAATCGTTTTGTCAAAGTGTCTAAATTTGAATTGACTTCTCAATCAATTTACAAATTACTTTCCAAGTGTGTCTTTCAGTGGATAATTTGGTTTTCTTGCTAAAAAATAATTTTAGTAAACATGCCAACAATTGACATTGATTGACAGTGATTTATCTATTTTCGTGAAAAAATTAATTTGGGACTTGAAAGTGGCAAGTTTTATCTCGATTTTTTGTTGCCAAATCAGACCTTTTCTAAGGCCGATTTGTCCTCGAATGATGATTTATTGGTCATTGTTGATGAATGAACTTGAGGGGAAATTGGGGTACATGACTCAAGTGCACGCTACTTTGAATTAGAATTTATGATTAAACCCACTAGAACCCATTGAACTATACCCAAATAGCAAATGTACAAGTGAATTGCAAAAATCAATTATTTGTTTTTATTTTATTGCTTAAAAATTAAAAATAAAATATTTAAAATTATGTTAAATTCAATTTATTTACCTCCTGCCAATAGATTAAAAATTATCAGAAGGCATCTTAGTAACCGAATGACGCAAATAGCATTACAATACATGGCAAATACATTTTCAATATTTATAATTTAAAAAAACATCAAATCGACACAACACTCTGTGTGCAGGCTGCAGCGGAAGTCCGTCTGGCCTCGTAAACAGCTCAAACTCAGGAAAACACTCCTAGATGGCGAAACATATATGATTTTCTAGGCCACTAAATTATTTGGCCAAAATATTAGACTCTAATATTTTGAGTAAAAATGCAATTATTAATTGGCTCATAGGCAACATAAATAGGGTATTCATTTAACCATATGACTACCATGTTGATAGTGCAATGCACAATTGAATTGATTTATTACCAACAAACCCACGAATACAGCAAGATTGGTTAACTTGTGCAAATCATCAATTGATACAATACAATTGCATCAAAACATTCTGGTTATCACAAAGTAAATCAAACTTTTTCAATGTACTCTTCCGGATCTCGATCATCGATGATGTTCAGTGCTCGTTGTTGTTTGATGCTTCGAGGCAAACCAAAATGGACCTCACGAATGTGAGTGATTACAACTGATCGTTGAGTGGCAGTGTGAGCACATTGTTTGCATCGATATGGCTTGACATGCAGATGGATGGCTTGTTCGTGTCTCTTCCAAGTGATCAATTGAGCAAATGATTTATCACAAAACCTACATTGATGTGGTCGCTCGCCAGAGTGTAATCGGAGATGATTTTCAAGATGGACTTTTTGTGTAAATTGTTTGTCACATTGATCACATTGAAATTGACGTTCACCTGTGTGCACTCGAAGATGTCTCTGCAAATTGGATTTGCGATCAAATGATTTGTGACAATTTGAACATTGCAAATGACCATTTGGTTGGGCAGGGTTTGGTTGAATTGAATTAGTAGTGCATTCTGTGGTAATTTTCTCTCCAATTGAGCTGGTTGCATGGTCATATTGGTCATCATTGTTATCAGAATCAGTGTCTTCATCATCATTCAAAACGTTTTCCGGTTTTACTTTTTTCACACTTTCAATCGCTTGATCACTTTTGCGCTTTCCACATTTGCCATGATTCCCATTCGATTGAACCAAATCACCGAAAACTTTAGTCTGAATTCGTTTACGAGTCGATGATCGCACTCCACTGGTGGAAGGAGTCGATTGTTCCATGTTCCGCTCACTGACACATTTCTCATCATTTTGGGTGTTCGTTTGAGTGTTGTTTGTAACACTAATATCGATTTGAGATTGTGCTTCATCTAAATTTGTTTCATTATCAGTTTCATCTCCATCTCCTGCAGACTCTTCGCTGTTCAAGTGATTGTTGTTGTTTGCATTATCCAAATCACAAACTCCATTGGCACAAATAGGTTCATTCAAATGTTCATCTTCACCGTCTTCATTGTAATCATCATCCAAATCGTCATTGTCATCAAATTCGTCAATTTGAATTTGTGTGATTTGTCCTTCAATCTGTTCATCATCGAATTCTTGTTTGATCATTGATTCTGTGTTGATTGTGTTGGACAGTGACACCTCATTTTGCAAATTGTTGTGGTCCTGTGTGTTGGTCAAATGGTCATTTTCTGCCTCTGTGCTCTGGTCAAATTGTGATTGACCAGGTAAGTTGTTGTGGTGAGTGACATTCTCTTCACAGTCTGAATCGATTTCGCTCTTGATTGAATCATTGCTCTGGTGCTTGTTGAGCCACAGTTCGAGATCGAGCAGCACTTTGGCATAGATTGCATCGATCATGCTGTTCACTTGTTGTTTGGCTGACACTTTGCACTGAGCAAAGTGAGCCATGAATGCACGATCGTGAAGTGGAGACATGGTGGGTAGAGTTGAGATGGAAGGAGATTGGACTGGGACAGGTGACAATTGACACAGGCAGAGATGGTTTGGTGTTCTAGGGGAACATGACCAACAACAGAGCAACAACTCAAAACAAACTTAACTTTTCATGTCTCATGCAGTCACCGAGGCCAACGGGGAGGCGAGTCCAATGTTAACATTTGTGTTGAGTGCAGGTGGTGATGACTGCTAGTGAGGGTTATCACGTGACTTGCCTATCTCACAGCTGTTTTGGATAGACAAACACAGACAACAGCACTGCTCAAGTGGTCAACTGCTATCTCGCACTAAACTCACATGCTTTTTTGTGTATTTCATTTTAATTTGTTTTATTAATTTGTCACTCAAAATGCAAGTGCCGACTCATCCACTTCTGTCTCTGTTGGAATGCAACGCTACTGGACTCAAGTCACTGCTCACTCATTACATCGATGCCACCGTGGACAGTCAATTTGCCTCTCTCAGGAATAGTTTTGAGACGATGATTCAGTCGGGCGTGATTGGCCCGAACAGTGATGGCACTCACTTTGGCATGACATTACCACAACCAACTCACACAAACACACATCAATCGAGTGATGAGTGCTCACATGAATATTCAAATGACACATTTACAAGAACTCAGCAAAATAAAAACAATTTGCAAAATGAGGTGTCACTGGCCAACACATTCAACACAGATAATCAAATGTTCAAACAAGAATTCGATGATGATGAAGAAGATGGAGAAGAGATTGATGATGACAATGTGAGAAATGTGAAAATGGAATTTGCAATTCGGTTCGTGAAAATTATGATGATACAGAGATGGGAGAAAATGGGGATGAACATTTTGAAACTCAACCAAATGTTCATGCTGCATTGGAAAATAATCAAACCACTCAATCGATCATCTCAAAAGACATTTTGCCTAATCAAAACAACCCAATCAACACCCAACCACTCATCAAACAAGAATGTCTCCAAATTTCGCCAATCACTTCAATTCCATTGGATTTCGCAAACAATGCTGCACTAAATGATATTGTCATCGATGAACCGAGTAATATGCAAAACACACAAATGCAAACTGATGAATTTGTTGACAACGACAAAGTAGATGATGATGATTACGATAAAGGTGAGGAAACTGAATATTTGAATAATCCAAATTGCGAAGATTGTGCCAATGGAGTTTATGATTTGGATCATCAATGCAACCACAATCACTTGAACGACGATGTGCCTGTTGGAGATGGAGTTGAAACTGATTTTGATGAGGCACAATTGCAAATCGATATTAGTGCTGCCAACAATTCTCAAACAAACATCCAAAATGATAAACAAAATGCTAACACTGAGAAATGTGTCAGTGAGCGGAACATGGAACAATCGACTCCTTCCACCAGTGGAGTGCGATCATCGACTCGTAAACGAATTCAGACTAAAGTTTTCGGTGATTTGGTTCAATCGAATGGGAATACTCGCAACAGTGCAAAGCGCAAAAGTGATCAAGCGTTTGAAAGTGTGAAAAAAGAGAAACGTAAACGGATTTTGGATGATGATGATGATAAAGACACAGATTCTGATGACCAAGAAGATCATGCAACCAATGCAATTGGAGAAGAATCAATTGCCACAAAATGCACTACAAATCCAATTCAACCAAATCTTGCCCAATCGAATCATCGTTTGCAGTGTTCACTTTGTCACAAATCATTTGATCGCAATGCCAAATTGGAGAGACATCTTCGAGTGCACACAGGTGAACGTCCATTTCCATGTGATCTGTGTGACAAACGATTTAAAGATAAAGGTAATCTAGCCGCACACCAACAGATTCACCAAAATATGAGACTTTTCCAATGTGATCAATGTGACAAAAGATTTAATCAAAAAGTCATTCTTAACAATCATCTACTCGTACACTCTGGCGAGCGACCACGTCAATGTAGGTTTTGTGATAAATCATTTGCTCGCTTGATCTCTCGGAACGCTCACGAACAAGCCAAACATCTGCATGTGAAGCCATATCGATGCAAACTGTGTGGTCACACTGCCACCGACCGATCAGCAATAATCAGACACATTCGTGAGGTCCATTTTGGTTTGCCTCGAAGCATCAAAGAGCAACGAGAACTCAACATCATCGATCACCGAGATCCGAAAGAGTTTATTGAAAAAGTGTGACTTACATTGTGATAACCAAAATGTTTTGATGCAATCAACATTGTATTGTATTAATAATTTGCACAAGTTGACCAATCTTGTTGTATTAGTGTGCTGGTTGGTAATAAATCATTCAATTGTATATGATACGGTCAAAGTCCGATTTCGGTCAAAGTGCACTTTGACCGGTCAAAGTCCGATTCAATAGCATTCCCTGCATATCATTGACATTGCCCGGGCAAAGTGCACTTTGCCCGATACGTTTCGGTCAATGTTCAAATTGCAAATTATTTTGGATTAATTTATCAAGATAATCTTATCAGATTAAAATTTAATTATGTTGTATTAATTGATGATATGTTTAAAGTGTAATTAGATTTAATAATTAAATTTAATTTAAGGATTAATTAAAATCTAATGATTTAACAATCTGTCTTCAAATTAAGAATTTTTTAATTTAATTGATAAACAAAAGATTATTTTTTAATTGAGATAATTATTAGTTATAAGATGATGTGGATTTATCAGATAGGTTATCTCAGTGATACTTAATAATATAATACTTTGGACATTGCCCGGTCCAAGTTGGTCAAGTGCACTTTGCCCGGTCAAAGTCAACTTTGCCCGGGCAATGTCAATGATATGCAGGGAATAGTATCGCATCGGACTTTGACCGGTCAAAGTGCGCTTTGACCGAAATCAGACTTTGACCGTAACATATACACTTCTTCAGATTTATAATTAATTTATAATTTATAATTTATATTTATAATTAATTACTCAAAAATCCATGTAATTAGTCACATTCGTACCATTTAGCATCCAGTCCAACTCAAGCAAACTTACTCAAACATTTGATTTAGATTCATTTACAATTTTTCAACTTGAGAAAGAGTGAGACCATCTGCTCATGAGTACATTTTACTTTGCATTTGCAATGCAATTGCTGTGTTTGGTTGCTAAGCTGATTTATTAATCGTTTAGATCGTGCTAAATCACTTCTAACTCATAATTTTATTTGTCACTATTATAACACGAAGCTTCATATGCAGAAACTTTATTTTAAAACAAAAAAATGTTTTGGTTTAAAATCTTTTAATTTCAACGGTTAACGCAATGACATAATTTGTGAGTTAAAGCTTCTGTCGGAATGTTGTTTGAGAGGCGACTTTCTTTATATAGGACCCCGTGCATGCGGAGCATCAAATTATAAGTTATCAAATTTCTATATAGCTATACAATATATGATTTATTACAGAAACGAATATACGAACTTTCACTTATGAACTTACGCAATTGCCATCAGCATCAGTATTTTCATCATTTCCATCATCCAAAATTTGTTTGCGTTTTGCTTTGTTTAACACTTTTATTCAATGGAACACCACTTTCCACTTTTACGAGCATTCACGCCCAATTGAGCATCTCCGAAAAAAGCCTCCTCTGAATTCGTTTACGAACCGACGACCGAAGATAATTGAAGATTCTCAAAATAGTCAAAAAGATCATATTTTTAATTGTTCAGAAGATATCACTATATTCGAATTTTGAAGCGAAGCTTTGAATAGTTGATTTCCCAAAAATGGCCGAAGCTTCGAAGTTTCGAAGACTTCGTTTAGAATCCCTATGGCGAAGCAAGCTGTGCGCACAAATGAATTGATTTATTACAAGCGAACACGAATACAACAAGATAGCCAATCTTAGATTTGTCAACTTGTGCAAATCATTGATATAATATATGTTGATTCTGATGTTACATTCTTCTTAGTTACACTTTCTCAACAAATTCTCTCGCATCTCTGTGATCGATGATGTTGAGTGCTCGTTGTTCTTTGATGGTTGGAGGCAAACCAAAATGGACCATTCGAATGTGTCTGACTATGTCGGATTGTTTGGTGGCAGTGTGACCACATTGTTTGCATCGATATGGCTTGACATGCAGATGGATGGCTTGTTCGTGCCTGTTCCGATTGCACAATTCAGTAAATGATTTATCACAAAACCTACATTGATGTGGTCGCTCACCAGTGTGCACCAGCAGATGATTCTTAAGAGTGACTTTATGATTAAATTGTTTGTCACAATGGTTACATTGGAAAAGTTTCATAGTTTGATGAATCAATTGGTGTTGGGTTAAACCGCCAAGCAGACTAAAATGTTTGTCACACTGGTCACACGGAAATGGACGTTCACCTGTGTGCACTCGGAGATGTCTCTGCAATGTGGACAGGTAGTCAAATGATTTGTGACAATGTGAACATTGCAAATGACGATTTGGTTGGGCAAGGTTTGCTTGAATTGGATTAGTAGTGGCAACTGATTCCACTCTAATTTCATTGCTTGCATAGTCTTCCTGGTCATCAGTTCCATCAACATCAGTGTCTTCATCATGATCATCAAAATCAAAATTGAGTTTCACTAATTTTACTCTTTTATTCGCTTGATAACTTTTGCAAACATTCATATCCAATTGTTCATCACCGAAAACTTTTTTCGGAATTCGTTTACGAGTCGATGATTGTAGTCCACTGCTTGATGGAATTGATTGACGGTTGTGCTCAATGACGGGCTGGGCAGTTTGGCTGGTTTCGCTGTTCTGTTTTGTTGCATTTCGTGTTGACTTGCGAACACTACGAATTTGTGGTCCATTGTTGACAGATTGATTCGCGTCATCGATGGCATCTGGCATGGCCATGAGATCGCTTTTTAATGAAGCATTTGGTTGATCTTCCATCTCAACATCGCCCAATCCAATTTGCATGTCCACTCCGGTCTCAGCATTGTCATTGTGTGCATCATCATTTTCACCATCCAAACCACAAATTCCCTTGACACAATCTTCAAATTCATCAATCTGGACCTTTGCATTTTCACTTTTGTTCAATGAAGAAATACCATCATTATTAGATTGATCATTTTCATCATAATTTGGTGCATCATTGCAGTCGACATTGATTGGAATTGTTGTTGATGAAATGTCGAGACATTCATGTTTGATCAGTGGTGAAGTGGTTAGCTGCGAATTTGCTGAAGAAGTTGGTGGAAAAGTGATTTGATCTGTTGACAAATGTTCATTTGAATTGAAATTGTTCATGGTCGATGGTACAATTGATACATTGGATGGATTAGTTTGGTGATTTGATAATAAAGGTTGAACTAATTCACGGATTTGAGTGTTCACCAACAACTTGTTGGTTAGTCTAAGGAAAAGCAAATTGACTAGGCGATCCATTTGGCTTCGTACAAATCTATTTGTCTCCTCCTTCTCCTCTTCAATCAATTGACACAACTCGGACACAGTCGGACGGAAATGAGTCTGTTTGAAGGGTTGAGCACCAGGTCGAACAGATGGTGACATGATTAATCTGAGAAGAAGCGAATCGATCATTGGATCTACGAGTAGGACCATCTCGGCCTGAAGCCACAATCTCGTGTCCACGCTTTGGGCTGCAATCAATTTGGACAACAATTCGGACAAATGAGGACGGCACTGTGACGGTACAGCAGATGAAGATGACATGACCATAATCGAGCTGATGGTCAAGGCGGAATTTGGAAATCAACTAATCACGGTGGAGCAATGCAAACGAGCTTTTAGTGCAAACCTCAAAAGTAGCACACAACTCAAATCAACACTCGTGCAGCAAGCCAAATGGGATCAATGCGGGTCATAACAATGTAAATACTTGACATCATACTCACAGAGGGCGGTACAAACGTTTCGATTGGGACTTCCCAGTGGCAAGTGGCTAGAATATTTCAGAAGACTAATCCAGTCCAGTGTGGTAAAGGTCTCCAATAGGCACAATGTCCAAATAACACCGGAACGGGAAAGTACAAAAAGAAAGTGTGCACTGTGTAGCCAAATTGAACTTCAACACAAAAACAAGCATTTATTTGGTGTGTTAACAGTCTGAATTTTATTATTTATATTCTGTCAAAACCAAATTGCCCTAGGACGTGAAACCTTAAAACGTGACTCACACTTTTCCCATTAACATTTGTATGCTCTCACACCAAAGTGAACTCGTTCGTGGCGTTTCAATATTGAAATAATCCAAAACTTTTTTACCACAATTCTTGTGTGATCATGCATGGACTTTCAACTTGCAACACAAGTCACTCTTCAGTGAAGTAGTGAAAATTGTATGTAAACGAGTGAAATACGGCGGATTAACAGTTTTAATCTTATAATATAATATCTCAAGGCTCGTAAGGCATTGCATCATCGAACGCCCTTTTCCACTGCGAAAGATAAAAATGGGACGTAACATTTTCATCGGACGATAGTGCAGTCATAGGCAGAGGCCCCAAATTAGTATGTTCAGAAAGAATGCTTCAATTTCCAATTAGTTTCACATTGAAGTGCAATCGTAATTTTATGAACACACAGCAGAGCAAGCACACAGTTCTGTACATTTACTTTTCACTGCTTTCCTGTCCGCACATTCCGTTTGGAGTCCCCTCCATTCACGCGAACGCACAAACTTAATCTCAAAGAGTGGGGTGAGCCACTACCACAAACAGCATTGAATTCATTCCATTCGAGTATACGAGTAGTATCACAACAACAAGTCTGTTGCCTTTCATGCTTTCACTTATTTTTCACTTTGACCTGTTTGTGCTATCGCTGTTCATTCCCACCTTATCGCTCTCATCTCACCAATTCATCCCAACTCTCAACATAATCTACATCTTCATCTAATTTGGCCATCATATCTCTCATATATAGACTTTTTATCAACCTGTCATCTCACCCTTAACTTTATCCATTCATCTAAAACATGTTAGATATCTTCCTAATTATTGCCATATTTCTTTCATCTTATATAAAACTTATATCATCGATATATCTCACATTATCTCCTAATATGTGGAGTAAATAACCTCTGTGGCGTATCCATAAATTTTCGAGAGGGTGCTATTGATTTACGTACATTGTACCAGATACACAGTGAAGGAACAGTAGTAATAATTTATAGAATTTATTTACAAAATCTCTGGGAAGCAATTCCCATTGAATGCGTCACTGTCTCATATTGATCTTTATCTAATTTATTATTATTACATTATCATTTGTATCACCTTTACCTGCCCCTAATACACCTCAAACTCTGTGACAGGTAGAAGATCAGGACTACGGACTGTAGGATTGTCGTGCAACTAAATATCATGAATAATATGTCCCTTTAGCTAGCCAACATCATTATGAATCATATAATCAAATCATATAATCAATTTATGATTGTTTGTCAATTAGCTAGAAAACCTCAAGTTTTTCATTTACCCAAATTACATAGTACCTAAATTAAGGAACTATAGTTTCTGTTCCTAATTCTTCCAGATTCTCACACATCCTTCAACTCCGAAGAAAAAGAACATGTTTTCATTTGTATTAAAACTATCCCAAATATTTTCTAACGCTTTCAATAAAATCCACTTTAAACGCAAATATTTTGTTTTATTATTTAAAGCCATACCAACGCCCGTAGGGCGTTTTTACAAGGGAACGTTCGCTTGCGACAAATCACTTCATGACCTGTCATGGAGTGATTTGAGTTTCCTTGTAATTTAACACTAAACATTTGACGTTATCTAATTTATAGATGTGATTATTATGTAACTGTAGCTACACGATCAATCACGCCCGACTGAATCATCGTCTTGTTAGTTCTTGTCATGTGAGCACTCATCACTCGATTGATGTGTGTTTGTGTGAGTTGGTTGTGGTAATGTTGTGCCAAAGTGAGTGCCATCACTGTTCGGGCCAATCACGCCCGACTGAATCATCGTCTCAAAACTATTCCTGAGAGAGGCAAATTGACTGTCCACGGTGGCATCGATGTAATGAGTGAGCAGTGACTTGAGTCCAGTCGCCTTGCATTCCAACAGAGCCACAAGAGGGTGAGTTAGCAGTTGGTTCATTTTGGGTGTGCAAATCAACAAAAAGAAGACATTAAAACATTAAATCCTCAAATGCAATAGCCAAAAACGTTACAGCAAAAAGCGTGTGTAGTAAGCAGCTCATGTCCTTTGTTATACTCAAAGCAAACCAATGGGCAGGAGTAGTGGAATGGTCAAAGGTTACACTCAACCACTCATCCACTCTCAACCACTACATTTGAACCAGGCCTCGTATAAATGCAAAAATGCAAAGCTAAAAAAGCGTGTTACAACTCAACGCAGTGCTTCCCTTTTTCATTTATGACCTGGTGCTCAACCCTTCAAACAGAGTCAAACAAATGTCCGCTCGACTCTGTCCGAGTTGTGTCAATTGATGGAAGAAGAGAAGGAGACCACGAATCGATTGGCACGAGGCCAAATGGATGGAGTGGTCAATTTGCTATTTGAAAGACTAATCAACAAGACATCGGTCAACAGCGAAATGAGTGCATTTGCATCAGTTCAACTTTTACCGGAAAATCATCACAAAACTGTTTCAGCCAATGCACAATCGAGTACTGTGACTAAAAATTCAAATGAAAAATTGTCAACAGATCAAATCACTTGTCCACCAATGATTTAATCGTTGAGTGCAAATGGTCAAAATGCAAATGTTTTTATTGATTATGCTGAGACAAAAGTGGACACGATGCAAATTGGATTAGGTCAAGATGAGAACGAACAAGATCAACAAAATGTTTCACTGGAAAGCGATCTCATGGTCATGCCAAATGTCATCGATTACTCAAATCAATCTGCTGGTAAGGTAACTGATTTATCGTTTTTTAACGAAAGTGAACAGCAAATTCGTAGTGTTCGTAGCAAGTCAACAAAAAATGCAACAATAAAGAAAAACCGCGAAAAGGGTCAATCTGTCCAGCCCAGCCAATCTGTTACATCAAACAGTCGACTACTGCGATCATCGGCTCGTAAACGAATTGCCAAAAAAGTTTTCAGAGATGTTCAATTGGGCGTGAACAACTGCGCGAGCAACAGTGGCAAAGGCAAAATTGATCAGGCGATTAAAAGTGGTGAAAAATTGAAGCGCAAACAGTTTTTGAATGGTCGAGAAGACCATGCAAACAATGCAATTAGAGAGGAATCAATTGCAACAGAATGCACTACTAATCCAATTCAAGCAAACCTTGCCCAACCAAATCGTCATTTGCACTGTTCACATTGTCACAAATCATTTGATCATAATTCCAATTTGCAGCAACATCTTCGAGTGCACACAGGTGAACGTCCATTTCACTGTGACCAATGTGGAAAAAGCTTTACGCATAAAAACGATTTAGCAAGACACCAACTGATTCATCAAAATATAAAACGTTTTGAATGTGATCAATGTGACAAACAATTCACACAAAAAGTCAACCTTGAAAGTCGCCTCCGAACACATTCAGGCGAGCGACCACATCAATGTAGGTTTTGTGATAAGACATTTGCTCGCTCGCAGGATAGGAACAGTCACGAACAAGCCATCCATCTGCATGTGAAGCCATATCGATGCAAACAATGTGCTCACACTACGATCACATGTAATCAAACACATTCGAATGGTCCATTTTGGTTTGCCTCAATCGATCAAACAACAACGAGCACTTAACATCATCGATGATCGAGATCCGAGAGAGTTGCTTGAGAAGGTGTAAATTTTTCAAATAACATTTTGCATATAATTCACTAATAATTGTCAAACTATAATTTGCAAACATGCTTAATTAAGTTTAGTATTAATTTTCGCTTGATATTCAGTTTTTCTAGGTATTTTACCTTCCACTTGACAAAACTCAATATTTATTTGAAACCTTGGTTTGAAATAAATTTTTTTTGTCTATATTTAAATGTTTTGTGTGCTTTAAAATTAGCCAAGCACTTATGGTAGGCGGGAGAACGGCCCCTGAGGGTCCACCTCACAAATACAGTTACGAAAGTAAAGGATTGTTAAAGTGGTGATGCTGATACCCACAAGCCTTCGTAACTGTATATGTGAGGTGGACCCTCAGGGGGCCGTTATCCGCGCCTACTATAGCTGGTAGTGAGTCGATTGTTATTGTAGGAATATTCGGAATAGGAGGATTCGGTTGATTTGGATTTGGAATGTAGAGTAGAAGTTGGTTTGCGAGTGTTGGTTTTGGTTCTGTTTGTTGATTATTTGCGATTGGAATTGTAGAATTAGCGACAGAATTGAGCAATGATGGTGCTATTAGTAGATTTTCTAAGGAATTTGTAAAATAATTTCCGGGTTTACGGTAATTTGAGGATAATGATGAACTTTGGTGAAGAATAGGAACGGGGTTCAAAGACAAACTGTCCTTCTGAACCTCGAATTCCGATGGATTGGTTGTTTTGATTGTATTGGACATTATTGATTTTGGTCTACGAGTAACATATAAATATATGAAATTAGTGTATACGGAATATATAGAATTCACGCAAGAAATACCGAAAATACGAGAAATGTCCAGCAAAAATACAGAAAATTAAAATTTCGAGGATTTCGAGAATTCCGAATTTTGAGATTTTGAATTAAAAAATGACAAAATGAACCAAAAATCCTGAATTTCAACATTCTAGAATTTAATAAACAATACATTAGTATAACCATAATATAACAAAATCAAATAAATACCAAAAATACGGAAATTACCCATTAAAAATACGGAAACTTGAGATTTTGAAAACCGAATTCCGAGATAATTCGAATCAAAACAAGAAAAAATGAAACAAAAAACCGTAATTTCAATATTCTATAATCAATAAACAATATATTAAAATTACCATGATATGGAAGTATTAAAAAAATTACCGAAAACCCGCAAATTAAAACCAAAAACACGAAAATCCTCCAAAAATCAAAATAAAATCAAAATCACTTTGTTTATATCCGCGTCAGTCTGTCCATCCCCACTAAACTACTCACTGCAGTATTACCACGATAGTGCTGCCATCTGGTGGTTTGAAAACTTACTAAACTTTAAATCTTACCGCTTTACGATTTTGAACATAGTGAAATTGTTTATTTTATTATTATTTTTATTTATTTATTTATTTATGCACGATTCTTGAATCGAATCGCGCGGGGCCGTTTATTTTAAAACATAGTGTTTGAATTAAGTGTTTAAAATGAGTGAGTAAGCACTAGACGACCAACTAAACAGCCTCGAGTGTGAGCCCGGGCTGGATAGGTACAAGTCAATGCACCGAAGTGTTTGAATTAAGTGATGTTAATAACAATTGTTATTGTTATTGTGCGTTTGAATTGAGTGTGAAATAGTGTTTAAATTTAGTGTTTGAAATAGAGAGTTTGAATAGAGTGTAAAAGAGTGATAAAAGTTGTTAACATAAAGTGACTCGATTCTTGATTAACAAAAAAATATGATGACTTGAAGAGGACTTGAGATAAATGACGAAGAGATTGAAGTTATTCTTAGGTTAGATATGATGTCTTCCGGAAGGCGACAAAGTAACGGATTGAGATTTCGAGTCACCGAAAATTCGTGAAGAAATGTTGATCAGAAATGACGACTTTTGACGGTTGAGTGATTTTTGAGAGATTAAAGACTTATGTGATCAGAGTGAATGAACGAGTGGATTGAGGTGACATAGAGCAAAAAGTGCATGTAGTGTTAAATTGAAGCACAAGAGTAACAATTTGATATAAAAAACTAATATTTAAATAAATGTTAACAACAAACGACTTGAGGCAAAATATAAATAAATTCTGGAGAGTGACAGGACTGCGATGGGATGAAGATGTGGGTTTAAGGCTTAGTGATTTGAGGTGAAACAAAAATAGAGCACAAAAAGTGTATCTATAATAATCACATATATCACAAAAAAATACATAAAGTTAAGATTAAGAGCACAAAAGTACAATTTGAGACAACAAAGTAACAAATAGTTAAACATAAGTAACGATTTGAGGCTTGATTAACAAAAGATGGCTTCTTGAGATGTAGTTTGACTCTTGACAATCAGGACTGCGTTAGTTGAAATGGGACAGGAACTGAATGTGAGTTGAATTTCACTGATAAACGGTGCGAGAGTTTGAAAAACCCCCAAAGGGGGAAAAAGCACAAGTGGAAAGTGCAAACATAATGTAATAAACTTAAGTTAATTATCATTGCTTATTTTTTTAAATTTTGAATTTAATTTTAATTAGTTTAATTTAATTGCACATTGACATTGAAGAATATAGTAAATGAAGAACGTGAGAATTATATTCTTCAAATGATAAGTTTTATCTGAAATTGTTTTCCAAATATCACTATAAACTTTTTCCAGGAACTTTCTTTTGAATCTTTTTTATATTGAATCATATATTGATCGATTGGAGTATCTAATGAGATTGTGCTCGTGCCAATTGGAGGGTCTCTCAACCTAATCAATGTATTATGACACAATCTTGTCCAGACAATTGACAGTTGTATATGTCACCGAATTTTCGATGACATATATAATAGATCCGGTGTCAATTAGAGAGTTGTCTCTGAAGCAAATATTGCCTATATAGACTAGGAAACATAGGACGATCTTCAAAGTCAACCAAATTAGCACTTCATCTGCGAATGGCCCCCGTCCACTAACGTTTAATCACCACAGTGTCAAATGATGTGAGCTGTCAGCACTCGCCACTCGAGTGCAAGTTCATTTACTGCGCAAGCTATTTCCATCCAACTTTCCTCTATAAAAGCAGGCCTAAGTCGCTGTTCAGGCTCAGTATGCTGTACGACTTCGTTCATGCTACACCTAACTGGCCATATAGCTTTTAACGGCCTTTTGCAAGTCCTCTTTGTCCAACTTTGCCTACCAAACCGATTTCATCGAAACATCGCTTCGTTGTGTGTGTGTGTATGTATGTCTGTGTCCAAATTCACGATGCTCTACACTGTGCCCACACCTGACCAGCAACATATCGTGTCACCCCCGTGTCTTTCCTTCTTTGTTCATTCGTGTAAGTGTTGGAAGTGTACCTACCGTGTCTTTCTGTGTTTTGATCTAAAGTCACAAGTCTAAAGCACGTCCTCTATGAGTGTCTCCCTTCTCCTCGCATTTCATCATCACATGCAACAACGAAGTTTGATTTCTTTCGCACTTTTCACTTTCAAAGCAAGCCTCGATCATCCTCATCCAGCCTTTACGGTAAGACATTCTTTGGATATATGACCTATCTGACCTTAGTTATTTACTATTCTTAGGACCATGTCTATCTTCGCAACACCTTATCAAGAAACAACGTACCCCTCAACAACTTATCTACCCTTCCTCAACACTAACCATCTAACCACCTGTAGCATCGTACTCAGATGTCAACTGGATCGACTGATTTCAGCGCTGCAACCAATACCAAACCCAACCTCATCTCACATTCAAATCTCGTCGTGAAATTGCTCAAAAATGTAAGTAACCTAATTTTGTATACAAATCAGGGAATCTCTATCTGATATCAGTTAGAACCTAATTCGCGTATTTGTAACTCTATTATTAAGTAGACTTTGTGTACATCTTTCTTGCATACTCTTACAGTATGTGAGTATAGCTTCTGTCGCCACAGGTTCGACTTGTTACATTATCTGTTTTTTACAACATGTAGTGAATTATGATGTATTCTGTGAAATTGACTTGTGCTCGGTGCATACAATCCGGTGCCAATGCTAAATTGCGATAGGTACTTTCTTATAAGTGCGGGTGATTTTGGGAACACGCGAATAGGCCAGAATTGAGTCATTGTACCAAAAGAGGTATTATGGGGATTTATTTCACATAGCTAGCTATTTTATATAGCGACCGGGCGCTAGGCAGATAGAACAACAAGTAAGAGGAAATTACTTTGAAGAACAAGACATAGGAAAAGTCTAAGTTTACATGCTCCGGTCTAGGGCTAATTCACATGGTACGTAATGCTATTTACACTTAGTTGGGTCACTCATAACAAAAGAAAATTTAAGCGATTTAAGAATTTGGTAGTAGATGACTGGTGATGTGAATGTAGATGAGTGAGAGTAGTTTTCGGTGAAAATTTGAGTGAAATTGGTTAAACGATTGAGGAGATAATCCTGTTGGAACGTGACCCAGAAATGGGTATATGAACATTTACTGTGAGAGGTATGCGGACTTTACTGTGTTGATAGCGTGGGGGGGCTCATGTGTACACAAATGTACATACATACGAAGACTGTACAGTGTGGAGTAGTTATGAGTGAGGTGTCGATGAGTAAGATGCGGTTGGTTGGATTATGTAAGGTTACTTGGGTTGATTGAAACATAAAACGAGTTGAGTTGCTGTTGCGTGTAGAGTAGGTGATTAGGAAGACAAGAGAGTCAAAACAGATGAACACAGGAGAGACGGGTGGAATTGGTCATGGTCGAGTCATATCACTAGGTTAGGGTTAGGTCGAAGTAGACGGTTGGGTGTATTTGGGTGTTTTATACTCATAATACTTTACTCAATGAAGGAGACAGACGTGTCGGCGTGGTACGTTCTGCGCTTGCCCAAACTGTTAGGCGGTGTGCGAGGCCGCGAGGCCGAGTTGGGGACGGTGGTGGGGGCCTGGGCGTGATGGTGAGCGGTCGAAGACCGCGAAGTATCACGCCCAGGGCGTTACTCTGTCCGTTCTGGAACGAGTAAGATCACAAGCGATACATGGATGGATGCGTAAAAGTTTAAAGAATAGATTTGTTAGGTGGTTCTGGCACTGGTGATGATGGATTCCCTAGGATTCGGATAAATTAGGAACACAACAGAGATGACAATGTGCGTTTTAGTTAAAGAGCACTGCTTTAGCTGGTGGAATTGGACACTAGTAGAATTCACTGGTGGACTTTAAATAGTTCAATAGTTGGTCATATAATGTAGTAAGGGCAGGGGTGCTGAGGTACGGTCCAGAAAAGGATTGTTGAGTTTGCTCAAAAGAACTAAAACATAGACACACAGACAACAACAAAACATGTGCTTTTCTTATCAACTGGTGATAAGCGCATGATGACATGTGAACACACTCACTAACAGTAAAAGTTTGACTGATAAAGCACTAGATGGCGGTGGCGGTTTGTTTATGTTGAGTGTGTTTATGTACATTGTACAATTTACGAGTTTCCTCAATGTTTACGTTGGAGATTTTTGGTTTTTGGTTTGGTATTTGAGTATTACTCTACCCACCACCCTCTTAGGTGTTTTAATTAGTTGATATGAAGTGAATCTACGAGAATTAGTGTATTACTTGAGGATGAATAAGGTATAGCGATTTTTTTCGATGATCGCAAATGTTCACATACGAGTTTCCTCAATGTTTACGTTGGAGATTTTTGGTTTTTGGTTTGGTATTTGAGTATTACTCTACCCACCACCCTCTTAGGTGTTTTAATTAGTTGATATGAAGTGAATCTACGAGAATTAGTGTATTACTTGAGGTTAAATTAGGGATATCAAAAGACATTAGCTATATTGTCAAAGAAACAATCAGACATTGCCATTTTAGTGTACTCAATATTCCAATCTTTGTATTTGAATCTTATTAAATTCGTGGCTGTGAAGACACATGCACAACTGCTAGAAATACATGTCAGAATTATTTTTCAACGTCCCTAGAATCATATTCTTAAAAGACATTAGCTATATTGTCAAAGAAACAATCAGACATTGCCATTTTAGTGTACTCGAAAGCGAAAAATTAAATTGTGTGTTTGTTTTTTTAATCCTATTGGTCGATGATTTGATCATTTTGGCTAATTAAAGTGTCTAATCTGTAGATACCGATCCCATGAAGGTAACCCATCATGCTCTACCAACTTTTGCATCCGTTTTCTAATGCTCTACAATCTTTTTTGTGTTCCCCACTCACTGTGAGTTGACTGATGGAGAGAGCACATTGTGTGTTTTCGTTTTTTGAATTCCATTAGTATTTGGAAGGACATTTCAGTGTTCCATTTGGGCTAGTTTTGAAGTTAAACGGTCCAACTAAATAATTCCCAAGTAAATTCAATAGGCCCACGCATGTATTTTGCTACAGCAATGCTCGAAAGTTGTATACAAACCTTTTGTGTTCCCCACTCACTGTGAGTTGACTGATGGAGAGAGCACATTGTGTGTTTTCGTTTTTTGAATTCCATTAGTATTTGGAAGGACATTTCAGTGTTCCATTTGGGCTAGTTTTGAAGTTAAACGGTCCAACTAAATAATTCCCAAGTAAATTCAATAGGCCCACGCATGTATTTTGCTACAGCAATGCTCGAAAGTTGTATACAAACCTTTTGTGTTCCCCACTCACTGTGAGTTGACTGATGGAGAGAGCACATTGTGTGTTTTCGTTTTTTGAATTCCATTAGTATTTGGAAGGACATTTCAGTGTTCCATTTGGGCTAGTTTTGAAGTTAAACGGTCCAACTAAATAATTCCCAAGTAAATTCAATAGGCCCACGCATGTATTTTGCTACAGCAATGCTCGAAAGTTGTATACAAACCTTTTGTGTTCCCCACTCACTGTGAGTTGACTGATGGAGAGAGCACATTGGTGTTTTCGTTTTTTGAATCCCATTAGTATTTGGAAGGACATTTCAGTGTTCCATTTGGGCTAGTTTTGAAGTTAAACGGTCCAACTAAATAATTCCCAAGTAAATTCAATAGGCCCACGCATGTATTTTGCTACAGCAATGCTCGAAAGTTGTATACAAACCTTTTGTGTTCCCCACTCACTGTGAGTTGACTGATGGAGAGAGCACATTGGTGTTTTCGTTTTTTGAATTCCATTAGTATTTGGAAGGACATTTCAGTGTTCCATTTGGGCTAGTTTTGAAGTTAAACGGTCCAACTAAATAATTCCCAAGTAAATTCAATAGGCCCACGCATGTATTTTGCTACAGCAATGCTCGAAAGTTGTATACAAACATATTGACTAGATGGAAATTGGCTAGATTCAACCAATTTCCATTGCCGCAACCAAATGTATACCTCATGTGGGCTCTAAATGTTCACAGTGGTGTGCATTTTATGAAAAGATTTCCATATCGGTGCTGCGTTGCATCAAAACTAATGATATGGACAATCTACGCTTAAAATCTAATCATTTATCAATTAAAATATCAATGATTGGCTTATGGTTGGGTTGTATAATGCTTTTGTAGGGCACATGTGGGCTCTAAATGTTCACAGTGGTGTGCATTTGATGATAATTATTCCATATCGGTGATGCGTTGCGATAAACTAATGATATGGACAATCTAAGCGATGGAAATTGGCTGGTTGTTCAATTGAAAATTAATATAAATTACATTTTTCCTTCCAATGTCCACTGTTGTCTCATGTCGATTTGATATATTGCACAGTACAGAAGACAATTAACTCGGGTCTAGTACTTTGTGACTGGTTGTTCAATTGAAAATGAATATAAATCACATTTTTCCTTCCAATGTTCACTGTTGTCTCATGTCGATTTGATATATTGCACATTGTAAATGACAATTAACTCGGGTCTAGTACTTTGTGACTGGTTGTTCAATTGAAAGTTAATATAAATTACATTTTCCCTTCCAATGTCCACTGTTGTCTCATGTCGATTTGATATATTGCACATTGTAAATGACAATTAACTCGGGTCTAGTACTTTGTGACTGGTTGTTCAATTGAAAATGAATATAAATTACATTTTTCCTTCCAATGTTCACGGTTGTCTCATGTCGATTTGATATATTGCACATTGTAAATGACAATTAACTCGGGTCTAGTACTTTGTGACTGGTTGTTCAATTGAAAATGAATATAAATCACATTTTTCCTTCCAATGTTCACTGTTGTCTCATGTCGATTTGATATATTGCACATTGTAAATGACAATTAACTCGGGTCTAGTACTTTGTGACTGGTTGTTCAATTGAAAATGAATATAAATCACATTTTTCCTTCCAATGTTCACGGTTGTCTCATGTCGATTTGATATATTGCACATTGTAAATGACAATTAACTCGGGTCTAGTACTTTGTGACTGGTTGTTCAATTGAAAATGAATATAAATTACATTTTTCCTTCCAATGTTCACTGTTGTCTCATGTCGATTTGATATATTGCACATTGTAAATGACAATTAACTCGGGTCTAGTACTTTGTGACTGGTTGTTCAATTGAAAATGAATATAAATTACATTTTTTCCTTCCAATGTTCACGGTTGTCTCATGTCGATTTGATATATTGCACATTGTAAATGACAATTAACTCGGGTCTAGTACTTTGTGACTGGTTGTTCAATTGAAAATGAATATAAATCACATTTTTCCTTCCAATGTTCACGGTTGTCTCATGTCGATTTGATATATTGCACATTGTAAATGACAATTAACTCGGGTCTAGTACTTTGTGACTGGTTGTTCAATTGAAAATGAATATAAATCACATTTTTCCTTCCAATGTTCACTGTTGTCTCATGTCGATTTGATATATTGCACATTGTAAATGACAATTAACTCGGGTCTAGTACTTTGTGACTGGTTGTTCAATTGAAAATGAATATAAATTACATTTTTCCTTCCAATGTTCACGGTTGTCTCATGTCGATTTGATATATTGCACATTGTAAATGACAATTAACTCGGGTCTAGTACTTTGTGACTGGTTGTTCAATTGAAAATTAATATAAATCACATTTTTCCTTCCAATGTTCACTGTTGTCTTATGTCGATTTGATATATTGCACATTGTAAATGACAATTAACTCGGGTCTAGTACTTTGTGACTGGTTGTTCAATTGAAAATTAATATAAATTACATTTTTCCTTCCAATGTTCACGGTTGTCTTATGTCGATTTGATATATTGCATAGTGAATCTACGAGAATTAGTGTCTTACTTGAGGATGAATAAGGTATAGCGATGTTTTTCGATGATCGCAAATGTTCACGTACGAGTTTCCTCAATGTTTACGTTGGAGATTTTTGGTTTTTGGTTTGGTATTTGAGTATTACTCTACCCACCACCCTCTTAGGTGTTTTAATTAGTTGATATGAGGTGAATCTACGAGAATTAGTGTCTTACTTGAGGATGAATAAGGTATAGCGATTTTTTTCGATGGTCGCAAATGTTTTTGTTTAACCCCACTCACTGTGAGTTGACTGAAAGAGAGAGAGAGAGAGAGAGAGAGAGAAAGAGAGCACATTGTGTGTTTGTTTTTTGAATCCTATTGGTCGAGGATTTGATCATTTTGGCTAATTAAAGTGTCTAATCAGTAGATACCGATCCCATGAAGGTAATTCATCATGCTCTACCACCTTTTGCACCCGTTTTCTAATGCTCTACAATCTTTTTGTATTTCCCCCACTCACTGTGAGTTGACTGAGAGAGGGCACTGTATGTGGTTGGTCAATATGTTTTTGTATCCCATTGGTCGAGGATTTGATCATTTTGGCTAATTAAAGTGTCTAATCTGTAGATATCGAACCCATGAAGGTTAATAATTATGCTCTACCACCTTTTGAACAAGTTTTTTAATGCTCTAAAATCTTTTTGTTTTCCCACTCACTCTCTGTGAGTTGACTGAGAGAGGGCACTGTATGTGGTTGGTCAATATGTTTTTTGTATCCCATTGGTCGAGGATTTGATCATTTTGGCTAGTAAAAGTGTCTAATCAGTAGATACCGATCCCATGAAGGTAATTCATCATGCTCTACCAACTTTTGCAACCGTTTTCTAATGCTCTACAATCTTTTTGTTTTCCCCCACTCACTGTGAGTTGACTGAGGTAGAGCACATTGTGTGTTTGTTTTTTTGAATCCTATTGGTCGAGGATTTGATCATTTTGGCTAATTAAAGTGTCTAATCAGTAGATACCGATCCCACGAAGGTAATTCATCATGCTCTACCAACTTTTGCAACCGTTTTCTTATGCTCTACAATCTTTTTGTATTCCCCACTCACTGTGTGTTGACTGTGGGAGAGCAGAGTGTGTGTTTGGTCAATACTGTATAGGGTCAAGTATGATTAGGTGACATTTTGATTCGATGTTCACATTTGTAGTGCAAATGTTGTCCTAAATTGTTAAATTGCGTATGAAATAAAAGATCCACTCTCTAAATTAGGTGTTGGCTGCGTGATAATAAGATCCACGTTGTCCAAATAGTTTCCACAATGTTTACGTTGGTGTTTTGCAGTTTTTGACATTGTTCTAGAGTTGTAATGCATCCCACGTTCTATTATATATTTAATTTCAAAGATCTGACGTACATCTATGAAATTGTGAAGTTAAAAGTGGATATATTCAGGGGTACTATGATTTGCGACAGTCCAAACTGTTTGAGCACGAGTTTCCTCAATGTTTACGTTGGTGTTTTGCAGTTTTTGACATTGTTCTAGAGTTGTAATGCATCCCACGTTCTATTACATATTTAATTTCAAAGATCTAAAGTACATCTATGAAATTGTTAAGTTAAAAGTGGATATATTCAGGGGTACTATGATTTGCGACAGTCCAAACTGTTTGAGCACGAGTTTCCTCAATGTTTACGTTGGTGTTTTGTTGTTTTTGGTTTGGTATTCGAGTATTACTCTATCCCACACCCTGTAATGTGTTTTAATTAGTAGATCTTAAGTGAATCTACGAGATTTAGAGTCATACTTGAGGTTAAATTAGGGATAGTGATGTTTTTAGATGGTCACAAATGTTCAAGTACGAATTTTCTCAATGTTTACGTTTGAGATTTGTTGTTTTTGGTTTGGTATTCGAGTATTACTCTATCCCACACCCTGTAATGTGTTTTAATTAGTAGATATGAAGTGAATCTACGAGATTTAGTGTAATACTTGAGGTTAAATTAGGGATAGTGATGTTTTTAGATGGTCTCAAATGTTCAAGTACGAATTTTCTCAATGTTTACGTTTGAGATTTGTTGTTTTTGTTTAGTATTCATATTACTCTACCCACCACCCTCTTATGTGTTTTAATTAGTTGATATGAAGTGAATCTACGAGAATAGTGTATATGGGATGAATAAGGTATAGCGATGTTTTTCGATGGTCGCAAATGTTCACATTCGAGTTTCCTCAATGTTTACGTTGGAGATTTTTGGTTTTTGGTTTGTTATTTGAGTATTACTCTACCCACCACCCTCTTATGTGTTTTAATTAGTTGATATGAAGTGAATCTACGAGAATTAGTGTATTACTTGAGGTTAAATTAAGGATATCGATGTTTTTCGATGGTCGCAAATGTTCACGTACGAGTTTCCTCAATGTTTACGTTGGAGATTTTTGGTTTTTGGTTTGGTATTTGAGTATTACTCTACCCACCACCCTCTTAGGTGTTTTAATTAGTTGATATGAAGTGAATCTACGAGAATTAGTGTCTTACTTGAGGATGAATAAGGTATAGCGATTTTTTTCGATGATCGCAAATGTTCACATTCGAGTTTCCTCAATGTTTACGTTGGAGATTTTTGGTTTTTGGTTTGGTATTCCAGTATTACTCTACCCACCACCCTCTTAGGTGTTTTAATTAGTTGATCTGAGGTGAATCTACGATATTTAGTGTCTTACTTGAGGATGAATAAGGTATAGCGATTTTTTTCGATGATCGCAAATGTTCACATTCGAGTTTCCTCAATGTTTACGTTGGAGATTTTTGGTTTTTGGTTTGTTATTTGAGTATTACTCTACCCACCACCCTCTTAGGTGTTTTAATTAGTTGATCTGAAGTGAATCTACGAGAATTAGTGTTTTACTTGAGGTTAAATTAAGGATATCGATTTTTTTCGATGATCGCAAATGTTTTTGTTTAACCCCACTCACTGTGAGTTGACTGAAAGAGAGAGAGAGAGAGAGCACATTGTGTGTTTGTTTTTTGAATCCTATTGGTCGAGGATTTGATCATTTTGGCTAATAAAAGTGTCTAATCAGTAGATACCGATCCCATGAAGGTTAATAATCATGCTCTACCACCGTTTGCACCCGTTATCTAATGCTCTACAATCTTTTTGTTTTCCCCCACTCACTGTGAGTTGACTGAGGTAGAGGATATTGTGTGTTTGTTTTTTGAATCTTATTAAATTCGTGGCTGTGAAGACACATGCCCAACTGCTAGAAATTTATGTCAGGATTATTTTTCCTAGTCCCAAAAATCATAATCTTAAAAGACATTAGCTATATTGTCAAAGGAACAATCAGACATTGCCATTTTAGTGTACTCAATATTCCAATCTTTGTATTTGAATCTTATTAAATTCGTGGCTGTGAAGACATATGCACAACTGCTAGAAATACATGTCAGGATTATTTTTCCTAGTCCCTAGAATCATAATCTTAAAAGACATTAGCTATATTGTCAAAGGAACAATCAGACATTGCCATTTTAGTGTACTCAATATTCCAATCTTTGTATTTGAATCTTATTAAATTCGTGGCTGTGAAGACATATGCACAACTGCTAGAAATACATGTCAGGATTATTTTTCCTAGTCCCAAAAATCATAATCTTAAAAGACATTAGCTATATTGTCAAAGGAACAATCAGACATTGCCATTTTAGTGTACTCAATATTCCAAATTGTTTGAGCACGAGTTTCCTCAATGTTTACGTTTGATATTTGTTGTTTTTGGTTTGGTATTCGAGTATTACTCTATCCCACACCCTGTAATGTGTTTTAATTAGTAGATATGAAGTGAATATACCAGATTTAGTTAAATACTTGAGGTTAAATTAGGGATAACAATGTTTTTAGATGGTCGAAAATGTTCAAGTACGAGTTTTCTCAATGTTTACGTTTGAGATTTGTTGTTTTTGACATTGTTTTAGAGTTGTAATGCATCCCACGTTCTATTATATATTTAATTTCAAACATCTGACGTACAGCTATGAAATTGTGAAGTTAAAAGTGGATATATTCAGGGGTACTATGATTTGCGACTATCCAAACTGTTTGAGCACGAGTTTCTTCATTGTTTACGTTGGTGTTTTGCAGTTTTTGACATTGTTCTAGAGTTGTTATGCATCCCACGTTCTATTATATATTTAATTTCAAACATCTGACGTACAGCTATGAAATTGTGAAGTTAAAAGTGGATATATTCAGGGGTACTATGATTTGCGACTATCCAAACTGTTTGAGCACGAGTTTCCTCATTGTTTACGTTGGTGTTTTGCAGTTTTTGACATTGTTCTAGAGTTGTAATGCATCCCACGTTCTATTATATATTTAATTTCAATGATCTGACGTACAGCTATGAAATTGTGAAGTTAAAAGTGGATATATTCAGGGGTACTATGATTTGCGACTATCCAAACTGTTTGAGCACGAGTTTCCTCAATGTTTACGTTAGTGTTTTGCAGTTTTTGACATTGTTCTAGAGTTGTAATGCATCCCACGTTCTATTATATATTTAATTTCAAACATCTGATGTACAGCTATGAAATTGTGAAGTTAAAAGTGGATATATTCAGGGGTACTATGATTTGCGACTATCCAAACTGTTTGAGCACGAGTTTCCTCAATGTTTACGTTGGTGTTTTGCAGTTTTTGGTTTGGTATTCGAGTATTACTCTACCCACCACCCTCTTAGGTGTTTTAATTAGTTGATATGAAGTGAATCTACGAGAATTAGTGTCTTACTTGAGGATGAATAAGGTATAGCGATGTTTTTCGATGATCGCAAATGTTCACATTCGAGTTTCCTCAATGTTTACGTTGGAGATTTTTGGTTTTTGGTTTGTTATTTGAGTATTACTCTACCCACCACCCTCTTAGGTGTTTTAATTAGGTGTTTATGGCTTATGGTTGGGTTGTGTAATGCTTTTGTAGGGCACATGTGGGCTCTAAATGTTCACAGAGGTGTGCATTTTATGAAAAAATTTCCATATCGGTGCTGCGTTGCATCAAAACTAATGATATGGACTATCTAAGCGAAGTATCTAATTAGTTTTCAATTAACATATCAATGATTGGCTTATGGTATTGTTGTGTAATACCTTTGTATGGCTTATGTGTGCTCTAAATGTTCACAGTGGTGTGCATTTGATGATAATTATTCCATATCGGTGCTGCGTTGCATCAAAACTAATGATATGGACAATCTACGCGTAAAATCTAATCATTTATCAATTAAAATTTCAATGAAAGAAATTCATTTCCCCAACTTCTTTGTCAACTTGAGAAAAAGTTTCCGGCAATATATTTCCTCAATGTTTACGTTGGAGATTTTTGGTTTTTGGTTTGTTATTTGGGTATTACTCTACCCACCACCTTCTTAGGTGTTTTAATTAGTTGATCTGAGGTGAATCTACGAGAATTAGTGTATTACTTGAAGATGAATAAGGTATAGCGATGTTTTTCGATGATCGCAAATGTTCACATTCGAGTTTCCTCAATGTTTACGTTGGAGATTTTTGGTTTTTGGTTTGTTATTTGAGTATTACACTACCCACCACCCTCTTATGTGTTTTAATTAGTTGATATGAAGTGAATCTACGAGAATTAGTGTATTACTTGAGGATGAATAAGGTATAGCGATGTTTTTCGATGATCGCAAATGTTTTTGTTTAACCCCACTCACTGTGAGTTGACTGAAAGAGAGAGAGAGCACATTGTGTGTTTGTTTTTTGAATCCTATTGGTCGAGGATTTGATCATTTTGGCTAATTAAAGTGTCTAATCTGTAGATATCGAACCCATGAAGGTTAATAATCATGCTCTACCACCGTTTGCACCCGTTATCTAATGCTCTACAATCTTTTTGTTTTTCCCCACTCACTGTGAGTTGACTGAGGTAGAGCATATTGTGTGTTTGTTTTTTGAATCTTATTAAATTCGTGGCTGTGAAGACACATGCCCAACTGCTAGAAATTTATGTCAGGATTATTTTTCCTAGTCCCAAAAATCATAATCTTAAAAGACATTAGCTATATTGTCAAAGGAACAATCAGACATTGCCATTTTAATATACTCAATATTCCAAACTTTGTATTTGAATCTTATTAAATTCGTGGCTGTGAAGACACATGCCCAACTGCTAGAAATTTATGTCAGGATTATTTTTCCTAGTCCCCAGAATCATAATCTTAAAAGACATTAGCTATATTGTCAAAAGAACAATCAGACATTGCCATTTTAGTGTACTCAATATTCCAAACTATTGTTTTTTGAATCTTATTAAATTCGTGGCTGTGACGACACATGCCCAACTGCTAGAAATTTATGTCAGGATTATTTTTCCTAGTCCCCAGAATCATAATCTTAAAAGACATTAGCTATATTGTCAAAGGAACAATCAGACATTGCCATTTTAATATACTCAATATTCCAAACTATTGTATTTGAATCTTATTAAATTCGTGGCTGTGAAGACACATGCCCAACTGCTAGAAATTTATGTCAGGATTATTTTTCCTAGTCCCAAAAATCATAATCTTAAAAGACATTAGCTATATTGTCAAAGGAACAATCAGACATTGCAATTTTAGTGTACTCAATATTCCAAATTGTTTGAGCACGAGTTTCCTCAATGTTTACGTTTGATATTTGTTGTTTTTGGTTTGGTATTCGAGTATTACTCTATCCCACACCCTGTAATGGGTTTTAATTAGTAGATATGAAGTGAATATACCAGATTTAGTTAAATACTTGAGGTTAAATTAGGGATAACAATGTTTTTAGATGGTCGAAAATGTTCAAGTAGGAGTTTTCTCAATGTTTACGTTTGAGATTTGTTGTTTTTGACATTGTTTTAGAGTTGTAATGCATCCCACGTTCTATTATATATTTAATTTCAATGATCTGACGTACAGCTATGAAATTGTGAAGTTAAAAGTGGATATATTCAGGGGTACTATGATTTGCGACTATCCAAACTGTTTGAGCACGAGTTTCATCATTGTTTACGTTGGTGTTTTGCAGTTTTTGACATTGTTTTAGAGTTGTAATGCATCCCACGTTCTATTATATATTTAATTTCAATGATCTGACGTACAGCTATGAAATTGTGAAGTTAAAAGTGGATATTTTCAGGGGTACTATGATTTGCGACTATCCAAACTGTTTGAGCACGAGTTTCCTCAATGTTTACGTTGGTGTTTTGCAGTTTTTGACATTGTTCTAGAGTTGTAATGCATCCCACGTTCTATTATATATTTAATTTCAATGATCTGACGTACAGCTATGAAATTGTGAAGTTAAAAGTGGATATATTCAGGGGTACTTTGATTTGCGACTATCCAAACTGTTTGAGCACGAGTTTCCTCAATGTTTACGTTGGTGTTTTGCAGTTTTTGACATTGTTCTAGAGTTGTAATGCATCCCACGTTCTATTATATATTTAATTTCAAACATCTGATGTACAGCTATGAAATTGTGAAGTTAAAAGTGGATATATTCAGGGGTACTATGATTTGCGACTATCCAAACTGTTTGAACACGAGTTTCCTCAATGTTAACGTTGGTGTTTTGCAGTTTTTGGTTTGGTATTTGAGTATTACACTACCCACCACCCTCTTAGGTGTTTTAATTAGTTGATATGAAGTGAATCTACGAGAATTAGTGTATTACTTGAGGATGAATAAGGTATAGCGATGTTTTTCGATGATCGCAAATGTTCACATTCGAGTTTCCTCAATGTTTACGTTGGAGATTTTTGGTTTTTGGTTTGGTATTTGAGTATTACTCTACCCACCACTTTCTTAGGTGTTTTAATTAGGTGTTTATGGCTTATGGTTGGGTTGTGTAATGCTTTTGTAGGGCACATGTGGGCTCTAAATGTTCACAGAGGTGTGCATTTTATGAAAAAATTTCCATATCGGTGCTGCGTTGCATCAAAACTAATGATATGGACTATCTAAGCGAAGTATCTAATTAGTTTTCAATTAACATATCAATGATTGGCTTATGGTATTGTTGTGTAATACCTTTGTATGGCTTATGTGGGCTCTAAATGTTCACAGTGGTGTGCATTTGATGATAATTATTCCATATCGGTGCTGCGTTGCATCAAAACTAATGATATGGACAATCTACGCGTAAAATCTAATCATTTATCAATAAAAATTTCAATGAAAAAAAATTCATTCCCCAACTTTTTTGTCAACTTGAGAAAAAGTTTCCGGCAATATATTTCCTCAATGTTTACGTTGGAGATTTTTTGGTTTTTTGGTTTGGTATTTGGGTATTACTCTACCCACCACCTTCTTAGGTGTTTTAATTAGTTGATCTGAGGTGAATCTACGAGAATTAGTGTATTACTTGAAGATGAATAAGGTATAGCGATGTTTTTCGATGATCGCAAATGTTCACATTCGAGTTTCCTCAATGTTTACGTTGGAGATTTTTTGGTTTTTGGTTTGTTATTTGAGTATTACACTACCCACCACCCTCTTATGTGTTTTAATTAGTTGATATGAAGTGAATCTACGAGAATTAGTGTATTACTTGAGGATGAATAAGGTATAGCGATTTTTTTCGATGATCGCAAATGTTTTTGTTTAACCCCACTCACTGTGAGTTGACTGAAAGAGAGAGAGAGCACATTGTGTGTTTGTTTTTTGAATCCTATTGGTCGAGGATTTGATCATTTTGGCTAATTAAAGTGTCTAATCTGTAGATATCGAACCCATGAAGGTTAATAATCATGCTCTACCACCGTTTGCACCCGTTATCTAATGCTCTACAATCTTTTTGTTTTTCCCCACTCACTGTGAGTTGACTGAGGTAGAGCACATTGTGTGTTTGTTTTTTTTAATCTTATTAAATTCGTGGCTGTGAAGACACATGCCCAACTGCTAGAAATTTATGTCAGGATTATTTTTCCTAGTCCCAAAAATCATAATCTTAAAAGACATTAGCTATATTGTCAAAGGAACAATCAGACATTGCCATTTTAGTGTACTCAATATTCCAATCTTTGTATTTGAATCTTATTAAATTCGTGGCTGTGAAGACACATGCCCAACTGCTAGAAATTTATGTCAGGATTATTTTTCCTTGTCCCGAGAATCATAATCTTAAAAGACATTAGCTATATTGTCAAAGGAACAATCAGACATTGCCATTTTAGTGTACTCAATATTCCAAACTATTGTATTTGAATCTTATTAAATTCGTGGCTGTGAAGACACATGCCCAACTGCTAGAAATTTATGTCAGGATTATTTTTCCTAGTCCCAAAAATCATAATCTTAAAAGACATTAGCTATATTGTCAAAGGAACAATCAGACATTGCCATTTTAGTGTACTCAATAATCCAAACTGTTTGAGCACGAGTTTTCTCAATGTTTACGTTTGAGATTTGTTGTTTTTGGTTTGGTATTCGAGTATTACTCTATCCCACACCCTGTAATGTGTTTTAATTAGTAGATATGAAGTGAATATACCAGATTTAGTTAAATACTTGAGGTTAAATTAGGGATAACAATGTTTTTAAATGGTCGAAAATGTTCACGTACGAGTTTTCTCAATGTTTACGTTTGAGATTTGTTATTTTTGACATTGTTTTAGAGTTGTAATGCATCCCACGTTCTATTATATATTTAATTTCAATGATCTGACGTACAGCTATGAAATTGTGAAGTTAAAAGTGGATATATTCAGGGGTACTATGATTTGCGAGTATCCAAACTGTTTGAGCACGAGTTTCCTCATTGTTTACGTTGGTGTTTTGCAGTTTTTGACATTGTTCTAGAGTTGTAATGCATCCCACGTTCTATTATATATTTAATTTCAATGATCTGATGTACAGCTATGAAATTGTGAAGTTAAAAGTGTATATATTCAGGGGTACTATGATTTGCGAGTATCCAAACTGTTTGAGCACGAGTTTCCTCATTGTTTACGTTGGTGTTTTGCAGTTTTTGACATTGTTCTAGAGTTGTAATGCATCCCACGTTCTATTATATATTTAATTTCAAACATCTGATGTACAGCTATGAAATTGTGAAGTTAAAAGTGAATATATTCAGGGGTACTATGATTTGCGACTATCCAAACTGTTTGAGCACGAGTTTCCTCAATGTTTACGTTGGAGATTTTTGGTTTTTGGTTTGGTATTTGAGTATTACTCTACCCACCACCCTCTTAGGTGTTTTAATTAGTTGATATGAAGTGAATCTACGAGAATTAGTGTATTACTTGAGGATGAATAAGGTATAGCGATGTTTTTCGATGATCGCAAATGTTCACATTCGAGTTTCCTCAATGTTTACGTTGAAGATTTTTGGTTTTTGGTTTGGTATTTGAGTATTACTCTACCCACCACCCTCTTAGGTGTTTTAATTAGTTGATCTGAGGTGAATCTACGAGAATTAGTGTCTTACTTGAGGATGAATAAGGTATAGCGATTTTTTTCGATGATCGCAAATGTTCACATTCGAGTTTCCTCAATGTTTACGTTGGAGATTTTTGGTTTTTGGTTTGGTATTTGAGTATTACTCTACCCACCACCCTCTTAGGTGTTTTAATTAGTAGATCTGAGGTGAATCTACGATATTTAGTGTGTTACTTGAGGTTAAATTAGGGATATCAAAAGACATTAGCTATATTGTCAAAGAAACAATCAGACATTGCCATTTTAGTGTACTCAATATTCCAATCTTTGTATTTGAATCTTATTAAATTCGTGGCTGTGAAGACACATGCACAACTGCTAGAAATACATGTCAGAATTATTTTTCAACGTCCCTAGAATCATATTCTTAAAAGACATTAGCTATATTGTCAAAGAAACAATCAGACATTGCCATTTTAGTGTACTCGAAAGCGAAAAATTAAATTGTGTGTTTGTTTTTTTAATCCTATTGGTCGAGGATTTGATCATTTTGGCTAATTAAAGTGTCTAATCTGTAGATACCGATCCCATGAAGGTAACCCATCATGCTCTACCAACTTTTGCATCCGTTTTCTAATGCTCTACAATCTTTTGTGTTCCCCACTCACTGTGAGTTGACTGATGGAGACAGCACATTGTGTGTTTTTGTTTTTTGAATCCCATTAGTATTTGGAAGGACATTTCAGTGTTCCATTTGGGCTAGTTTTGAAGTTAAACGGTCCAACTAAATAATTCCCAAGTAAATTCAATAGGCCCACGCATGTATTTTGCAACAGCAATGCTCGAAAGTTGTATACAAACCTTTTGTGTTCCCCACTCACTGTGAGTTGACTGATGGAGACAGCACATTGTGTGTTTTTGTTTTTTGAATCCCATTAGTATTTGGAAGGACATTTCAGTGTTCCATTTGGGCTAGTTTTGAAGTTAAACGGTCCAACTAAATAATCCCCAAGTAAATTCAATAGGCCCACGCATATATTTTGCTACAGCAATGCTCGAAGTTTGTATACAAACCTTTTGTGTTCCCCACTCACTGTGAGTTGACTGATGGAGAGAGCACATTGTGTGTTTTCGTTTTTTGAATTCCATTAGTATTTGGAAGGACATTTCAGTGTTCCATTTGGGCTAGTTTTGAAGTTAAACGGTCCAACTAAATAATTCCCAAATAAATTCAATAGGCCCACGCATGTATTTTGCTACAGCAATGCTCGAAAGTTGTATACAAACCTTTTGTGTTCCCCACTCACTGTGAGTTGACTGATGGAGAGAGCACATTGGTGTTTTTGTTTTTTGAATCCCATTAGTATTTGGAAGGACATTTCAGTGTTCCATTTGGGCTAGTTTTGAAGTTAAACGGTCCAACTAAATAATTCCCAAGTAAATTCAATAGGCCCACGCATGTATTTTGCTACAGCAATGCTCGAAAGTTGTATACAAACCTTTTGTGTTCCCCACTCACTGTGAGTTGACTGATGGAGAGAGCACATTGGTGTTTTCGTTTTTTGAATCCCATTAGTATTTGGAAGGACATTTCAGTGTTCCATTTGGGCTAGTTTTGAAGTTAAACGGTCCAACTATATAATTCCCAAGTAAATTCAATAGGCCCACGCATGTATTTTGCTACAGCAATGCTCGAAAGTTGTATACAAACATATTGACTAGATGGAAATTGGCTAGATTCAACCAATTTCCATTGCCGCAACCAAATGTATACCTCATGTGGGCTCTAAATGTTCACAGTGGTGTGCATTTTATGAAAAGATTTCCATATCGGTGCTGCGTTGCATCAAAACTAATGATATGGACAATCTACGCTTAAAATCTAATCATTTATCAATTAAAATATCAATGATTGGCTTATGGTTGGTTTGTATAATGCTTTTGTAGGGCACATGTGGGCTCTAAATGTTCACAGTGGTGTGCATTTGATGATAATTATTCCATATCGGTGATGCGTTGCGATAAACTAATGATATGGACAATCTAAGCGATGGAAATTGGCTGGTTGTTCAATTGAAAATGAATATAAATTACATTTTTCCTTCCAATGTCCACTGTTGTCTCATGTCGATTTGATATATTGCACAGTACAGAAGACAATTAACTCGGGTCTAGTACTTTGTGACTGGTTGTTCAATTGAAAATGAATATAAATCACATTTTTCCTTCCAATGTTCACGGTTGTCTCATGTCGATTTGATATATTGCACATTGTAAATGACAATTAACTCGGGTCTAGTACTTTGTGACTGGTTGTTCAATTGAAAATTAATATAAATTACATTTTTCCTTCCAATGTTCACGGTTGTCTCATGTCGATTTGATATATTGCACATTGTAAATGACAATTAACTCGGGTCTAGTACTTTGTGACTGGTTGTTCAATTGAAAATGAATATAAATTACATTTTTCCTTCCAATGTTCACGGTTGTCTCATGTCGATTTGATATATTGCACATTGTAAATGACAATTAACTCGGGTCTAGTACTTTGTGACTGGTTGTTCAATTGAAAATGAATATAAATCACATTTTTTCCTTCCAATGTTCACTGTTGTCTCATGTCGATTTGATATATTGCACATTGTAAATGACAATTAACTCGGGTCTAGTACTTTGTGACTGGTTGTTCAATTGAAAATGAATATAAATCACATTTTTCCTTCCAATGTTCACGGTTGTCTCATGTCGATTTGATATATTGCACATTGTAAATGACAATTAACTCGGGTCTAGTACTTTGTGACTGGTTGTTCAATTGAAAATGAATATAAATTACATTTTTCCTTCCAATGTCCACTGTTGTCTCATGTCGATTTGATATATTGCACATTGTAAATGACAATTAACTCGGGTCTAGTACTTTGTGACTGGTTGTTCAATTGAAAATGAATATAAATCACATTTTTCCTTCCAATGTTCACGGTTGTCTCATGTCGATTTGATATATTGCACATTGTAAATGACAATTAACTCGGGTCTAGTACTTTGTGACTGGTTGTTCAATTGAAAATGAATATAAATCACATTTTTCCTTCCAATGTTCACGGTTGTCTCATGTCGATTTGATATATTGCACATTGTAAATGACAATTAACTCGGGTCTAGTACTTTGTGACTGGTTGTTCAATTGAAAATTAATATAAATTACATTTTTTCCTTCCAATGTCCACTGTTGTCTCATGTCGATTTGATATATTGCACATTGTAAATGACAATTAACTCGGGTCTAGTACTTTGTGACTGGTTGTTCAATTGAAAATGAATATAAATTACATTTTTCCTTCCAATGTTCACGGTTGTCTCATGTCGATTTGATATATTGCACATTGTAAATGACAATTAACTCGGGTCTAGTACTTTGTGACTGGTTGTTCAATTGAAAATTAATATAAATTACATTTTTCCTTCCAATGTCCACTGTTGTCTCATGTCGATTTGATATATTGCACATTGTAAATGACAATTAACTCGGGTCTAGTACTTTGTGACTGGTTGTTCAATTGAAAATGAATATAAATTACATTTTTCCTTCCAATGTTCACGGTTGTCTCATGTCGATTTGATATATTGCATAGTGAATCTACGAGAATTAGTGTCTTACTTGAGGATGAATAAGGTATAGCGATGTTTTTCGATGGTTGCAAATGTTCACGTACGAGTTTTCTCAATGTTTACGTTGGAGATTTTTGGTTTTTGGTTTGGTATTTGAGTATTACTCTACCCACCACCCTCTTATGTGTTTTAATTAGTTGATATGAAGTGAATCTACGAGAATTAGTGTCTTACTTGAGGATGAATAAGGTATAGCGATGTTTTTCGATGGTCGCAAATGTTTTTGTTTAACCCCACTCACTGTGAGTTGACTGAAAGAGAGAGAGAGAGAGAGAGAGAGAGAGAGAGAGAGAGCACATTGTGTGTTTGTTTTTTGTATCCCATTGGTCGAGGATTTGATCATTTTGGCTAGTAAAAGTGTCTAATCAGTAGATAGCGATCCCATGAAGGTATTTCATCATGCTCTACCACCTTTTGCACCCGTTTTCTAATGCTCTACAATCCTTTTGTTTTTCCCCACTCACTGTGAGTTGACTGAGAGAGGGCACTGTATGTGGTTGGTCAATTTGTTTTTGTATCCCATTGGTCGAGGATTTGATCATTTTGGCTAGTAAAAGTGTCTAATCAGTAGATAGCGATCCCATGAAGGTATTTCATCATGCTCTACCACCTTTTGCACCCGTTTTCTAATGCTCTACAATCCTTTTGTATTCCCACTCTCTCACTGTGAGTTGACTGAGAGAGGGCACTGTATGTGGTTGGTCAATTTGTTTTTGTATCCCATTGGTCGAGGATTTGATCATTTTGGCTAGTAAAAGTGTCTAATCAGTAGATAGCGATCCCATGAAGGTAATTCATCATGCTCTACCGACTTTTGCATCCGTTTTCTAATGCTCTACAATCTTTTTGTTTTCCCCCACTCACTGTGAGTTGACTGAAGTAGAGCACATTGTGTGTTTGTTTTTTGAATCCCATTTGTCGAGGATTTGATCATTTTGGCTAATAGAAGTGTCTAATCAGTAGATAACGATCCCATGAAGGTAATTCATCATGCTCTACCGACTTTTGCACCCGTTTTCTTATGCTCTACAATCTTTTTGTATTCCCCACTCACAGTGTGTTGACTGTGGGAGAGCAGAGTGTGTGTTTGGTCAATACTGTATATGGTCAAGTATGATTAGGTGACATTTTGATTCGATGTTCACATTTGTAGTGCAAATGTTGTCCTAAATTGTTAATTTGCGTATGAAATAAAAGATCCACTCTCTAAATTAGGTGTTGGCTGCGTGATAATAAGATCCACGTTGTCCAAATAGTTTCCTCAATGTTTACGTTAGTGTTTTGCAGTTTTTGACATTGTTCTAGAGTTGTAATGCATCCCACGTTCTATTATATATTTAATTTCAAAGATCTGACTTACATCTATGATATTGTGAAGTTAAAAGTGGATTTATTCAGGGGTACTATGATTTGCGACAGTCCAAACTGTTTGAGCACAAGTTTCCTCTATGTTTACGTTGGTGTTTTGCAGTTTTTGACATTGTTCTAGAGTTGTAATGCATCCCACGTTCTATTATATATTTAATTTCAAAGATCTGAAGTACATCTATGAAATTGTTAAGTTAAAAGTGGATATATTCAGGGGTACTATGATTTGCGACAGTCCAAACTGTTGGAGCACGAGTTTCCTCAATGTTTACGTTGGTGTTTTGTTGTTTTTGGTTTGGTATTCGAGTATTACTCTACCCACCATCCTATTAGGTGTTTTAATTAGTAGATCTGAGGTGAATCTACGATATTTAGTGTATTACTTGAGGATGAATAAGGTATATCGATGTTTTTCGATGGTCGCAAATGTTCACATTCGAGTTTCCTCAATGTTTACGTTGGAGATTTTTGGTTTTTGGTTTGGTATTTGAGTATTACTCTATCCCACACCCTGTAATGTGTTTTAATTAGTAGATCTTAAGTAAATCTACGAGATTTAGAGTCATACTTGAGGTTAAATTAGGGATAGTGATGTTATTAGATGGTCTCAAATGTTCAATTACGAGTTTTCTCAATGTTTACGTTTGAGATTTGTTGTTTTTTGTTTAGTATTCGAGTATTACTCTACCCACCACCCTCTTAGGTGTTTTAATTAGTTGATATGAAGTGAATCTACGAGAATTAGTGTATTACTTGAGGATGAATAAGGTATAGCGATGTTTTTCGATGATCGCAAATGTTCACATTCGAGTTTCCTCAATGTTTACGTTGGAGATTTTTGGTTTTTGGTTTGGTATTTGAGTATTACTCTACCCACCACCCTCTTAGGTGTTTTAATTAGTTGATATGAAGTGAATCTACGAGAATTAGTGTATTACTTGAGGATGAATAAGGTATAGCGATTTTTTTCGATGATCGCAAATGTTCACGTACGAGTTTTCTCAATGTTTACGTTGGAGATTTTTGGTTTTTGGTTTGGTATTTGAGTATTACTCTACCCACCACCCTCTTATGTGTTTTAATTAGTTGATATGAAGTGAATCTACGAGAATTAGTGTATTACTTGAGAATGAATAAGGTATAGCGATTTTTTTCGATGATCGCAAATGTTCACATTCGAGTTTCCTCAATGTTTACGTTGGAGATTTTTGGTTTTGTTTGGTATTTGAGTATTACTCTACCCAACACCCTCTTAGGTGTTTTAATTAGTTGATATGAAGTGAATCTAAGAGAATTAGTGTCTTACTTGAGGATGAATAAGGTATAGCGATGTTTTTCGATGATCGCAAATGTTCACATTCGAGTTTCCTCAATGTTTACGTTGGAGATTTTTGGTTTTTGGTTTGGTATTTGAGTATTACTCTACCCACCACCCTCTTAGGTGTTTTAATTAGTTGATCTGAGGTGAATCTACGAGAATTAGTGTATTACTAGAGAATGAATAAGGTATAGCGATTTTTTTCGATGATCGCAAATGTTTTTGTTTAACCCCACTCACTGTGAGTTGACTGAGAGAGAGAGAGAGCACATTGTGTGTTTGTTTTTTGTATCCCATTGGTCGAGGATTTGATCATTTTGGCTAGTAAAAGTGTCTAATCAGTAGATAGCGATCCCATGAAGGTATTTCATCATGCTCTACCACCTTTTGCACCCGTTTTCTAATGCTCTACAATCCTTTTGTATTCCCACTCTCTCACTGTGAGTTGACTGAGGGAGAGCAGAGTGTGTGTTTGTTTTTTGAATCTTATTAAATTCGTGGCTGTGAAGACACATGCCCAACTGCTAGAAATTTATGTCAGGATTATTTTTCCTAGTCCCAAGAATCATAATCTTAAAAGACATTAGCTATATTGTCAAAGGAACAATCAGACATTGCCATTTTAATATACTCAATATTCCAATCTTTGTATTTGAATCTTATTAAATTCGTGGCTGTGAAGACACATGCCCAACTGCTAGAAATTTATGTCAGGATTATTTTTCCTAGTCCCAAGAATCATAATCTTAAAAGACATTAGCTATATTGTCAAAGGAACAATCAGACATTGCCATTTTAGTGTACTCAATATTCCAATCTTTGTATTTGAATCTTATTAAATTCGTGGCTGTGACGATACATGCCCAACTGCTAGAAATTTATGTCAGGATTATTTTTCCTAGTCCCAAAAATCATAATCTTAAAAGACATTAGCTATATTGTCAAAGGAACAATCAGACATTGCCATTTTAGTGTACTCAATATTCCAAATTGTTTGAGCACGAGTTTCCTCAATGTTTACGTTGGAGATTTTTGGTTTTTGGTTTGGTATTTGAGTATTACTCTATCCCACACCCTGTAATGTGTTTTAATTAGTAGATATGAAGTGAATATACCAGATTTAGTTAAATACTTGAGGTTAAATTAGGGATAACAATGTTTTTAGATGGTCGAAAATGTTCAAGTACGAGTTTTCTCAATGTTTACGTTTGAGATTTGTTGTTTTTGACATTGTTTTAGAGTTGTAATGCATCCCACGTTCTATTATATATTTAATTTCAATGATCTGACGTACAGCTATGAAATTGTGAAGTTAAAAGTGGATATATTCAGGGGTACTATTATTTGCGTCTATCCAAACTGTTTGAGCACGAGTTTCATCATTGTTTACGTTGGTGTTTTGCAGTTTTTGACATTGTTCTAGAGTTGTAATGCATCCCACGTTCTATTATATATTTAATTTCAATGATCTGACGTACAGCTATGAAATTGTGAAGTTAAAAGTGGATATATTCAGGGGTACTATGATTTGCGACTATCCAAACTGTTTGAGCACGAGTTTCCTCATTGTTTACGTTGGTGTTTTGCAGTTTTTGACATTGTTCTAGAGTTGTAATGCATCCCACGTTCTATTATATATTTAATTTCAATGATCTGACGTACAGCTATGAAATTGTGAAGTTAAAAGTGGATATATTCAGGGGTACTATGATTTGCGACTATCCAAACTGTTTGAGCACGAGTTTCCTCAATGTTTACGTTGGTGTTTTGCAGTTTTTGACATTGTTCTAGAGTTGTAATGCATCCCACGTTCTATTATATATTTAATTTCAAACATCTGACGTACAGCTATGAAATTGTGAAGTTAAAAGTGGATATATTCAGGGGTACTGATTTGCGACTATCCAAACTGTTTGAGCACGAGTTTCCTCAATGTTTACGTTGGAGATTTTTGGTTTTTGGTTTGGTATTTGAGTATTACTCTACCCACCACCCTCTTAGGTGTTTTAATTAGTTGATCTGAGGTGAATCTACGATATTTAGTGTATTACTTGAGGTTAAATTAAGGATATCGATTTTTTTCGATGATCGCAAATGTTCACATTCGAGTTTCCTCAATGTTTACGTTGGAGATTTTTGGTTTTTGGTTTGGTATTTGAGTATTACTCTACCCACCACCCTCTTAGGTGTTTTAATTAGGTGTTTATGGCTTATGGTAGGGTTGTGTAATGCTTTTGTAATGCACATGTGGGCTCTAAATGTTCACAGAGGTGTGCATTTTATGAAAAGATTTCCATATCGGTGCTGAGTTGCATCAAAACTAATGATATGGACAATCTAAGCGAAATATCTAATCATTTATCAATTAACATATCAATGATTGGCTTATGGTATTGTTGTGTAATACCTTTGTATGGCTTATGTGGGCTCTAAATGTTCACAGTGGTGTGCATTTTATGAAAAGATTTCCATATCGGTGCTGAGTTGCATCAAAACTAATGATATGGACAATCTAAGCGAAATATCTAATCATTTATCAATTAAAATTTCAATGAAAGAAATTCATTCCCCAACTTCTTTGTCAACTTGAGAAAAAGTTTCCGGCAATATATTTCCTCAATGTTTACGTTGGAGATTTTTGGTTTTTGGTTTGTTATTTGAGTATTACTCTACCCACCACCCTCTTAGGTGTTTTAATTAGTTGATCTGAGGTGAATCTACGAGAATTAGTGTATTACTTTAAGATGAATAAGGTATAGCGATGTTTTTCGATGATCGCAAATGTTCACATTCGAGTTTCCTCAATGTTTACGTTGGAGATTTTTGGTTTTTGGTTTGTTATTTGAGTATTACACTACCCACCACCCTCTTATGTGTTTTAATTAGTTGATATGAAGTGAATCTACGAGAATTAGTGTCTTACTTGTGGATAAATAAGGGATATCGATGTTTTTAGATGGTTTCAAATGTATTTGTTTTTCCCCACTCACTGTGAGATGACTGAAAGAGAGAGAGAGCACATTGTGTGTTTGTTTTTTGAATCATATTGGTCGAGGATTTGATCATTTTGGCTAATTAAAGTGTCTAATCTGTAGATATCGAATCCATGAAGGTAATTCTTCATGCTCTACCACCGTTTGCACCCGTTTTCTAATGCTCTACAATCTTTTTGTTTTTCCCCACTCACTGTGAGTTGACTGAGGTAGAGCACATTGTGTGTTTGTTTTTTGAATCTTATTAAATTCGTGGCTGTGAAGACACATGCCCAACTGCTAGAAATACATGTCAGGATTATTTTTCCTAGTCCCAAAAATCATAATCTTAAAAGACATTAGCTATATTGTCAAAGGAACAATCAGACATTGCCATTTTAATATACTCAATATTCCAATCTTTGTATTTGAATCTTATTAAATTCGTGGCTGTGAAGACACATGCCCAACTGCTAGAAATTTATGTCAGGATTATTTTTCCTAGTCCCCAGAATCATAATCTTAAAAGACATTAGCTATATTGTCAAAGGAACAATCAGACATTGCCATTTTAGTGTACTCAATATTCCAAACTATTGTATTTGAATCTTATTAAATTCGTGGCTGTGACGATACATGCCCAACTGCTAGAAATTTATGTCAGGTTTATTTTTCCTAGTCCCAAAAATCATAATCTTAAAAGACATTAGCTATATTGTCAAAGGAACAATCAGACATTGCCATTTTAATATACTCAATATTCCAAACTATTGTATTTGAATCTTATTAAATTCGTGGCTGTGACGATACATGCCCAACTGCTAGAAATTTATGTCAGGTTTATTTTTCCTAGTCCCAAAAATCATAATCTTAAAAGACATTAGCTATATTGTCAAAGGAACAATCAGACATTGCCATTTTAGTGTACTCAATATTCCAAATTGTTTGAGCACGAGTTTCCTCAATGTTTACGTTTGATATTTGTTGTTTTTGGTTTGGTATTCGAGTATTACTCTATCCCACACCCTGTAATGTGTTTTAATTAGTAGATATGAAGTGAATATACCAGATTTAGTTAAATACTTGAGGTTAAATTAGGGATAACAATGTTTTTAGATGGTCGAAAATGTTCAAGTACTAGTTTTCTCAATGTTTACGTTTGAGATTTGTTGTTTTTGACATTGTTTTAGAGTTGTAATGCATCCCACGTTCTATTATATATTTAATTTCAATGATCTGACGTACAGCTATGAAATTGTGAAGTTAAAAGTGGATATATTCAGGGGTACTATGATTTGCGACTATCCAAACTGTTTGAGCACGAGTTTCCTCAATGTTTACGTTTGAGATTTGTTGTTTTTGACATTGTTTTAGAGTTGTAATGCATCCCACGTTCTATTATATATTTAATTTCAATGATCTGACGTACAGCTATGAAATTGTGAAGTTAAAAGTGGATATATTCAGGGGTACTATGATTTGCGACTATCCAAACTGTTTGAGCACGAGTTTCTTCATTGTTTACGTTGGTGTTTTGCAGTTTTTGACATTGTTCTAGAGTTGTAATGCATCCCACGTTCTATTATATATTTAATTTCAAACATCTGACGTACAGCTATGAAATTGTGAAGTTAAAAGTGGATATATTCAGGGGTACTATGATTTGCGACTATCCAAACTGTTTGAGCACGAGTTTCCTCAATGTTTACGTTAGTGTTTTGCAGTTTTTGACATTGTTCTAGAGTTGTAATGCATCCCACGTTCTATTATATATTTAATTTCAAACATCTGATGTACAGCTATGAAATTGTGAAGTTAAAAGTGGATATATTCAGTGGTACTATGATTTGCGACTATCCAAACTGTTTGAGCACGAGTTTCCTCAATGTTTACGTTAGTGTTTTGCAGTTTTTGGTTTGGTATTTGAGTATTACTCTACCCACCACCCTCTTAGGTGTTTTAATTAGTTGATATGAAGTGAATATACCAGATTTAGTGTATTACTTGAGGATGAATAAGGTATAGCGATGTTTTTCGATGATCGCAAATGTTCACATTCGAGTTTCCTCAATGTTTACGTTGGAGATTTTTGGTTTTTGGTTTGGTATTTGAGTATTACTCTACCCACCACCCTCTTAGGTGTTTTAATTAGGTGTTTATGGCTTATGGTTGGGTTGTGTAATGCTTTTGTAGGGCACATGTGGGCTCTAAATGTTCACAGAGGTGTGCATTTTATGAAAAAATTTCCATATCGGTGCTGCGTTGCATCAAAACTAATGATATGGACTATCTAAGCGAAGTATCTAATTAGTTTTCAATTAACATATCAATGATTGGCTTATGGTATTGTTGTGTAATACCTTTGTATGGCTTATGTGTGCTCTAAATGTTCACAGTGGTGTGCATTTGATGATAATTATTCCATATCGGTGCTGCGTTGCATCAAAACTAATGATATGGACAATCTACGCGTAAAATCTAATCATTTATCAATTAAAATTTCAATGAAAGAAATTCATTCCCCAACTTCTTTGTCAACTTGAGAAAAAGTTTCCGGCAATATATTTCCTCAATGTTTACGTTGAAGATTTTTGGTTTTTGGTTTGGTATTTGGGTATTACTCTACCCACCACCTTCTTAGGTGTTTTAATTAGTTGATCTGAGGTGAATCTACGAGAATTAGTGTATTACTTGAAGATGAATAAGGTATAGCGATGTTTTTCGATGATCGCAAATGTTCACATTCGAGTTTCCTCAATGTTTACGTTGGAGATTTTTGGTTTTTGGTTTGTTATTTGAGTATTACTCTACCCACCACCTTCTTAGGTGTTTTAATTAGTTGATCTGAGGTGAATCTACGAGAATTAGTGTATTACTTGAAGATGAATAAGGTATAGCGATGTTTTTCGATGATCGCAAATGTTTTTGTTTAACCCCACTCACTGTGAGTTGACTGAAAGAGAGAGAGAGCACATTGTGTGTTTGTTTTTTGAATCCTATTGGTCGAGGATTTGATCATTTTGGCTAGTAAAAGTGTCTAATCAGTAGATATCGATCCCATGAAGGTTAATAATCATGCTCTACCATCGTTTGCACCCGTTATCTAATGCTCTACAATCTTTTTGTTTTTCCCCACTCACTGTGAGTTGACTGAGGTAGAGCACATTGTGTGTTTGTTTTTTGAATCTTATTAAATTCGTGGCTGTGAAGACACATGCCCAACTGCTAGAAATTTATGTCAGGATTATTTTTCCTAGTCCCAAAAATCATAATCTTAAAAGACATTAGCTATATTGTCAAAGGAACAATCAGACATTGCCATTTTAATATACTCAATATTCCAATCTTTGTATTTGAATCTTATTAAATTCGTGGCTGTGAAGACACATGCCCAACTGCTAGAAATTTATGTCAGGATTATTTTTCCTAGTCCCCAGAATCATAATCTTAAAAGACATTAGCTATATTGTCAAAAGAACAATCAGACATTGCCATTTTAGTGTACTCAATATTCCAAACTATTGTATTTGAATCTTATTAAATTCGTGGCTGTGACGACACATGCCCAACTGCTAGAAATTTATGTCAGGATTATTTTTCCTAGTCCCAAAAATCATACTCTTAAAAGACATTAGCTATATTGTCAAAGGAACAATCAGACATTGCCATTTTAGTGTACTCAATATTCCAAATTGTTTGAGCACGAGTTTCCTCAATGTTTACGTTTGATATTTGTTGTTTTTGGTTTGGTATTCGAGTATTACTCTATCCCACACCCTGTAATTTGTTTTAATTAGTAGATATGAAGTGAATATACCAGATTTAGTTAAATACTTGAGGTTAAATTAGGATAACAATGTTTTTAGATGGTCGAAAATGTTCAAGTACGAGTTTTCTCAATGTTTACGTTTGAGATTTGTTGTTTTTGACATTGTTTTAGAGTTGTAATGCATCCCACGTTCTATTATATATTTAATTTCAATGATCTGACGTACAGCTATGAAATTGTGAAGTTAAAAGTGGATATATTCAGGGGTACTATTATTTGCGACTATCCAAACTGTTTGAGCACGAGTTTCATCATTGTTTACGTTGGTGTTTTGCAGTTTTTGACATTGTTCTAGAGTTGTAATGCATCCCACGTTCTATTATATATTTAATTTCAATGATCTGACGTACAGCTATGAAATTGTGAAGTTAAAAGTGGATATATTCAGGGGTACTTTGATTTGCGACTATCCAAACTGTTTGAGCACGAGTTTCATCATTGTTTACGTTGGTGTTTTGCAGTTTTTGACATTGTTTTAGAGTTGTAATGCATCCCACGTTCTATTATATATTTAATTTCAATGATCTGACGTACAGCTATGAAATTGTGAAGTTAAAAGTGGATATATTCAGGGGTACTATGATTTGCGACTATCCAAACTGTTTGAGCACGAGTTTCCTCAATGTTTACGTTGGTGTTTTGCAGTTTTTGGTTTGTTATTTGAGTATTACTCTACCCACCATCCTCTTATGTGTTTTAATTAGTTGATATGAAGTGAATCTACGAGAATTAGTGTCTTACTTGAGGATGAATAAGGTATAGCGATGTTTTTCGATGGTCGCAAATGTTCACGTACGAGTTTCCTCAATGTTTACGTTGAAGATTTTTGGTTTTTGGTTTGGTATTTGAGTATTACTCTACCCACCACCCTCTTAGGTGTTTTAATTAGTTGATATGAAGTGAATCTACGAGAATTAGTGTCTTACTTGAGGATGAATAAGGTATAGCGATGTTTTTCGATGGTCGCAAATGTTCACGTACGAGTTTCCTCAATGTTTACGTTGAAGATTTTTGGTTTTTGGATTGGTATTTGAGTATTACTCTACCCACCACCCTCTTAGGTGTTTTAATTAGTAGATCTGAGGTGAATCTACGATATTTAGTGTGTTACTTGAGGTTAAATTAGGGATATCAAAAGACATTAGCTATATTGTCAAAGAAACAATCAGACATTGCCATTTTAGTGTACTCAATATTCCAATCTTTGTATTTGAATCTTATTAAATTCGTGGCTGTGAAGACACATGCACAACTGCTAGAAATACATGTCAGAATTATTTTTCAACGTCCCTAGAATCATATTCTTAAAAGACATTAGCTATATTGTCAAAGAAACAATCAGACATTGCCATTTTAGTGTACTCGAAAGCGAAAAATTAAATTGTGTGTTTGTTTTTTTAATCCTATTGGTCGATGATTTGATCATTTTGGCTAATTAAAGTGTCTAATCTGTAGATACCGATCCCATGAAGGTAACCCATCATGCTCTACCAACTTTTGCATCCGTTTTCTAATGCTCTACAATCTTTTTGTGTTCCCCACTCACTGTGAGTTGACTGATGGAGAGAGCACATTGTGTGTTTTCGTTTTTTGAATTCCATTAGTATTTGGAAGGACATTTCAGTGTTCCATTTGGGCTAGTTTTGAAGTTAAACGGTCCAACTATATAATTCCCAAGTAAATTCAATAGGCCCACGCATGTATTTTGCTACAGCAATGCTCGAAAGTTGTATACAAACATATTGTGTTCCCCACTCACTGTGAGTTGACTGATGGAGAGAGCACATTGGTGTTTTCGTTTTTTGAATCCCATTAGTATTTGGAAGGACATTTCAGTGTTCCATTTGGGCTAGTTTTGAAGTTAAACGGTCCAACTATATAATTCCCAAGTAAATTCAATAGGCCCACGCATGTATTTTGCTACAGCAATGCTCGAAAGTTGTATACAAACCTTTTGTGTTCCCCACTCACTGTGAGTTGACTGATGGAGAGAGCACATTGGTGTTTTCGTTTTTTGAATTCCATTAGTATTTGGAAGGACATTTCAGTGTTCCATTTGGGCTAGTTTTGAAGTTAAACGGTCCAACTAAATAATTCCCAAGTAAATTCAATAGGCCCACGCATGTATTTTGCTACAGCAATGCTCGAAAGTTGTATACAAACCTTTTGTGTTCCCCCACTCACTGTGAGTTGACTGATGGAGAGAGCACATTGGTGTTTTCGTTTTTTGAATCCCATTAGTGTTTGGAAGGACATTTCAGTGTTCCATTTGGGCTAGTTTTGAAGTTAAACGGTCCAACTAAATAATTCCCAAGTAAATTCAATAGGCCCACGCATGTATTTTGCTACAGCAATGCTCGAAAGTTGTATACAAACCTTTTGTGTTCCCCACTCACTGTGAGTTGACTGATGGAGAGAGCACATTGGTGTTTTCGTTTTTTGAATCCCATTAGTATTTGGAAGGACATTTCAGTGTTCCATTTGGGCTAGTTTTGAAGTTAAACGGTCCAACTAAATAATTCCCAAGTAAATTCAATAGGCCCACGCATGTATTTTGCTACAGCAATGCTCGAAAGTTGTATACAAACATATTGACTAGATGGAAATTGGCTAGATTCAACCAATTTCCATTGCCGCAACCAAATGTATACCTCATGTGGGCTCTAAATGTTCACAGTGGTGTGCATTTTATGAAAAGATTTCCATATCGGTGCTGCGTTGCATCAAAACTAATGATATGGACAATCTACGCTTAAAATCTAATCATTTATCAATTAAAATATCAATGATTGGCTTATGGTTGGTTTGTATAATGCTTTTGTAGGGCACATGTGGGCTCTAAATGTTCACAGTGGTGTGCATTTGATGATAATTATTCCATATCGGTGATGCGTTGCGATAAACTAATGATATGGACAATCTAAGCGATGGAAATTGGCTGGTTGTTCAATTGAAAATTAATATAAATTACATTTTTCCTTCCAATGTCCACTGTTGTCTCATGTCGATTTGATATATTGCACAGTACAGAAGACAATTAACTCGGGTCTAGTACTTTGTGACTGGTTGTTCAATTGAAAATGAATATAAATCACATTTTTCCTTCCAATGTTCACGGTTGTCTCATGTCGATTTGATATATTGCACATTGTAAATGACAATTAACTCGGGTCTAGTACTTTGTGACTGGTTGTTCAATTGAAAATGAATATAAATTACATTTTTCCTTCCAATGTTCACGGTTGTCTCATGTCGATTTGATATATTGCACATTGTAAATGACAATTAACTCGGGTCTAGTACTTTGTGACTGGTTGTTCAATTGAAAATGAATATAAATTACATTTTTCCTTCCAATGTTCACGGTTGTCTCATGTCGATTTGATATATTGCACATTGTAAATGACAATTAACTCGGGTCTAGTACTTTGTGACTGGTTGTTCAATTGAAAATGAATATAAATCACATTTTTCCTTCCAATGTTCACTGTTGCCTCAAGACGATTTGATATATTGCACATTGTAAATGACAATTAACTCGGGTCTAGTACTTTGTGACTGGTTGTTCAATTGAAAATGAATATAAATTACATTTTTCCTTCCAATGTTCACGGTTGTCTCATGTCGATTTGATATATTGCACATTGTAAATGACAATTAACTCGGGTCTAGTACTTTGTGACTGGTTGTTCAATTGAAAATGAATATAAATTACATTTTTCCTTCCAATGTTCACTGTTGTCTCATGTCGATTTGATATATTGCACATTGTAAATGACAATTAACTCGGGTCTAGTACTTTGTGACTGGTTGTTCAATTGAAAATTAATATAAATCACATTTTTCCTTCCAATGTTCACGGTTGTCTCATGTCGATTTGATATATTGCACATTGTAAATGACAATTAACTCGGGTCTAGTACTTTGTGACTGGTTGTTCAATTGAAAATGAATATAAATCACATTTTTCCTTCCAATTTTCACGGTTGTCTCATGTCGATTTGATATATTGCACATTGTAAATGACAATTAACTCGGGTCTAGTACTTTGTGACTGGTTGTTCAATTGAAAATTAATATAAATCACATTTTTCCTTCCAATGTTCACTGTTGTCTCATGTCGATTTGATATATTGCACATTGTAAATGACAATTAACTCGGGTCTAGTACTTTGTGACTGGTTGTTCAATTGAAAATGAATATAAATCACATTTTTCCTTCCAATGTTCACTGTTGTCTCATGTCGATTTGATATATTGCACATTGTAAATGACAATTAACTCGGGTCTAGTACTTTGTGACTGGTTGTTCAATTGAAAATTAATATAAATTACATTTTTCCTTCCAATGTTCACTGTTGTCTCATGTCGATTTGATATATTGCACATTGTAAATGACAATTAACTCGGGTCTAGTACTTTGTGACTGGTTGTTCAATTGAAAATGAATATAAATTACATTTTTCCTTCCAATGTTCACTGTTGTCTTATGTCGATTTGATATATTGCATAGTGAATCTACGAGAATTAGTGTCTTACTTGAGGATGAATAAGGTATAGCGATGTTTTTCGATGGTCGCAAATGTTCACGTACGAGTTTCCTCAATGTTTACGTTGGAGATTTTTGGTTTTTGGTTTGTTATTTGAGTATTACTCTACCCACCACCCTCTTATGTGTTTTAATTAGTTGATATGAAGTGAATCTACGAGAATTAGTGTCTTACTTGAGGATGAATAAGGTATAGCGATGTTTTTCGATGGTCGCAAATGTTCACGTACGAGTTTCCTCAATGTTTACGTTGGAGATTTGTTGTTTTTTGTTTGGTATTCGAGTATTACTCTATCCCACACCCTGTAATGTGTTTTAATTAGTAGATATGAAGTAAATCTACGAGAATTAGTGTATTACTTGAGGTTAAATTAGGGATAGTGATGTTTTTGGATGGTCGCAAATGTTCAATTACGAGTTTTCTCAATGTTTACGTTTGAGATTTGTTGTTTTTGGTTTGGTATTCGAGTATTACTCTATCCCACACCCTGTAATGTGTTTTAATTAGTAGATATGAAGTTAATCTACGATATTTAGTGTATTACTTGAGGTTAAATTAGGGATAGTGATGTTTTTGGATGGTCGCAAATGTTCAATTACGAGTTTCCTCAATGTTTACGTTGGAGATTTTTGGTTTTTGGTTTGTTATTTGAGTATTACTCTATCCCACACCCTGTAATGTGTTTTAATTAGTAGATATGAAGTTAATCTACGATATTTAGTGTATTACTTGAGGTTAAATTAGGGATAGTGATGTTTTTGGATGGTCGCAAATGTTCACGTACGAGTTTCCTCAATGTTTACGTTGGAGATTTTTTGTTTTTGGTTTGGTATTTGAGTATTACTCTATCCCACACCCTGTAATGTGTTTTAATTAGTAGATATGAAGTGAATCTACGATATTTAGTGTATTACTTGAGGATGAATAAGGTATAGCGATGTTTTTCGATGGTCGCAAATGTTCACGTACGAGTTTCCTCAATGTTTACGTTGGAGATTTTTGGTTTTTGGTTTGGTATTTGAGTATTACTCTACCCACCACCCTGTTAGATGTTTTAATTAGTTGATATGAAGTGAATCTACGAGAATTAGTGTATTACTTGAGGATGAATAAGGTATAGCGATGTTTTTCGATGGTCGCAAATGTTCACATTCGAGTTTCCTCAATGTTTACGTTGGAGATTTTTGGTTTTTGGTTTGGTATTTGAGTATTACTCTATCCCACACCCTGTAATGTGTTTTAATTAGTAGATATGAAGTGAATCTACGAGAATTAGTGTCTTACTTGAGGATAAATAAGGGATAGCGATGTTTTTGGATGGTCGCAAATGTTCACGTACGAGTTTCCTCAATGTTTACGTTGGAGATTTTTGGTTTTTGGTTTGGTATTTGAGTATTACTCTACCCACCACCCTGTTAGGTGTTTTAATTAGTTGATATGAAGTGAATCTACGAGAATTAGTGTATTACTTGAGGATGAATAAGGTATAGCGATGTTTTTCGATGGTCGCAAATGTTTTTGTTTAACCCCACTCACTGTGAGTTGACTGAAAGAGAGAGAGAGCATATTGTGTGTTTGTTTTTTGAATCCTATTGGTCGAGGATTTGATCATTTTGGCTAATTAAAGTGTCTAATCTGTAGATATCGAACCCATGAAGGTTAATAATCATGCTCTACCACCGTTTGCACCCGTTATCTAATGCTCTACAATCTTTTTGTTTTTCCCCACTCACTGTGAGTTGACTGAGGTAGAGCACATTGTGTGTTTGTTTTTTGAATCTTATTAAATTCGTGGCTGTGAAGACACATGCACAACTGCTAGAAATTTATGTCAGGATTATTTTTCCTAGTCCCAAGAATCATAATCTTAAAAGACATTAGCTATATTGTCAAAGGAACAATCAGACATTGCCATTTTAGTGTACTCAATATTCCAATCTTTGTATTTGAATCTTATTAAATTCGTGGCTGTGAAGACACATGCCCAACTGCTAGAAATTTATGTCAGGATTATTTTTCCTAGTCCCAAGAATCATAATCTTAAAAGACATTAGCTATATTGTCAAAGGAACAATCAGACATTGCCATTTTAGTGTACTCAATATTCCAAACTATTGTATTTGAATCTTATTAAATTCGTGGCTGTGACGATACATGCCCAACTGCTAGAAATTTATATCAGGATTATTTTTCCTAGTCCCAAAAATCATAATCTTAAAAGACATTAGCTATATTGTCAAAAGAACAATCAGACATTGCCATTTTAGTGTACTCAATAATCCAAATTGTTTGAGCACGAGTTTCCTCAATGTTTACGTTTGATATTTGTTGTTTTTGGTTTGGTATTCGAGTATTACTCTATCCCACACCCTGTAATGTGTTTTAATTAGTAGATATGAAGTGAATATACCAGATTTAGTTAAATACTTGAGGTTAAATTAGGGATAACAATGTTTTTAGATGGTCGAAAATGTTCAAGTACGAGTTTTCTCAATGTTTACGTTTGAGATTTGTTGTTTTTGACATTGTTTTAGAGTTGTAATGCATCCCACGTTCTATTATATATTTAATTTCAATGATCTGACGTACAGCTATGAAATTGTGAAGTTAAAAGTGGATATATTCAGGGGTACTATGATTTGCGACTATCCAAACTGTTTGAGCACGAGTTTCCTCATTGTTTACGTTGGTGTTTTGCAGTTTTTGACATTGTTCTAGAGTTGTAATGCATCCCACGTTCTATTATATATTTAATTTCAAACATCTGACGTACAGCTATGAAATTGTGAAGTTAAAAGTGGATATATTCAGGGGTACTATGATTTGCGACTATCCAAACTGTTTGAGCACGAGTTTCCTCAATGTTTACGTTGGTGTTTTGCAGTTTTTGACATTGTTCTAGAGTTGTAATGCATCCCACGTTCTATTATATATTTAATTTCAAACATCTGACGTACAGCTATGAAATTGTGAAGTTAAAAGTGGATATATTCAGGGGTACTATGATTTGCGACTATCCAAACTGTTTGAGCACGAGTTTCCTCAATGTTTACGTTGGTGTTTTGCAGTTTTTGGTTTGGTATTTGAGTATTACTCTACCCACCACCCTCTTAGGTGTTTTAATTAGTTGATATGAAGTGAATCTACGAGAATTAGTGTCTTACTTGAGGATGAATAAGGTATAGCGATGTTTTTCGATGGTCGCAAATGTTCACGTACGAGTTTTCTCAATGTTTACGTTGGAGATTTTTGGTTTTTGGTTTGGTATTTGAGTATTACTCTACCCACCACCCTCTTAGGTGTTTTAATTAGTTGATATGAAGTGAATCTACGAGAATTAGTGTATTACTTGAGGATGAATAAGGTATAGCGATTTTTTTCGATGATCGCAAATGTTCACGTACGAGTTTTCTCAATGTTTACGTTGGAGATTTTTGGTTTTTGGTTTGGTATTTGAGTATTACTCTACCCACCACCCTCTTAGGTGTTTTAATTAGTAGATCTGAGGTGAATCTACGATATTTAGTGTGTTACTTGAGGTTAAATTAGGGATATCAAAAGACATTAGCTATATTGTCAAAGAAACAATCAGACATTGCCATTTTAGTGTACTCAATATTCCAATCTTTGTATTTGAATCTTATTAAATTCGTGGCTGTGAAGACACATGCACAACTGCTAGAAATACATGTCAGAATTATTTTTCAACGTCCCTAGAATCATATTCTTAAAAGACATTAGCTATATTGTCAAAGAAACAATCAGACATTGCCATTTTAGTGTACTCGAAAGCGAAAAATTAAATTGTGTGTTTGTTTTTTTAATCCTATTGGTCGATGATTTGATCATTTTGGCTAATTAAAGTGTCTAATCTGTAGATACCGATCCCATGAAGGTAACCCATCATGCTCTACCAACTTTTGCATCCGTTTTCTAATGCTCTACAATCTTTTTGTGTTCCCCACTCACTGTGAGTTGACTGATGGAGAGAGCACATTGTGTGTTTTCGTTTTTTGAATTCCATTAGTATTTGGAAGGACATTTCAGTGTTCCATTTGGGCTAGTTTTGAAGTTAAACGGTCCAACTAAATAATTCCCAAGTAAATTCAATAGGCCCACGCATGTATTTTGCTACAGCAATGCTCGAAAGTTGTATACAAACCTTTTGTGTTCCCCACTCACTGTGAGTTGACTGATGGAGAGAGCACATTGGTGTTTTCGTTTTTTGAATTCCATTAGTATTTGGAAGGACATTTCAGTGTTCCATTTGGGCTAGTTTTGAAGTTAAACGGTCCAACTAAATAATTCCCAAGTAAATTCAATAGGCCCACGCATGTATTTTGCTACAGCAATGCTCGAAAGTTGTATACAAACCTTTTGTGTTCCCCACTCACTGTGAGTTGACTGATGGAGAGAGCACATTGGTGTTTTCGTTTTTTGAATCCCATTAGTATTTGGAAGGACATTTCAGTGTTCCATTTGGGCTAGTTTTGAAGTTAAACGGTCCAACTATATAATTCCCAAGTAAATTCAATAGGCCCACGCATGTATTTTGCTACAGCAATGCTCGAAAGTTGTATACAAACCTTTTGTGTTCCCCACTCACTGTGAGTTGACTGATGGAGAGAGCACATTGGTGTTTTCGTTTTTTGAATCCCATTAGTATTTGGAAGGACATTTCAGTGTTCCATTTGGGCTAGTTTTGAAGTTAAACGGTCCAACTATATAATTCCCAAGTAAATTCAATAGGCCCACGCATGTATTTTGCTACAGCAATGCTCGAAAGTTGTATACAAACATATTGACTAGATGGAAATTGGCTAGATTCAACCAATTTCCATTGCCGCAACCAAATGTATACCTCATGTGGGCTCTAAATGTTCACAGTGGTGTGCATTTTATGAAAAGATTTCCATATCGGTGCTGCGTTGCATCAAAACTAATGATATGGACAATCTACGCTTAAAATCTAATCATTTATCAATTAAAATATCAATGATTGGCTTATGGTTGGTTTGTATAATGCTTTTGTAGGGCACATGTGGGCTCTAAATGTTCACAGTGGTGTGCATTTGATGATAATTATTCCATATCGGTGATGCGTTGCGATAAACTAATGATATGGACAATCTAAGCGATGGAAATTGGCTGGTTGTTCAATTGAAAATGAATATAAATTACATTTTTCCTTCCAATGTTCACGGTTGTCTCATGTCGATTTGATATATTGCACATTGTAAATGACAATTAACTCGGGTCTAGTACTTTGTGACTGGTTGTTCAATTGAAAATGAATATAAATTACATTTTTCCTTCCAATGTTCACGGTTGTCTCATGTCGATTTGATATATTGCACATTGTAAATGACAATTAACTCGGGTCTAGTACTTTGTGACTGGTTGTTCAATTGAAAGTTAATATAAATTACATTTTCCCTTCCAATGTCCACTGTTGTCTCATGTCGATTTGATATATTGCACATTGTAAATGACAATTAACTCGGGTCTAGTACTTTGTGACTGGTTGTTCAATTGAAAATGAATATAAATTACATTTTTCCTTCCAATGTTCACGGTTGTCTCATGTCGATTTGATATATTGCACATTGTAAATGACAATTAACTCGGGTCTAGTACTTTGTGACTGGTTGTTCAATTGAAAATGAATATAAATTACATTTTTCCTTCCAATGTTCACGGTTGTCTCATGTCGATTTGATATATTGCACATTGTAAATGACAATTAACTCGGGTCTAGTACTTTGTGACTGGTTGTTCAATTGAAAGTTAATATAAATTACATTTTCCCTTCCAATGTCCACTGTTGTCTCATGTCGATTTGATATATTGCACATTGTAAATGACAATTAACTCGGGTCTAGTACTTTGTGACTGGTTGTTCAATTGAAAATTAATATAAATTACATTTTTCCTTCCAATGTCCACTGTTGTCTCATGTCGATTTGATATATTGCACATTGTAAATGACAATTAACTCGGGTCTAGTACTTTGTGACTGGTTGTTCAATTGAAAGTTAATATAAATTACATTTTCCCTTCCAATGTCCACTGTTGTCTCATGTCGATTTGATATATTGCACATTGTAAATGACAATTAACTCGGGTCTAGTTTCCTCAATGTTTACGTTGGAGATTTTTGGTTTTTGGTTTGGTATTTGAGTATTACTTTACCCACCACCCTCTTATGTGTTTTAATAAGTAGATATGAAGTGAATCTACGAGAATTAGTGTATTACTTGAGGATGAATAAGGTATAGCGATGTTTTTCGATGATCGCAAATGTTTTTGTTTAACCCCACTCACTGTGAGTTGACTGAAAGAGAGAGAGAGAGAGAGAGCACATTGTGTATTTGTTTTTTGAATCCTATTGGTTAAGGATTTGATCATTTTGGCTAATTAAAGTGTCTAATCAGAAGATACCGATCCCATGAAGGTAATTCATCATGCTCTACCACCTGTTGCACCCGTTATCTAATGCTCTACAATCTTTTTTTTTTCCCACTCACTGTGAGTTGACTGAGGTAGAGCACATTGTGTGTTTTATTCAATACTGTCTTGTTTATGGCTTATGGTTGGGTTGTGTAATGCTTTTGTAGGGCACATGTGGGCTCTAAATGTTCACAGAGGTGTGCATTTTATGAAAAGATTTCCATATCGGTGCTGCGTTGCATCAAAACTAATGATATGGACAATCTAAGCGAAATATCTAATTAGTTTTCAATTAACATATCAATGATTGGCTTATGGTATTGTTGTGTAATACCTTTGTATGGCTTATGTGGGCTCTAAATGTTCACAGTGGTGTGCATTTGATGATAATTATTCCATATCGGTGCTGCGTTGCGATACACTAATGATATGGACAATCTAAGCGATGGAAATTGGCTTAATCTAGCCAATTTCCATTGCCGAGCTAAGCTTGTTCATCAAAATAGCCGATACAATTGGTATCGGCCATGGAAATTGGCTGAATCTAGCCAATTTCCAATGTATCGGCAATGGAAATTGGCTGAATCTAGCCAATTTCCAAGGTATCGGCAATGGAAATTGGCTAATTGGAAATCATCAACACCACATCCACATCAGTTTGTGTGTGAGTGTGTGTCTGTGTCCAATGAGCATTTGGCATATGAAGGTTGTGTAACACTACCTTTGTCAGGTTGGTCACAATGCACAACAGTCATCATCACCACATCAGTGAGTGAGTGAGTGTGTGTCTGTCCAATGAGCATTTGGTATTTGGTATTTCACTTTTTATAGTGCAAATGTTGTCCTAAATTGTTAATTTGCTTATAAAATTAAAAGATCCACTCTCTAAATTGGGTGTTGGCTGCGTGAAAATAAGATCCACGTTGTCCAAAGTTTTCCACACCCAGGGCACCGTGTATGATTAGGTGAGCAGAGTGTGTCTTTTTGTTTTTTGTATCCCATTGGTCGAGGATTTGATCATTTTGGCTAATAAAAGTGTCTAATCAGTTGATAGCGATCCCATGAAGGTAATTCTTCATGCTCTACCACCGTTTGCACCCGTTTTCTAATGCTCTACAATCTTTTTGTTTTTCCCCACTCACTGTGAGTTGACTGAGGTAGAGCACATTGTGTGTTTGTTTTTTGAATCTTATTAAATTCGTGGCTGTGAAGACACATGCCCAACTGCTAGAAATTTATGTCAGGATTATTTTTCCTAGTCCCAAAAATCATAATCTCAAAAGACATTAGCTATATTGTCAAAGGAACAATCAGACGTTGCCATTTTAGTATGATTAGGTGAAAAGCTTTTTAACTATCAAATGCTAGTTTTTTGATTCGAAGTTCACTTTTCTAGTGCAAATGTTGTCCTAAATTGTTATATTGCGTATGAAATAAAAGATCCACTCTCTAAATTGGGTGTTGGCTTCGTGATAATAAGATCCACGTTGTCCAAAGTTTGTATTCTCCACTCACTGTGAGTTGACTGAGAGAGAGGGCACTGTGTGTGTTTGGTCAATTTGTTTTTGAATCCTATTGGTCGAGGATTTGATCATTTTGGCTAATAAAAGTGTCTAATCTGTAGATACCGATCCCATGAAGGTAACCCATCATGCTCTACCACCTTTTGCACCCGTTTTCTAATGCTCTACAATCTTTTTGTTTTCCCCCACTCACTGTGAGTTGACTGATGGAGAGAGCACATTGTGTGTTTGGTCAATACTGTCATGTTTATGGCTTATGGTAGGGTTGTGTAATGCTTTTGTAGGGCACATGTGGGCTCTAAATGTTCACAAAGGTGTGCATTTTATGAAAATAATTCCATATCGGTGCTGCGCTGCATTAAAACTAATGATATGGACAATCTATGCGAAATATCTAATCAGTTTTCAATTAAAGTTTCAATGAAAGAAATTCATTCCCCAACTTCTTTGTCAACTTGAGAAAAAGTTTCCGGCAATATATTTCCTCAATGTTTACGTTGGAGATTTTTGGTTTTTGGTTTGGTATTTGAGTATTACTCTACCCACCACCCTCTTATGTGTTTTAATTAGTTGATATGAAGTGAATCTACGAGAATTAGTGTATTACTTGAGGATGAATAAGGTATAGCGATGTTTTTCGATGGTCGCAAATGTTCACATTCGAGTTTCCTCAATGTTTACGTTGGAGATTTTTGGTTTTGGTTTGGTATTTGAGTATTACTCTACCCACCACCCTCTTAGGTGTTTTAATTAGTTGATCTGAGGTGAATCTACGAGAATTAGTGTATTACTTGAGGATGAATAAGGTATAGCGATTTTTTTCGATGATCGCAAATGTTTTTGTTTAACCATTTATAATATTGTCATAATCATTTTGGCTAATAAAAGTGTCTAATCAGTAGATACCGATCCCATGAAGGTAATTCTTCATGCTCTACCACCGTTTGCACCCGTTTTCTAATGCTCTACAATCTTTTTGTTTTTCCCCACTCACTGTGAGTTGACTGAGGTAGAGCACATTGTGTGTTTGTTTTTGAATCTTATTAAATTCGTGGCTGTGAAGACACATGCCCAACTGCTAGAAATTTATGTCAGGATTATTTTTCCTAGTCCCCAGAATCATAATCTTAAAATACATTAGCTATATTGTCAAAAGAACAATCAGACATTGCCATTTTAGTGTACTCAATATTCCAATCTTTATATTTGTATTTTATTAAATTCGTGGCTGTGAAGACACATGCCCAACTGCTAGAAATTTATGTCAGGATTATTTTTCCTAGTCCCAAAAATCATAATCTTAAAAGACATTAGCTATATTGTCAAAGGAACAATCAGACATTGCCATTTTAGTGTACTCAATATTCCAATCTTTGTATTTGAATCTTATTAAATTCGTGGCTGTGAAGACACATGCACAACTGCTAGAAATACATGTCAGGATTATTTTTCAACGTCCCTAGAATCATAATCTCAAAAGACATTAGCTATATTGTCTAAGGAACAATCAGACATTGCCATTTTAGTGTACTCGATATTCCAATCTTTGTATTTGAATCTTATTAAATTCGTGGCTATGAAGACACATGCACAACTGCTAGAAATACATGTCAGGATTATTTTTCCTATTCCCGAGAATCATAATCTCAAAAGACATTAGCTATATTGTCAAAGGAACAATCAGACATTGCCATTTTAGTATACTCAATTTTCCAATCTTTGTATTTGAATCTAATTAAATTCGTGGCTGTGAAGACACATGCACAACTGCTGGAAATTTATGTCAGGATTATTTTTCCTAGTCCCAAGAATCATAATCTTAAAAGACCTTAGCTATATTGTCAAAGGAACAATCAGACATTGCCATTTTAGTGTACTCGATATTCCAATCTTGGTATTTGAATTTTATTAAATTCGTGGCTGTGAAGACACACGCACAACTGCTAGAAATTTATGTCATGATTATTTTTCCTAGTCCCAAGAATCATAATCTTAAAAGACATTAGCTATATTGTCTAAGGAACAATCAGACATTGCCATTTTAGTGTACTCGATATTCCAATCTTTGTATTTGAATCTTATTAAATTCGTGGCTGTGAAGACACACGCACAACTGCTAGAAATTTATGTCATGATTATTTTTCCTAGTCCCAAGAATCATAATCTTAAAAGACCTTAGCTATATTGTCAAAGAAACAATCAGACATTGCCATTTTAGTGTACTCGAAAGCGAAAAATTAAATTGTGTGTTTGTTTTTTGAATCCTATTGGTCGAGGATTTGATCATTTTGGCTAATTAAAGTGTCTAATCTGTAGATACCGATCCCATGAAGGTAACCCATCATGCTCTACCAACTTTTGCATCCGTTTTCTAATGCTCTACAATCTTTTTGTTTTCCCCCACTCACTGTGAGTTGACTGATGGAGAGAGCACATTGTGTGTTTTCGTTTTTTGAATCCCATTAGTATTTGGAAGGACATTTCAATGTTCCATTTGGGCTAGTTTTGAAGTTAAACGGTCCAACTAAATAATGCCCAAGTAAATTCAATAGGCCCACGCATATGTTTTGCTACAGCAATGCTCGAAAGTTGTATACAAACCTTATCTGTTCCCCACTCACTGTGAGTTGACTGAGAGAGAGAGCACATTGTGTGTTTTCGTTTTTTGAATCCCATTAGTATTTGGAAGGACATTTCAGTGTTCCATTTGGGCTAGTTTTGAAGTTAAACGGTCCAACTAAATAATGCCCAAGTAAATTCAATAGGCCCACGCATATATTTTGCTACAGCAATGCTCGAAAGTTGTATACAAACATATTGACTAGATGGAAATTGGCTAGATTCAACCAATTTCCATTGCCGCAACCAAATGTATAGCTCATGTGGGCTCTAAATGTTCACAGTGGTGTGCATTTTATGAAAAGATTTCCATATCGGTGCTGCGTTGCATCAAAACTAATGATATGGACAATCTACGCTTAAAATCTAATCATTTATCAATTAAAATATCAATGATTGGCATATGGTTGGTTTGTGTAATGCTTTTGTAGGGCACATGTGGTCTCTAAATGTTCACAGTGGTGTGCATTTGATGATAATTATTCCATATCGGTGATGCGTTGCGATAAACTAATGATATGGACGATCAATGCGAAATATCTAATCAGTTTTCAATTAAAATATCATTGATTCGCTTATGGTAGGGTTGTGTTATGCTTTTGTATTGCTCATGTGGTCTCTAAATGTTCACTGAGGTGTGCATTTTATGATAATAATCGAACCCATGAAGGTAACCCATCATGCTCTACCACCTTTTGCATCCGTTTTCTAATGCTCTACAATCTTTTTTCACTCCCCACTCACTGTGAGTTGACTGAGAGAGAGAGCACATTGTGTGTTTTCGTTTTTTGAATCTTATTAAATTCGTGGCTGTGAAGACACATGCCCAACTGCTAGAAATTTATGTCAGGATTATATTTCCTAGTCCCAAAAATCATAATCTTAAAAGACATTAGCTCTATTGTCAAAGGAACAATCAGACATTGCCATTTTAGTATGATTAAGTGAAAAAATTTTTAACTGTCAAATGCTAGTTTTTTAATTCGATGTTCACATTTGTAGTGCAAATGTTATCCTAAATTGTTAATTTGCGTATGAAATAAAAGATCCACTCTCTAAATTGGGTGTTAGCGGCGTGATAATAAGATCCACGTTGTCCAAAAAACATTAGCTATATTGTTCAAGTACGAGTTTTCTCAATGTTTACGTTGGAGCTTTGTTGTTTTTGGTTTGGTATTCGAGTATTACTCTATCCCACACCCTGTAATGTGTTTTAATTTGTAGATCTGAAGTGAATCTACGAGAATTAGTGTCTTACTTGAGGTTAAATTAGGGATAACAATGTTTTTAGATGGTCTCAAATGTTCAATTACGAGTTTTCTCAATGTTTACGTTGGAGATTTGTTGTTTTTGGTTTGGTATTCGAGTATTACTCTATCCCACACCCTGTAATGTGTTTTAATTTGTAGATCTGAAGTAAATCTAGGAGAATTAGTGTCTTACTTGAGGTTAAATTAGGGATAACAATGTTTTTAGATGGTCTCAAATGTTCAATTACAAGTTTTCTCAATGTTTACGTTGGAGATTTGTTGTTTTCTAATGCTCTACAATCTTTTTGTACTCCCCACTCACTGTGTGTTGACTGAGTTAGAGAGCAGAGTGTGTGTTTTCGTTTTTTGTATCCCATTGGTCGAGGATTTGATCATTTTGTCTAATAAAAGTGTCTAATCAGTAGATTTTGAACCCATGAAGGTAACCCATCATGCTCTACCAACTTTTGCATCCGTTTTCTAATGCTCTACAATCTTTTTGTATTCCTTACTCACTGTGTGTTGACTGAGGGAGAGCACATTGTGTGTTTGATTTTTGAATAATATTGGTCGAGGATATGATCATTTTGATTAATGATAGAATGAACGGAATAGCCAAAAAATGAAAATTATATGGACGAGGTGAAGCGTGATTTGTTAAAAAAATCAAAGAAATTCATTCCCCAACTTTCATGTCAACTTGAGAAAAAGTTTCCGGCAATATATTTCCTTCCAATGTCCACTGTTGTCTCATGTCGATTTGATATATTGCACAGTACAGAAGACAATTAACTCGGGTCTAGTACCTTGTGACTGGTTGTTCAATTGAAAATTAATATAAATTACATTTTTCCTTCCAATGTCCACTGTTGTCTCATGTCGATTTGATATATTGCACAGTACAGAAGACAATTAACTCGGGTCTAGTACCTTGTGACTGGTTGTTCAATTGAAAATTAATATAAATTTCGTACAAGTCCCGCAAAACTGACGTTTTGCCTCTGGGACTTGTACGAAACCGTTGGCAGCAAGCTGCCAACGGCACCCCCACCCCCCACGTCACTCAACTCACCATCTCATCACCTTAGGAACAAAGAGAACCAACCACCAATCCAACTAACCAAACCTAAACCTAACGACGCCCAACACCCACCTAACCACCTAACCTAACCTAAACCTATCCTCACCGACGCCCAACACCCACCTAAACACCTAAACCTAACCTAACCCTATCCTAACCGACGCCCACACCCACCTAACCACCTAAACCTAACCTAACCCTATCCTAACCGACGCCCACACCCGCCTAACCACCTAAACCTAACCTAACCCTATCCTAACCTCACTTAGTAAAACATTATGTATCAACAACATCTCTCACACTTTTTGTTTAAAACTCTTTCATAAATCACTTTTTTTAAACATAAACTCAGCTGTGTACTCAGGACACACGCTATCAAGTGCTTTGCACGATCAAACTGTCACAAATTCATGAAACAATATTCGTAAAACATTTATTAATCTTGTATTAATATTTTAAACTCAATAAAACCCTTTTCAACCCTATCCTAACCGACGCCCACACCAACCTAACCACCTAAACCTAACCTAACCCTATCCTAACCGACGCCCACACCAACCTAACCACCTAAACCTAACCTAACCCTATCCTAACCGACGCCCACACCCACCTAACCACCTAAACCTAACCTAACCCTATCCTAACCGACGCCCACACCCACCTAACCACCTAAACCTAACCTAACCCTATCCTAACCGACGCCCACACCCGCCCAACCACCTAAACCTAACCTAACCCTATCCTAACCGACGCCCACACCCACCTAACCACCTAAACCTAACCTAACCCTATCCTAACCGACGCCCACACCCACCTAACCACCTAAACCTAACCTAACCCTATCCTAACCGACGCCCACACCAACCTAACCATCTAAACCTAACCTAACCCTATCCTAACCGACGCCCACACCCACCTAACAACCTAAACCTAACCTAACCCTATACTAACCGACGCCCACACCCACCTAACCACCTAAACCTAACCTAACCCTATCCTAACCGACGCCCACACCCGCCAAGAACCACATATATTAGCTAAACATAAGCAAAATCAGAAAGAAAATTTATTTCAACAATCAAACTCATTTCCATTCTTGTAATTTCAACAATCACTTTCTGTATCTTTGACTTTGCATTGTTGACAGACGCACCAACATCACAATTTTAAGATAAGTAGGATTACATTTTTCCTTCCAATGTCCACTGTTGTCTCTGTTAGTTAAAAGCGATTTATTGGTGGGATAAATTAAGAACAATAAAATGAAGAAGAGTAAATTTGGTCACACAGACCACCAAGTCCAGAACCTTGAGAGAGCAGGAAACCAGTAGTATCACCAGATAAAGACGTTGGTGAAGAGAGGCAGGATTTGGGCAGAACAAGATCGTACCAATAGTGGAGGATTGGTTAAACCAATGATGAGAAGACACACACAGTGAGGTACCAGGAAGTTGGCCACAAAGGCAATGGGACACAAAGTCTACAAGAGAGAGATGGTTAGACACGGGTCACAAAGACAACCGATCGGTACACGTACAAAGCATACGATAATTTGGTGTTTCGGCGAGCACGCTTAAATAGGGAGAAGTACAGTAATGCTGAGTCACTCGGTGTGGTGACAGTCAACTATGTCAACAGCAACTGGTGACCAACGGTGAGTCATGTTTGACTGTGATTGGTCGAGTGGTGAGGGAGCAACTACCGGGAGCCGATACCAAAAGTATCGTCTGTTTGATGAACAAGTGTATCTCGGCCATGGAAATTGGCCAGATTCAGCCAATTTCCATCGCTTAGATTGTCCATATCATTAGTTTATTGCAACGCAGCACCGATATGGAATTAATTTCATAAAATGCACACCTTTGTGAACATTTAGAGCTCACATGTGCAATACAAAAGCATGACAGAACCCTACCATAAGCCATCCAATCTTTGTATTTGAATCTAATTAAATTCGTGGCTGTGAAGACACATGCACAACTGCTAGAAATTTATGTCAGGATTATTTTTCCTAGTCCCAAGAATCATAATCTTAAAAGACCTTAGCTATATTGTCAAAGGAACAATCAGACATTGCCATTTTAGTGTACTCGATATTCCAATCTTGGTATTTGAATTTTATTAAATTCGTGGCTGTGAAGACACACGCACAACTGCTAGAAATTTATGTCATGATTATTTTTCCTAGTCCCAAGAATCATAATCTTAAAAGACCTTAGCTATATTGTCAAAGAAACAATCAGACATTGCCATTTTAGTGTACTCGATATTCCAATCTTGGTATTTGAATTTTATTAAATTCGTGGCTGTGAAGACACATGCCCAACTGCTAGAAATTTATGTCAGGATTATTTTTCCTAGTCCCAAGAATCATAATCTTAAAAGACATTAGCTATATTGTCAAAGGAACAATCAGACATTGCCATTTTAGTGTACTCGATATTCCAATCTTGGTATTTGAATTCTATTAAATTCGTGGCTGTGAAGACACATGCACAACTGCTAGAAATTTATGTCAGGATTATTTTTCCTAGTCCTAAGAATCATAATCTTAAAAGACATTAGCTATATTGTCAAAGGAACAATCAGACATTGCCATTTTAGGGTTTGTCACCTAATCATACACGGTGCCCTGGGTGTGGAACACTTTGGACAGCGTGGATCTTATTATCACGCAGCCAACACCCAATTTAGAGAGTGGATCTTTTATTTCATACGCAAATTAATAATTTATGACAACATTTGCACTACAAATGTGAACATCGAATCAAAATGTCACCTAATCATACTTGACACTATACAGTATTGACAAAACACACACTCTGCTCTCCCTCAGTCAACTCACAGTGAGAGAGTGGGAATACAAAAAGATTGTAGAGCATTAGAAAAGGGGTGCAAAAGGTGGTAGAGCATGATGAAATACCTTCATGGGATCGCTATCTACTGATTAGACACTTTTACTAGCCAAAATGATCAAATCCTCGACCAATGGGATACAAAAACATATTGACCAACCACATACAGTGCCCTCTCTCAGTCAACTCACAGTGAGAGAGTGGGAATACAAAAGGATTGTAGAGCATTAGAAAAGGGGTGCAAAAGGTGGTAGAGCATGATGAAATACCTTCATGGGATCGCTATCTACTGATTTGACACTTTTACTAGCCAAAATGATCAAATCCTCGACCAATGGGATACAAAAACATATTGACCAACCACATACAGTGCCCTCTCTCAGTCAACTCACAGTGAGAGAGTGGGAATACAAAAGGATTGTAGAGCATTAGAAAACGGGTGCAAAAGGTGGTAGAGCATGATGAAATACCTTCATGGGATCGCTATCTACTGATTAGACACTTTTACTAGCCAAAATGATCAAATCCTCGACCAATAAGAATCAAAAAACCAAAAATCTCCAACGTAAACATTGAGGAAACTCGTACGTGAACATTTGCGATCATCGAAAAAAATCGCTATACCTTATTCATCCTCAAGTAATACACTAATTCTCGTAGATTCACTTCATATCAACTAATTAAAACACCTAAGAGGGTGGTGGGTAGAGTAATACTCAAATACCAAACCAAAAACCAAAAATCTCCAACGTAAACATTGAGGAAACTCGTACGTGAACATTTGCGATCATCGAAAAAAATCGCTATACCTTATTCATCCTCAAGTAATACACTAATTCTCGTAGATTCACTTCTTATCAACTAATTAAAACACCTAAGAGGGTGGTGGGTAGAGTAATACTCAAATACCAAACCAAAAACCAAAAATCTCCAACGTAAACATTGAGGAAACTCGAATGTGAACATTTGCGATCATCGAAAAAAAATCGCTATACCTTATTCATCCTCAAGTAATACACTAATTCTCGTAGATTCACTTCATATCAACTAATTAAAACACATAAGAGGGTGGTGGGTAGTGTAATACTCAAATAACAAACCAAAAACCAAAAATCTCCAACGTAAACATTGAGGAAACTCGAATGTGAACATTTGCGACCATCGAAAAACATCGCTATACCTTATTCATCCTCAAGTAATACACTAATTCTCGTAGATTCACTTCATATCAACTAATTAAAACACCTAAGAGGGTGGTGGGTAGAGTAATACTCAAATAACAAACCAAAAACCATATACCATATACCAAATGCTCATTGGACACAGGCACACACTCATACACACTGATGTGATTGTCCATGGAATTAATTTCATAAAATGCACACCTCTGTGAACATTTAGAGCCTACATGAGCTATAGAAAAGCATGACACAACCCTACCATAAGCCAATCACTGATATTTTAATTGAAAAATGATTACACTAAAATGGCAATGTCTGATTGTTCCTTTGACAATATAGCTAATGTCTTTTAAGATTATGATTTTTGGGACTAGGAAAAATAATCCTGACATAAATTTCTAGCAGTTGGGCATGTGTTTTCACAGCCACGAATTTAATAAGATTCAAAAAACAAACACACAATATCCTCTACCTCAGTCAACTCACAGTGAGTGGGGGAAAACAAAATGATTGTAGAGCATTAGAAAACGGGTGCAAACGGTGGTAGAGCATGATTATTAACCTTCATGGGATCGCTATCTACTGATTAGACACTTTTACTAGCCAAAATGATCAAATCCTCGACCAATGGGATACAAAAGCAAATTGACCAACCACATACAGTGCCCTCTCTCAGTCAACTCACAGTGAGAGAGTGGGAATACAAAAGGATTGTAGAGCATTAGAAAACGGGTGCAAAAGGTGGTAGAGCATGATGAAATACCTTCATGGGTTCGCTATCTACTGATTAGACACTTTTACTAGCCAAAATGATCAAATCCTCGACCAATGGGATTCAAAAAACAAACACACAATGTGCTCTCTCCATCAGTCAACTCACAGTGAGTGGGGAACACAAAAGGTTTGTATACAACTTTCGAGCATTGCTGTAGCAAAATATATGCGTGGGCCTATTGAATTTACTTGGGGATTATTTAGTTGGACCGTTTAACTTCAAAACTAGCCCAAATGGAACACTGAAATGTCCTTCCAAATACTAATGGGATTCAAAAAACGAAAACACACAATGTGCTCTCTCCATCAGTCAACTCACAGTGAGTGGGGAAAAACAAAAAGATTGTAGAGCATTAGAAAACGGATGCAAAAGTTGGTAGAGCATGATGGGTTACCTTCATGGGATCGGTATCTACAGATTAGACACTTTAATTAGCCAAAATGATCAAATCCTCGACCAATAGGATTCAAAAAACAAACACACAATGTGCTCTCTCCATCAGTCAACTCACAGTGAGTGGGGAACACAAAAAGGTTTGTAAACAACTTACGAGCATTGCTGTAGCAAAATATATGCGTGGGCCTATTGAATTTACTTGGGGATTATTTAGTTGGACCGTTTAACTTCAAAACTAGCCCAAATGGAACACTGAAATGTCCTTCCAAATACTAATGGGATTCAAAAAAACGAAAACACACAATGTGCTCTCTCCATCAGTCAACTCACAGTGAGTGGGGAACACAAAAAGATTGTAGAGCATTAGAAAACGGATGCAAAAGTTGGTAGAGCATGATGGGTTACCTACATGGGTTCGATATCTACTGATTAGACACTTTAATTAGCCAAAATGATCAAATCCTCGACCAATAGGATTCAAAAAACAAACACACAATGTGCTCTCTCCATCAGTCAACTCACAGTGAGTGGGGAACACAAAAGGTTTGTAGAGCATTAGAAAACGGATGCAAAAGTTGGTAAAGCATGATGGGTTACCTTCATGGGATCGGTATCTACAGATTAGACACTTTAATTAGCCAAAATGATCAAATCCTCGACCAATAGGATTCAAAAAACAAACACACAATGTGCTCTCTCCATCAGTCAACTCACAGTGAGTGGGGAACACAAAAGGTTTGTATACAAATTTCGAGCATTGCTGTAGCAAAATATATGCGTGGGCCTATTGAATTTACTTGGGGATTATTTAGTTGGACCGTTTAACTTCAAAACTAGCCCAAATGGAACACTGAAATGTCCTTCCAAATACTAATGGGATTCAAAAAACAAAAACACACAATGTGCTCTCTCCATCAGTCAACTCACAGTGAGTGGGGAACACAAAAGGTTTGTATACAACTTTCGAGCATTGCTGTAGCAAAATATATGCGTGGGCCTATTGAATTTACTTTTGGATTATTTAGTTGGACCGTTTAACTTTAAAACTAGCCTATATGGAACACTGAAATGTCTATTCAAATACTAATGGGATTCAAAAAACAAACACACAATGTGCTCTCTCCATCAGTCAACTCACAGTGAGTGGGGAACACAAAAGGTTTGTAGAGCATTAGAAAACGGATGCAAAAGTTGGTAGAGCATGATGGGTTACCTTCATGGGATCGGTATCTACAGATTAGACACTTTAATTAGCCAAAATGATCAAATCCTCGACCAATAGGATTCAAAAAACAAACACACAATGTGCTCTCTCCATCAGTCAACTCACAGTGAGTGGGGAACACAAAAGGTTTGTAGAGCATTAGAAAACGGATGCAAAAGTTGGTAGAGCATGATGAATTACTTTCATGGGATCGGTATCAACTGATTAGACACTTTAATTAGCCAAAATGATCAAATCTTTAATCAATAGGATTCAAAAACAAATTGACCAACCACATACAGTGCTCTCTCCATCAGTCAACTCACAGTGAGTGGGGAACACAAAAGGTTTGTAGAGCATTAGAAAACGGATGCAAAAGTTGGTAGAGCATGATGGGTTACCTTCATGGGATCGGTATCTACAGATTAGACACTTTAATTAGCCAAAATGATCAAATCCTCGACCAATAGGATTCAAAAAACAAACACACACACTCGGCTCACCTAATCATACACGGTGCCCTGGGTGTGGAAAACTTTGGACAACGTGGATCTTATTTTCTCGCGGCCAACACCCAATTTAGAGAGTGGATCTTTTAATTTTATAAGCAAATTAACAATTTAAAACAACATTTGCACTATAAAAGTGAAATACCAAATACCAAATGCTCATTGGACACAGACACACACTCACTCACTCACTGATGTGGTGATGATGACTGTTGTGCATTGTGACCAACCTGACAAAGGTAGTGTTACACAACCTTCATATGCCAAATGCTCATTGGACACAGACACACACTCACACACAAGCTGATGTGGATGTGGTGATAATGATTTCCAATTAGCCAATTTCCATTGCCGATACCTTGGAAATTGGCTAGATTCAGCCAATTTCCATTGCTTAGATTGTCCATATCATTAGTTTTGATGCAACGCAGCACCGATATGGAAATCTTTTCATAAAATGCACACCTCTGTGAACATTTAGAGCCCACATGTGCCCTACAAAAGCATTACACAACCCAACCATAAGCCATAAACAAGACAGTATTGAATAAAACACACAATGTGCTCTACTTCAGTCAACTCACAGTGAGTGGGGAAAAACAAAAAGATTGTAAAGCATTAGATAACGGGTGCAAAAGGTGGTAGAGCATGATGAGATACCTTCATGGGATCGGTATCTACTGATTAGACACTTTTATTAGCCAAAATGATCAAATCCTCGACCTATAGGATACAAAAGCAAATTGACCAACCACATACAGTGCCCTCTCTCAGTCAACTCACAGTGAGAGAGTGGGAATACAAAAGGATTGTAGAGCATTAGAAAACGGGTGCAAAAGGTGGTAGAGCATGATGAAATACCTTCATGGGATCGGTATCTACTGATTAGACACTTTTACTAGCCAAAATGATCAAATCCTCGACCAATGGGATACAAAAACAAATTGACCAACCACATACAGTGCCCTCCTCAGTCAACTCACAGTGAGAGAGTTGGAGTACAAAAGGATTGTAGAGCATTAGAAAACGGTTGCAAAAGGTGGTAGAGCATGATGAAATACCTTCATGGGATCGCTATCTACTGATTATACACTTTTACTAGCCAAAATGATCAAATCCTCGACCAATGGGATACAAAAACAAATTGACAAACCACATACAGTGCCCTCTCTCAGTCAACTCACAGTGAGAGAACGGGAATACAAAAGGATTGTAGAGCATTAGAAAACGGGTGCAAAAGGTGGTAGAGCATGATGAAATACCTTCATGGGATCGCTATCTACTGATTAGACACTTTTACTAGCCAAAATGATCAAATCCTCGACCAATGGGATACAAAAACAAATTGACCAACCACATACAGTGCCCTCTCTCAGTCAACTCACAGTGAGAGAGTGGGAATACAAAAGGATTGTAGAGCATTAGAAAACGGGTGCAAAAGGTGGTAGAGCATGATGAAATACCTTCATGGGATCGCTATCTACTGATTAGACACTTTTACTAGCCAAAATGATCAAATCCTCGACCAATGGGATACAAAAACAAATTGACCAACCACATACAGTGCCCTCCTCAGTCAACTCACAGTGAGAGAGTTGGAGTACAAAAGGATTGTAGAGCATTAGAAAACGGGTGCAAAAGGTGGTAGAGCATGATGAAATACCTTCATGGGATCGCTATCTACTGATTAGACACTTTTACTAGCCAAAATGATCAAATCCTCGACCAATGGGATACAAAAACAAATTGACCAACCACATACAGTGCCCTCTCTCCAGTCAACTCACAGTGAGAGAGTGGGAATACAAAAGGATGGTAGAGCATTAGAAAACGGGTGCAAAAGGTGGTAGAGCATGATGGGTTACCTTCATGGGATCGGTATCTACTGATTAGACACATTTACTAGCCAAAATGATCAAATCCTCGACCAATAGGATACAAAAACAAATTGACCAACCACATAGAGTGCCCTCTCTCAGTCAACTCACAGTGAGAGAGTGGGAATACAAAAGGATTGTAGAGCATTAGAAAACGGGTGCAAAAGGTGGTAGAGCATGATAGGTTACCTTCATGGGATTGGTATCTACTGATTCGACACTTGTATTAGCCAAAATGATCAAATCCTCGACCAATGGGATTCAAAAAACAAACACACACAACGACACGCTGACATTGAAGGTTGTGTAACACAACCTTCATATACCAAATGCTCATTGGACACAGACACACACTCACTCACTCACATATTCAACCATGATGAAACAATTAAATCCATATTTTGAAGTGACCACTACAACACGTGACAGACCGAGTGGAGAACTGCTTGCGTAATGGCACAATTTGAAACAACTCAATCCATATTTTGCAGTGACCACTACAACACGTGACAGACCGAGTGGAGAACTGCTTGCGTAATGGCACAATTTGAAACAATTCAATCCATATTTTGCAGTGACCACTACAACACGTGACAGACCGAGTGGAGAACTGCTTGCGTAATGGCACAATTTGAAACAATTCAATCCATATTTTGCAGGGACCACTACAACACGTGACAGACCGAGTGGAGAACTCCTTGCGTAATAGCACAAGTTGAAACAATTCAATCCATATTTTGCAGTGACCACTACAACACGTGACAGACCGAGTGGAGAACTGCTTGCGTAATGGCACAATTTGAAACAATTCAATCCATATTTTGCAGTGACCACTACAACACGTGACAGACCGAGTGGAGAACTGCTTGCGTAATGGCACAATTTGAAACAAATTAATCCATATTTTGCAGTGACCACTACAACACGTGACAGACCGAGGGGAGAACTGCTTGCGTAATGGCACAATTTGAAACAATTCAATCCATATTTTGAAGTGACCACTACAACACGTGACATACCGAGAGGAGAACTGCTTGCGTAATGGCACAATTTGAAACAATTCAATCCATATTTTGCAGTGACCACTACAACACGTGACAGACCGAGTGGAGAACTGCTTGCGTAATGGCACAATTTGAAACAATTCAATCCATATTTTGCAGTGACCACTACAACACGTGACAGACCGAGTGGAGAACTGCTTGCGTAATGGCACAATTTGAAACAATTCAATCCATATTTTGCAGTGACCACTACAACACGTGACAGACCGAGTGGAGAACTGCTTGCGTAATGGCACAATTTGAAACAATTCAATCCATATTTTGCAGTGACCACTACAACACGTGACAGACCGAGTGGAGAACTGCTTGCGTAATGGCACAATTTGAAACAATTCAATCCATATTTTGCAGTGACCACTACAACACGTGACAGACCGAGTGGAGAACTGCTTGCGTAATGGCACAATTTGAAACAATTCAATCCATATTTTGCAGGGACCACTACAACACGTGACAGACCGAGTGGAGAACTGCTTGCGTAATGGCACAATTTGAAACAATTCAATCCATATTTTGCAGTGACCACTACAACACGTGACAGACCGAGAGGAGAACTGCTTGCTTAATTGCAAAATGTTATTAATTCAATCCATACACACACAATACACACAATACACACGATACTCATGGACAACGTGGATCTTATTTTTACGCAGCCAACGCCCAATTTAGAGAGTGGATCTTTTATTTCATACGCAAATTAACAATTTAGGACAACATTTGCACTACAAATGTGAACATCGAATCAAAATACTAGCATTTGACAGTTAAATACTTTGTCACCTAATCATACTAAAATGGCAATGTCTGATTGTTCCTTTGACAATATAGCTAATGTCTTTTAAGATTATGATTCTCGGGACTAGGAAAAATAATCCTAACATAAATTTCTAGCAGTTGGGAATGTGTCTTCACAGCCACGAATTTAATAAGATTCAAAAAACAAACACACAATGTGCTCTACCTCAGTCAACTCACAGTGAGTGGGGGAAAAACAAAAAAGATTGTAGAGCATTAGATAACGGGTGCAAAAGGTGGTAGAGCATGATGAATTACCTTCATGGGATCGGTATCTTCTGATTAGACACTTTAATTAGCCAAAATGATCAAATCCTCGACCAATAGGATTCAAAAAACAAACACACAATGTGCTCTCTCTCTCTCTCTCTCTTTCAGTTAACTCACAGTGAGTTGGGTTAAACAAAAACATTTGCGACCATCGAAAAAAATTGCTATACCTTATTCATCCTCAAGTAAGACACTAATTCTCGTAGATTCACTTCATATCAACTAATTAAAACACATAAGAGGGTGGTGGGTAGAGTAATACTCAAATACCAAACCAAAAACCAAAAATCTCCAACGTAAACATTGAGGAAACTCGTACGTGAACATTTGCGATCATCGAAAAAAATCGCTATACCTTATTCATCCTAAAGTAATACACTAATTCTCGTAGATTCACCTCAGATCAACTAATTAAAACACCTAAGAGGGTGGTGGGTAGAGTAATACTCAAATACCAAACCAAAAACCAAAAATCTCCAACGTAAACATTGAGGAAATATATTGCCGGAAACTTTTTCTCAAGTTGACAAAGAAGTTGGGGAATGAATTTCTTTCATTGAAATTTTAATTGATAAATGATTAGATTTTACGCGTAGATTGTCCATATCATGGAAATCAGTGGGAATACAAAAGGATTGTAGAGCATTAGAAAACGGGTGCAAAAGGTGGTAGAGCATGATGAAATACCTTCATGGGATCGCTATCTACTGATTAGACACTTTTACTAGCCAAAATGATCAAATCCTCGACCAATGGGATACAAAAGCAAATTGACCAACCACATACAGTGCCCTCTCTCAGTCAACTCACAGTGAGAGAGTGGGAATACAAAAGGATTGTAGAGCATTAGAAAACGGGTGCAAAAGGTGGTAGAGCATGATGAAATACCTTCATGGGATCGCTATCTACTGATTAGACACTTTTACTAGCCAAAATGATCAAATCCTCGACCAATGGGATACAAGACCAACCACATACAGTGCCCTCTCTCAGTCAACTCACAGTGAGAGAGTGGGAATACAAAAGGATTGTAGAGCATTAGAAAACGGGTGCAAAAGGTGGTAGAGCATGATGAAATACCTTCATGGGATCGCTATCTACTGATTAGACACTTTTACTAGCCAAAATGATCAAATCCTCGACCAATGGGATACAAAAAACAACAAAACTCCAACGTAAACATTGAGGAAATATATATTGCCGGAAACTTTTTCTCAAGTTGACAAAGAAGTTGGGGAATGAATTTCTTTCGACACACACACACAAACTGATGTGGTGATGATGATTTCCAATTAGCCAATTTCCATTGCCGATAATAAAAGTATCGTCAGTTTGATGAACAAGCTTATCTCGGTCATGGAAATTGGCCAGATTCAGCCAATTTCCATTGCCGATACTTTGGAAATTGGCTAGATTCAGCCAATTTCCATCGCTTTGATTGTCCATATCATTAGTTTATTGCAACGCATCATTGATATAGAATTATTAACATCTTATTCACACCTTTGTGAACATTTAGAGCTCACATGTGAAATACAAAAGCATTACACAACCCTACCATAAGCCATCCAATCTTTGTGTTTGAATCTAATTAAATTCATGGCTGTGAAGACACATGCACAACTGCTAGAAATTTATGTCATGATTATTTTTCCTTGTCCCAAGAATCATAATCTTAAAAGACATCGGATCCTTCTCGCCACGGTTGGCAAGCATTCGCTCCCGGGCAGCATCATTGTAGGCAGCGCGTTCCTCGGGATTCAACCCGTCAAGGTTTTCGCGCATACGCTCCCGGGCAGCATCATTGTAGGCGGCGTGCTCCTCGGGATTCATCCCGTCAAGGTTTTCGCGCATACGCTCCCGGGCAGCATCATTGTAGGCAGCGCGCTCCTCGGGATTCATCCCGATCTCAAGCAAGCAGTTCTCCACTCGGTCTGTCACGTGTTGTAGTGGTCACTTCAAAATATGGATTTAATTGTTTCATCATGGTTGAATATGTGAGTGAGTGAGTGTGTGTCTGAGTCCAATGAGCATTTGGTATATGAAGGTTGTGTTACACAACCTTCAATGTCAGCGTGTGTGTCGTTGTGTGTGTTTGTTTTTTGTTTGTTTTCATCATGCTCTACCACCTTTTGCACCCGTTTTCTAATGCTCTACAATCTTTTTGTATTCCCACTCTCTCACTGTGAGTTGACTGAGGGAGAGCAGAGTGTCCATATCGGTGCCGCAACTAAATATTGGAAGATACCGTATGTATCGGCTATTTGATTGAACAAGCTTATCTCGGCCATGGAAATAGGTTAGATTCATCCTATTTCTACTGCCGCAACCATATGAATCGGCTGTTTGACTGAACAAACTTATCTCGGCCATGGAAATAGGTTAGATTCATCCTATTTCCATTGCTGGAAATCTATATTGTCCGATACCACATGTATCGGCTATTTGATTGAACAAGCTTATCTCGCAAATGGAAATAGGTTAGATTCATCCTATTTCAATTGCGGCAACCATATGAATCGGCTGTTTGACTGAACAAACTTATCTCGGCAATGGAAATAGGTTAGATTCATCCTATTTCCAGTGCCGCAACCATATGTATCGTCTGTTTGACTGAACAAACTTATCTCGGCCATGGAAATAGGTTAGATTCATCCTATTTCCATTGCTGGTGCATGGTGCCGCAACTGTCCATATCGGTGCCGCAACTGTCCTATCGGTCCGCAACTATCCATATCAGTGCTGCAACTGTCCATATCGTGCCGCAACTGTCCATATCGGTGCCGCAACTATCCATATCAGTGCCGCAACTTCCATATCGTGCCGCAACTGTCCATATCGGTCCGCAAATTCCATATCAGTGCGGCAACTGTCCATATCAGTGCCGCAACTGTCCATATCAGTGCCGCAACTGTCCATATCAGTGCCGCAACTGTCCATATCAGTGCCGCAAATCATCCTCAGACTGATACTCAAAAAAGTATCAGTACGAGGATAACTGTTCGTATGAGTGCCGCAACTGTCCATATCGGTGCCGCAACTGTCCATATCGGTGCCGCAACTCATCCTCGGACTGATACTCAAAAAAGTATCAGTACGAGGATAACTGTTTGTATGAGTGCCGCAACTGTCCATATCGGTGCCGCAAATGTCCATATCAGTGCCGCAAATCATCCTCAGACTGATACTCAAAAAAGTATCAGTACGAGGATAACTGTTCGTATGAGTGCCGCAACTGTTCGTATGAGTGCCGCAACTGTCCATATCGGTGCCGCAAATCATCTTCAGACTGATACTCAAAAAAGTATCAGTACGCGGATAATTGTTCGTATGAGTGCCTCAACTGTCCATATCAGTACCGCAACTGTCCATATCGGTGCCGCAACTATCCATATCAGTGCTGCAACTGTCCATATCGGTGCCGCAACTCATCCTCGGACTGATACTCAAAAAAGTATCAGTACGAGGATAACTGTTCGTATGAGTGCCGCAACTGTCCATATCGGTGCCGCAAATGTCCATATCAGTGCCGCAAATCATCCTCAGACTGATACTCAAAAAAGTATCAGTACGAGGATAACTGTTCCTATGAGTGCCGCAACTATCCAAATCAGTGCCGCAACTGTCCATATCGGTGCCGCAACTCATGCTCGGACTGAAACTCAAAAAAGTATCAGTACGAGGATAACTGTTCGTATGAGTGCCTCAACTGTCCATATCAGTACCGCAACTGTCCATATCGGTGCCGCAACTGTCCATATCGGTGCCGCAACTATCCATATCAGTGCCGCAACTATCCATATCAGTGCCGCAACTATCCATATCAGTGCTGCAACTGTCCATATCAGTGCTGCAACTATCCATATCAGTGCTGCAACTATCCATATCAGTGCTGCAACTTTCCATATCAGTGCCGCAACTATCCATATCAGTGCTGCAACTATCCATATCAGTGCTGCAACTTTCCATATCAGTGCCGCAACTTTCCATATCAGTGCTGCAACTATCCATATCAGTGCCGCAACTTTCCATATCAGTGCTGCAACTATCCATATCAGTGCTGCAACTGTCCATATCAGTGCCGCAACTGTCCATATCGGTGCCGCAACTGTCCATATCGGTGCCGCAACTATCCATATCAGTGCCGCAACTGTCCATATCGGTGCCGCAACTATCCATATCAGTGCCGCAACTGTCCATATCGGTGCCGCAACTGTCCATATCGGTGCCGCAACTATCCATATCGGTGCCGCAACTGTCCATATCGGTGCCGCAACTATCCATATCAGTGCTGCAACTGTCCATATCAGTGCCGCAACTGTCCATATCGGTGCCGCAACTGTCCATATCGGTGCCGCAACTATCCAAATCAGTGCTGCAACTGTCCATATCGGTGCCGCAACTGTCCATAGCTGTGCCGCAACTATCCATATCAGTGAGGCAACTGTCCATATCGGTGCCGCAAATATCCATATCAGTGCCGAAAATCATCTTCAGACTGATACTCAAAAAATTATCAGTACGCGGATAATTGTTCGTATGAGTGCCTCAATTATCCATATCAGTGCCGCAACTGTCCATATCGGTGCCGCAACTCATCCTCGGACTGATACTCAAAAAAGTATCAGTACGAGGATAACTGTTCGTATGAGTGCCGCAACTGTCCATATCAGTACCGCAACTGTCCATATCGGTGCCGCAACTGTCCATATCGGTGCCGCAACTATCCATATCAGTACCGCAACTGTCCATATCGGTGCCGCAACTGTCCATATCGGTGCCGCAACTATCCATATCAGTTCGGCAACTCTCCATATCGGTGCCGCAACTGTCCATAGCTGTGCCGCAACTATCCATATCAGTGCGGCAACTGTTCATATCGGTGCCGCAAATGTCCATATCAGTGCCGAAAATCATCTTCAGACTGATACTCAAAAAGTATCAGTACGCGGATAATTGTTCGTATGAGTGCCTCAATTATCCAAATCAGTGCCGCAACTGTCCATATCGGTGCCGCAACTCATGCTCGGACTGATACTAAAAAAAGTATCAGTACGAGGATAACTGTTCGTATGAGTGCTACAACTGTCCATATCGGTGCCGCAACTGTCCATATCGGTGCCGCAACTGTCCATATCGGTGCCGCAACTATCCATATCAGTACGGCAACTGTCCATATCGGTGCCGCAACTGTCCATATCGGTGCCGCAACTGTCCATATCGGTGCCGCAACTATCCATATCAGTACCGCAACTGTCCATATCGGTGCCGCAACTGTCCATATCGGTGCCGCAACTATCCATATCAGTGCCGCAACTGTCCATATCAGTGCCGCAACTGTCCATATCGGTGCCGCAACTATCCATATCAGTGCCGAAACTGTCCATATCGGTGCCGCAAATGTCCATATCGATGCCGCAACTGTTCATATCGGTGCCGCAACTGTCCATATCGGTGCCGCAACTGTCCATATCGGTGCCGCAACTATCCATATCAGTGCCGCAACTGTCCATATCGGTGCCGCAACTATCCATATCAGTGCCGCAACTGTCCATATCGGTGCCGCAACTGTCCATATCGGTGCCGCAACTGTCCATATCGGTGCCGCAACTCAATATTGGCCGATACCGTATGTATCGGCTGTTTGACTGAACAAGCTTATCTCGGCCATGGAAATAGGTTAGATTCATCCTATTTCCATTGCTGGAAACCTATATTGTCCGATACCACATGTATCGGCTATTTGATTGAACAAGCTTATCTCGCAAATGGAAATAGGTTAGATTCATCCTATTTCCATTGCGGCAACCATATGTATCGTCTGTTTGACTGAACAAACTTATCTCGGCCATGGAAATAGGTTAGATTCATCCTATTTCCATTACTGGGGCATGGTGCCGCAACTGTCCATATCGGTGCCGAAACTGTCCATATCGGTGCCGCAACTGTCCATATCGGTGCCGCAACTATCCATATCGGTGCCGCAACTGTCCATATCGGTGCCGCAACTATCCATATCCGTGCCGAAACTGTCCATATCGGTGCCGCAACTGTCCATATCGGTGCCGCAAATGTCTATATCGGTGCCAGAAATGTCCATATCAGTGCCGCAAATCATCCTCAGACTGATACTCAAAAAAGTATCAGTACGAGGATAACTGTTCGTATGAGTGCCTCAACTATCCATATCAGTGCCGCAACTGTCCATATCGGTGCCGCAACAATCCATATCAGTGCCGAAACTGTCCATATCGGTGCCGCAACAATCCATATCAGTGCCGAAACTGTCCATATCGGTGCCGCAACTGTCCTTATCGGTGCCGCAAATGTCCATATTAGTGCCGCGACTGTCAATATCGGTGCCGCAAATGTCCATATCAGTGCCGCAAATCATCCTCAGACTGATACTCAAAAAGTATCAGTACGAGGATAACTGTTCGTATAAGTGCGGCAACTGTCCATATCAGTACCGCAACTGTCTATATCGGTGCCGCAACTCATGCTCGGACTGAAACTCAAAAAAGTATCAGTACGAGGATAACTGTTCGTATGAGTGCCGCAAATGTCCATATCAGTGCCGCAAATCATCCTCAGACTGATACTCAAAAAGTATCAGTACGAGGATAACTGTTCGTATAAGTGCGGCAACTGTCCATATCAGTACCGCAACTGTCCATAACAGTGCCGCAACTGTCTATATCGGTGCCGCAACTCATGCTCGGACTGAAACTCAAAAAAGTATCAGTACGAGGATAACTGTTCGTATGAGTGCCTCAACTGTCCATATCAGTAACGCAACTGTCCATATCGGTGCCGCAACTGTCCATATCGGTGCCGCAACTGTCCATATCAGTGCCGCAACTCATCCTCGGACTGATACTCAGAAAAATTCCGGCAAGCCGGTAAAGTAGCGAGACGAAGTTTTGACTATGATAAAATATTGTTTAGTATTATTTCTATACAACGAACTTATTCAATCTCACAAATTTAAGATATTTTGAATATATCGTTTGAACATTGCTGGTACATCAAATGTTGGAGTGTGAAAATATGTGCTGGGTTGTACAATGTTCAACATGTTTGTTTCAGGATCAAAGTCAAATATCTGCGTGTAACAACCTCTATTTAAACAAACAATAAAACTGACATGTCAACACCATGTGTATGCTGCTACAAAACAAACCAAACAAACCGTAATGTGTTTTAGGAATAATTGTCTAAATAATTAATGCTGATGCCTCCTCACTGGAAAATCATACATTTGGAGCTAAATCTTGCAGTTTGGCCACCAAGACAGACCTCGAATTGAAAACTTTACAAAGATATTCATTTCATTTGACAAATTGTTTCTCCAAAGCACTACTGTTCACTGTCAAGAAACCACTTCAATGTCTTCTTACAGTACTGTTGATATAAGGGAGATTTTCAAAATACAGATGGTGGACTGTCGGTTATACATCGACATCTTCACACGAAACACACAGTTGTATCGATCTGGAAGGCTCTACTTGGATCAGGTGCAAGGATATCTATATTGATTCATTTTGGAATGCCATCATAAGTTGTGAATTTCATAACATTTGTGTTGGAGCATTGATGATAACTCTCTCCTGATGTTTTGAATTTCTTCTATCCTCTACAAACTGACATATTCAGACATGGAGTAAGTTTTCTTTCTCATTTGGATGGATCTCGTCTAAAATGGAGACGATAGAGACTTGTTGCAGGTGATACATCGGGTTGAACACAAGGCAAATGTGGCAACTTTTGTACAAAAACACTCGAATGTTAAACCAGAAAATGTAATAAAGACTGTCTTTGTATTGGTTAGAGGTCGTTCGTCTTCAAAAATGAGTTCACGAATTGCATTTGTGGTCAAATAATTGAACTAAAGGCAGCATAGAGTCTTGCAATTGTGATTGTAAGCAACTTAACTTAAAACTTTATAAACAAAACAAATGCCCACTTTTGAAATAATTCACATATGACGTTAACCTAATGTAATGTGTGTAAAATATATATAATTTGGTCACTGCTACCCCCTGCCTCTCAGTTACTACGGCTGTGTTGTCATATTTTGCATACGTCATACCAACGTGTTCAGAAAAAAGATGTTTTTGGATAATATCTCAACAACCAGATAACCTAAGATGCTGATTTTTGGAATGTAACCGTTTCACATGGTGTGGAGTGTGTGTGCCAAGTTTGGTTGCTTGGGGTGGTGTAGTTTCTTCTGGCAAGAAAGCAACGGACAGACAGACGGACAGACAGAGTGAAACTTAAAAATTAGTCTTCGACTTCGTTCTTTCGAACTTCGTGTTGCTAAAAAGTATCAGTACGAGGATAACTGTTCGTATGAGTCCCGCAACTGTCCATATCAGTGCCGCAACTGTCCATATCGGTGCCGCAAATGTCCATATCAGTGCCGCAACTCATCCTCGGACTGATACTCAAAAAAGTATCAGTACGAGGATAACTGTTCGTATGAGTGCCGCAACTGTCCATATCAGTGCCGCAACTGTCCAAATCAGTGCCGCAACTGTCCATATCGGTGCCGCAACTGTCCATATCGGGGCCGCAACTATCCATATCAGTGCCGCAACTGTCCATATCGGTGCCGCAACTATCCATATCAGTGCCGCAACTGTCCATATCAGTGCCGCAACTGTCCATATCGGTGCCGCAACTGTCCATATCGGTGCCGCAAATGTCCATATCGGGGCCGCAACTATTCATATCAGTTCCGGAACTGTCCATATCGGTGCCGCAACCGTCCATATCGGTGCCGCAACTATCCATATCAGTGCCGCAACTGTCAATATCAGTGCCGCAACTGTCCATATCAGTGCCGCAACTGTCCATATCGGTGCCGCAACTGTCTATATCGGTGCCGCAACTATCCATATCAGTACGAGGATAACTGTTCGTATGAGTGCCGCAACTGTCCATATCAGTGCCGCAACTGTCCATATCGGTGCCGCAACTGTCCATATCGGTGCCGCAACTATGCATATCAGTGCCGCAACTGTCCATATCGGTGCCGCAACCGTCCATATCAGTGCCGCAACTCTATATTGGCCGATACCGTATATATCGGCTATTTGATTGAACAAGCTTATCTCGGCCATGGAAATAGGTTAGATTCATCCTATTTCCATTGCCGCAACCATATGAATCGGCTGTTTGACTGAAAAAATTTATCTCGGCCATGGAAATAGGTTAGATTCATCCTATTTCCATTGCCGCAACCACATGTATCGGCTGTTTGACTGAACAAACTTATCTCGGCCATGGAAATAGGTTAGATTCATTCTATTTCCATTGCCGCAACCATATGTATCGGCTGTTTGATTGAACAAACTAATCTCGCAAATGGAAATAGGTTAGATTCATCCTATTTCCATTGCTGGTGCATGGTGCCGCAACTGTCCATATGGGTGCCGAAACTGTCCATATCGGTGCCGCAACTGTCCATATCGGTGCCGCAAATGTCCATATCGGTGCCGCAATTCATGCTCGGACTGAAACTCAAAAAAGTATCAGTACGAGGATAATTGTTCGTATGAGTGCCTCAACTGTCCATATCAGTACCGCAACTGTCCATATCGGTGACGCAACTGTCCATATCGGTGCCGCAACTTTCCATATCTGCGCCGCAACTATCCATATCAGTGCTGCAACTGTCCAAATCAGTGCCGCAACTGTCCATATCGGTGCCGCAACTGTTTATATCGGTGCCGCAACTATCCATATCAGTACGAGGATAACTGTTCGTATGAGTGCCTCAACTGTCCATATCAGTACCGCAACTGTCCATATCGGTGCCGCAACTGTCCATATCGGTGCCGCAACTTTCCATATCTGCGCCGCAACTATCCATATCTGTGCCGCAAATGTCCATATCGGTGCCGCAACTATGCATATCAGTGCCGGAACTGTCCATATCGGTGCCGCAACCGTCCATATCAGTGCCGCAACTCTATATTAGCCGATACCGTATATATCGGCTATTTGATTGAACAAGCTTAGCTCGGCCATGGAAATAGGTTAGATTCATCCTATTTCCATTGCCGCAACCATATGAAAAGGCTGTTTGACTGAACAAATTTATCTCGGCCATGGAAATAGGTTAGATTCATCCTATTTCCATTGCTGGTGCATGGTGCCGCAACTGTCCATATCGGTGCCGAAACTGTCCATATCGGTGCCGCAACTGTCCATAACGGTGCCGCAACTATCCATATCAGTGGCGCAACTGTCAATATCAGTGCCGCAACTGTCCATATCGGTGCCGCAACTGTCCATATCGGTGCCGCAAATGTCCATATCGGGGCCGCAACTATGCATATCAGTGCCGGAACTGTCCATATCGGTGCGGCAACCGTCCATATCGGTGCCGCAACTATCCATATCGGTGCCGCAACTATCCATATCAGTGCCGCAACTGTCAATATCAGTGCCGCAACTGTCCATATCAGTGCTGCAACTGTCCATATCGGTTCCCACACTGTCCATATCGGTGCCGCAACTATCCATATCAGTGCCGCAACTGTCAATATCAGTGCCGCAACTGTCCATATCAGTGCCGCAACTCATCCTCGGACTGATACTCAAAAAAGTATCAGTACGAGGATAACTGTTCGTATGAGGGCCGCAACTGTCCATATCGGTGCCGCAAACGTCCATATCAGTGCCGCATTAGAAAACTTGTTCAAAAGGTGGTAGAGCATGATGAATTACCTTCATGGGATCGGTATCTACAGATTAGACACTTTAATTAGCCGAGATGATCAAATCCTCGACCAATAGGATTCAAAAAACGAAAACTCACACTCTGCTCACCTAATCATACACGGTGCCCTGGGTGTGGAAAACTTTGGACAACGTGGATCTTATTTTTTACCCGGCCAACACCCAATTTAGAGAGTGGATCTTTTAATTCATAACCAAATTAACAATTTATAACAAAATTTGCATTATAAAAGTGAAATACGAAATACCAAATGCTCATTGGACACAGACACACACTCACTCACTCACTGATGTGTTAATGATGACTGTTGTGCATTGTGTAGATTGTCCATATCATGGAAATCAGTGGGAATACAAAAAGATTGTAGAACATAAGAAAACTTGTTCAAAAGTTGGTAGAGCATGATGGGTTACCTTCATGGGATCGGTATCTACAGATTAGACACTTTAATTAGCCAAAATGATCAAATCCTCGACCAATAGGATTCAAAAAACAAACACACAATGTGCTCTCTCCATCAGTCAACTCACAGTGAGTGGGGAACACAAAAGGTTTGTAGAGCATTAGAAAACGGATTCAAAAGTAAGTAGAGCATGATGGGTTATCTTCATAAGATCGGTATCTACAGATTAGACACTTTAATTAGCCAAATGATCAAATCCTCGACCAATAGGATTCAAAAAACAAACACACAATGTGCTCTCTCCATCAGTCAACTCACAGTGAGTGGGGAACACAAAAGGTTTGTAGAGCATTAGAAAACGGATGCAAAAGTTGGTAGAGCATGATGGGTTACCTTCATGGGATCGGTATCTACAGATTAGACACTTTAATTAGCCAAAATGATCAAATCCTCGACCAATAGGATTCAAAAAACAAACACACAATGTGCTCTCTCCATCAGTCAACTCACAGTGAGTGGGGAACACAAAAGGTTTGTATACAACTTTCGAGCATTGCTGTAGCAAAATATATGCGTGGGCCTATTGAATTTACTTGGGGATTATTTAGTTGGACCGTTTAACTTCAAAACTAGCCCAAATGGAACACTGAAATGTCCTTCCAAATACTAATGGGATTCAAAAAACAAACACACAATGTGCTCTCTCCATCAGTCAACTCACAGTGAGTGGGGAACACAAAAGGTTTGTAGAGCATTAGAAAACGGATGCAAAAGTTGGTAGAGCATGATGGGTTACCTTCATGGGATCGGTATCTACAGATTAGACACTTTAATTAGCCAAAATGATCAAATCCTCGACCAATAGGATTCAAAAACAAATTGACCAAACACACACAGTGCCCTCTCTCTCAGTCAACTCACAGTGAGTGGAGAATACAAATTTTGGACAACGTGGATCTTATTATCACGCAGCCAACATCCAATTTAGAGAGTGGATCTTTTATTTTATAAGCAAATTAACAATTTAGGACAACATTTGCACTATAAAAGTGAACTTCGAATCAAAAAACTAGCATTTGATAGTTAAAAAGCTTTTCACTTAATCATACTAAAATGGCAATGTCTGATTGTTCCTTATCCTTGATCGGTATCTACTGATTAGACACTTTTATTAGCCAAAATGATCAAATCCTCGACCAATAGGATTCAAAAAACAAAAACACACACTCTGCTCACCTAATCATACACGGTGCCCTGGGTGTGGAAAACTTTGGACAACTTGGATCTTATTTTCACGCAGCCAACACCCAATTTAGAGAGTGGATCTTTTAATTTTATAAGCAAATTAACAATTTAGGACAACATTTGCACTATAAAAGTGAAATACCAAATACCAAATGCTCATTGGACACAGACACACACTCACTCACTCACTCACTGATGTGGTGATGATGACTGTTGTGCATTGTGACCAACCTGACAAAGGTAGTGTCACACAACCTTCATATGACAAATGCTCATAGGACACAGACACACACTCACACACAAACTGATGTGGATGTGGTGATGATGATTTCCAATTAGCCAATTTCCATTGCCGATACCTTAGAAATTGGCTAGATTAAGCCAATTTCCATTGCCGATACATTGGAAATTGGCTAGATTCAGCCAATTTCCATGGCCGATACCAATTGTATGGGCTATTTTGAAGAACAAGCTTAGCTCGGCAATGGAAATTGGCTAGATTCAGCCAATTTCTATCGCTTAGATTGTCCATATCATTAGTGTATCGCAACGCAGCACCGATATGGAATAATTATCATCAAATGCACACCACTGTGAACATTTAGAGCCCACATAAGCCATACAAAGGTATTACACAACAATACCATAAGCCAATCCTTGATATGTTAATTGAAAACTAATTAGATATTTCGCTTAGATTGTCCATTTCATTAGTTTTGATGCAACGCAGCACCGATATGGAAATTTTTTCATAAAATTCACACCTCTGTGAACATTTAGAGCCCACATGTGCCCTACAAAAGCATTACACAACCCAACCATAAGCCATAAACAAGACAGTATTGAATAAAACACACAATGTGCTCTACCTCAGTCAACTCACAGTGAGTGGGGAACACAAAAAGATTGTAGAGCATTAGAAAACGGATGCAAAAGTTGGTAGAGCATGATGGGTTACCTTCATGGGATCGGTATCTACAGATTAGACACTTTAATTAGCCAAAATGATCAAATCCTCGACCAATAGGATTCAAAAAACAAACACACAATGTGCTCTCTCCATCAGTCAACTCACAGTGAGTGGGGAACACAAATTTTGGACAACGTGGATCTTATTATCACGCAGCCAACATCCAATTTAGAGAGTGGATCTTTTATTTCATACGCAAATTAACAATTTAGGACAACATTTGCACTAGAAAAGTGAATTTCGAATCAAAAAACTAGCATTTGATAGTTAAAAAGCTTTTCACCTAATCATACTAAAATGGCAATGTCTGATTGTTCCTTTGACAATATAGCTAATGTCTTTTAAGATTATGATTTTTGGGACTAGGAAAAATAATCCTGACATAAATTTCTAGCAGTTGGGCATGTGTCTTCACAGCCACGAATTTAATAAAATACAAATATAAAGATTGGAATATTGAGTACACTAAAATGGCAATGTCTGATTGTTCTTTTGACAATATAGCTAATGTCTTTTAAGATTATGATTCTGGGGATTAGGAAAAATAATCCTGACATAAATTTCTAGCAGTTGGGCATGTGTTTTCACAGCCACGAATTTAATAAGATTCAAATACAAAGATTGGAATATTGAGTATATTAAAATGGCAATGTCTGACTGTTCCTTTGACAATATAGCTAATGTCTTTTAAGATTATGATTTTTGGGACTAGGAAATATAATCCTGACATGTATTTCTAGCAGTTGGGCATGTGTCTTCACAGCCACGAATTTAATAAGATTCAAAAAACGAAAACACACAATGTGCTCTCTCCATCAGTCAACTCACAGTGAGTGGGGAACACAAAAAGATTGTAGAGCATTAGAAAACGGGTGCAAACGGTGGTAGAGCATGAAGAATTACCTTCATGGGATCGGTATCTACTTATTAGACACTTTTATTAGCCAAAATGATCAAATCCTCGACCAATAGAATTCAAAAAACAAAAACACACACTCTGCTCACCTAATCATACACGGTGCCCTGGGTGTGGAAAACTTTGGACAACTTGGATCTTATTTTCACGCAGCCAACACCCAATTTAGAGAGTGGATCTTTTAATTTTATAAGCAAATTAACAATTTAGGACAACATTTGCACTATAAAAGTGAAATACCAAATACCAAATGCTCATTGGACACAGACACACACTCACTCACTCACTGATGTGGTGATGATTACTGTTGTGCATTGTGACCAACCTGACAAAGGTAGTGTTACACAACCTTCATATGCCAAATGCTCATTGGACACAGACACACACTCACACACAAACTGATGGGGATGTGGTGATGATGATTTCCAATTAGCTTATATCCATTGCCGATACCTTGGAAATTGGCTAGATTAAGCCAATTTCCATTGCCGATACATTGGAAATTGGCTAGATTCAGCCAATTTCCATGGCCGATACCAATTGTATAGGCTATTTTGATGAATAAGCTTAGCTCGGCAATGGAAATTGGCTAGATTCAGCCAATTTCTATCGCTTAGATTGTCCATATCATTAGTGTATCGCAACGCAGCACCGATATGGAATAATTATCATCAAATGCACACCACTATGAACATTTAGAGCCCACATAAGCCATACAAAGGTATTACACAACAATACCATAAGCCAATCATTGATATGTTAATTGAAAACTAATTAGATTTTAAGCGTAGATTGTCCATATCATTAGTTTTGATGCAACGCAGCACCGATATGGAAATCTTTTCATAAAATGCACACCACTGTGAACATTTAGAGCCCACATGTGCCCTACAAAAGCATTACACAACCCAACCATAAGCCATAAACAAGACAGTATTGAATAAAACACACAATGTGTTATTTTCCAATTTCCATCTAGTCAATATGTTTGTTTACAACTTTCGAGCATTGCTGTAGCAAAATATATGCGTGGGCCTACTGAATTTACTTGGGCATTATTTAGTTGGACCGTTTAACTTCAAAACTAGCCCAATGGAACACTGAAATGTCCTTCCAAATACTAATGGGATTCAAAAAACGAAAACACACAATGTGCTCTCTCCATCAGTCAACTCACAGTGAGTGGGGGAATACAAAAAGATTGTAGAGCATTATGCTCTACCACCTTTTGCATCCGTTTTCTAATGCTCTACAATCTTTTTGTTTTCCCACTCACTCACCGTGAGTTGACTGAGGGAAGGCACTGTATGTGGTTGGTCAATTTGTTTTTTGAATCCTATTGGTCGAGGATTTGATCATTTTGGCTAATTAAATTGTCTAATCAGTTGATACCGATCCCATGAAGGTAATTCATCATGCTCTACCACCTTTTGAACAAGTTTTCTTATGCTCTACAATCTTTTTGTTTTTCCCCACTCACTGTGAGTTGACTGAGGTAGAGCACATTGTGTGTTTGTTTTTTGAATCTTATTAAATTCGTGGCTGTAAAGACACATGCCCAACTGCTAGGAATTTATGTCAGGATTATTTTTCCTAGTCCCAAAAATCATAATCTCAAAAGACATTAGCTATATTGTCAAAAGAACAATCAGACATTGCCATTTTAGTGTACTCAATATTCCAATCTTTATATTTGTATTTTATTAAATTCGTGGCTGTGAAGACACATGCCCAAATGCTAGAAATTTATGTCAGGATTATTTTTCCTAGTCCTAAAAATCATAATCTCAAAAGACATTAGCTATATTGTCAAAGAAACAATCAGACATTGCCATTTTAGTGTACTCGATAGCTAGTAGATTCACTTCATATCTACTTATTAAAACACCTAACAGGGTGGTGGGTAGAGTAATACTGGAATACTAAACCAAAAAACCAAAAATCTCCTACGTAAACATTGAGAAAACTCGTACGTGAACATTTGCGATCATCGAAAAACATCGCTATACCTTATTCATCCTCAAGTAATACACTAATTCTCGTAGATTCACTTCATATCTAATTATTAAAACATCTAACAGGGTGGTGGGTAGAGTAATACTGGAATACCAAACCAAAAAAACAAAAATCTCCAACGCAAACATTGAGAAAACTCGTACGTGAACATTTGCGATCATCGAAAAAAATCGCTATACCTTATTCATCCTCAAGTAAGACAATAATTCTCGTAGATTCACTTCATATCTACTTATTAAAACACCTAACAGGGTGGTGGGTAGAGGAATACTGGAATACCAAACCAAAAACCAAAAATCTCCAACGTAAACATTGAGAAAACTCGTACGTGAACATTTGCGATCATCGAAAAAAATCGCTATACCTTATTCATCCTCAAGTAATACACTAATTCTCGTAGATTCACTTCATATCTACTTATTAAAACACCTAAGAGGGTGGTGGGTAGAGTAATACTCAAATACCAAACCAAAAAATAAAAAATCTCCAACGTAAACATTGAGGAAATATATTGCCGGAAACTTTTTCTCAAGTTGACAAAGAAGTTGGGGAATGAATTTCTTTCATTGAAATTTTAATTGATAAATGATTAGATTTTACGCGTAGATTGTCCATATCATGGAAATCAGTGGGAATACAAAAAGATTGTAGAGCATAAGAAAACTTGTTCAAAAGGTGGTAGAGTATGATGAATTACCTTCATGGGATCGGTATCAACTGATTAGACACATTAATTAGCCAAAATTATCAAATCCTTAACCAATAGGATTCAAAAACAAATTGACCAACCACACACAGTGCCCTCTCTCCATCAGTCAACTCACAGTGAGTGGGGGAAAAACAAAAAGATTGTAGAGCATTAGAAAACGGGTGCAAAAGGTGGTAGAGCATGAAGAATTACCTTCATGGGATCGGTATCTACTGATTAGACACTTTTATTAGCCAAAATGATCAAATCCTCCACCAATAGGATTCAAAAAACAAAAACACACACTCTGCTCACCTAATCATACACGGTGCCCTGGGTGTGGAAAACTTTGGACAACGTGGATCTTATTTTCACGCGGCCAACACCCAATTTAGAGAGTGGATCTTTTAATTTATAAGCAAATTAACAATTTAGGACAACATTTGCACTATAAAAGTGAAATACCAAATACCAAATGCTCATTGGACACAGACACACACTCACTCACTCACTGATGTGGTGATGATGACTGTTGTGCATTGTGACCAACCTGACAAAGGTAGTGTTACACAACCTTCATATGCCAAATGCTCATTGGACACAGACACACACTCACACACAAACTGATGTGGATGTGGTGATGATGATTTCCAATTAGCCAATTTCCATTGCCGCTACCTTGGAAATTGGCTAGATTCAGCCAATTTCCATTGCTTAGATTGTCCATATCATTAGTTTTGATGCAACGCAGCACCGATATGGAAATCTTTTCATAAAATGCACACCTCTGTGAACATTTAGAGCTCACATGTGCAATACAAAAGCATTACACAACCCAACCATAAGCCATAAACAAGACAGTATTGAATAAAACACACAATGTGCTCTACCTCAGTCAACTCACAGTGAGTGGGGGAAAACAAAAAGATTGTAGAGCATTAGAAAACGGGTGCAAAAGGTGGTAGAGCATGATGAAATACCTTCATGGGATCGCTATCTACTGATTAGACACTTTTACTAGCCAAAATGATCAAATCCTCGACCAATAGGTAACAAAAACAAATTGACCAACCACATACAGTGCCCTCCCTCAGTCAACTCACAGTGAGAGAGTGGGAATACAAAAGGATTGTAGAGCATTAGAAAACGGGTGCAAAAGGTGGTAGAGCATGATGAAATACCTTCATGGGATCGCTATCTACTGATTAGACACTTTTACTAGCCAAAATGATCAAATCCTCGACCAATGGGATACAAAAAACAACAAAACTCCAACGTAAACATTGAGGAAATATATTGCCGGAAACTTTTTCTCAAGTTGACAAAGAAGTTGGGGAATGAATTTCTTTCGACACACACTCACACACAAACTGATGTGGTGATGATGATTTCCAATTAGCCAATTTCCATTGCCGATACTTTGGAAATTGGCTAGATTCAGCCAATTTCCATCGCTTTGATTGTCCATATCATTAGTTTATTGCAACGCATCATTGATATGGAATTATTAACATCTAATTCACACCTTTGTGAACATTTAGAGCTCACATGTGCAATACAAAAGCATTACACAACCCTACCATAAGCCATCCAATCTTTGTGTTTGAATCTAATTAAATTCGTGGCTGTGAAAACACATGCACAACTGCTAGAAATTTATGTCAGGATTATTTTTCCTAGTCCCAAGAATCATAATCTTAAAAGACATTAGCTATATTGTCAAAGGAACAATCAGACATTGCCATTTTAGTGTACTCGATATTCCAATCTTGGTATTTGAATTCTATTAAATTCGTGGCTGTGAAAACACATGCACAACTGCTAGAAATTTATGTCAGAATTATTTTTCCTAGTCCCAAGAATCATAATCTTAAAAGACATTAGCTATCTTGTCAAAGGAACAATCAGACATTGCCATTTTAGGGTTTGTCACCTAATCAAACACGTTGCCCTGGGTGTGGAACACTTTGGACAACGTGGATCTTATTATCACGCAGCCAACACCCAATTTAGAGAGTGGATCTTTTATTTCATACGCAAATTAACAATTTAGGACAACATTTGCACTACAAATGTGAACATCGAATCAAAATGTCACCTAATCATACTTGACACTATACAGTATTGACAAAACACACACTCTGCTCTCCCTCAGTCAACTCACAGAGAGAGAGTGGGAATACAAAAAGATTGTAGAGCATTAGAAAACGGGTGCAAAAGGTGGTAGAGCATGATGAAATACCTTCATGGGATCGCTATCTACTGATTAGACACTTTTATTAGCCAAAATGATCAAATCCTCGACCAATGGGAAACAAAAACAAATTGACCAACCACATACAGTGCCCTCCCTCAGTCAACTCACAGTGAAAGAGTGGGAATACAAAAAGATTGTAGAGCATTAGAAAACGGATGCAAAAGGTGGTAGAGCATGATGAAATACCTTCATGGGATCGCTATCTACTGATTAGACACTTTTATTAGCCAAAATGATCAAATCCTCGACCAATGGGATACAAAAAACAACAAAACTCCAACGTAAACATTGAGGAAATATATTGCCGGAAACTTTTTCTCAAGTTGACAAAGAAGTTGGGGAATTAATTTCTTTCGACACACACTCACACACAAACTGATGTGGTGAATGATGATTTCCAATTAGCCAATTTCCATTGCCGATACCAAAAGTATCGTCTGTTTGATGAACAAGCTTATCTCGGTCATGGAAATTGGCCAGATTCAGCCAATTTCCATTGCCGATACTTTGGAAATTGGCTAGATTCAGCCAATTTCCATCGCTTTGATTGTCCATATCATTAGTTTATTGCAACGCATCATTGATATGGAATTATTAACATCTAATTCACACCTTTGTGAACATTTAGAGCTCACATGTGCAATACAAAAGCATTACACAACCCTACCATAAGCCATCCAATCTTTGTATTTGAATCTAATTAAATTCATGGCTGTGAAGACACATGCACAACTGCTAGAAATTTATGTCAGGATTATTTTTCCTAGTCCCAAGAATCATAATCTTAAAAGACATCGGATCCTTCTCGCCACGGTTGGCAAGCATTCGCTCCCGGGCAGCATCATTGTAGGCAGCGCGTTCCTCGGGATTCAACCCGTCAAGGTTTTCGCGCATACGCTCCCGGGCAGCATCATTGTAGGCGGCGTGCTCCTCGGGATTCATCCCGTCAAGGTTGTCACGCATACGCTCCCGGGCAGCATCATTGTAGGCAGCGCGCTCCTCGGGATTCATCCCGATCTCAAGCAAGCAGTTCTCCACTCGGTCTGTCACGTGTTGTAGTGGTCACTTCAAAATATGGATTTAATTGTTTCATCATGGTTGAATATGTGAGTGAGTGAGTTTGTCTGTGTCCAATGAGCATTTGGTATATGAAGGTTGTGTTACACATCCTTCAATGTCTGCGTGTGTGTCGTTGTGTGTGTTTGTTTTTTGAATCCCATTGGTCGAGGATTTGATCATTTTGGCTAGTAAAAGTGTTTAATCAGTAGATACCGATCCCATGAAGGTAATTCTTCATGCTCTACCACCTTTTGCACCCGTTTTCTAATGCTCTACAATCCTTTTGTACTCCAACTCTCTCACTGTGAGTTGACTGAGAGAGGGCACTGTATGTGGTTGGTCAATTTGTTTTTGTATCCCATTGGTCGAGGATTTGATCATTTTGGCTAGTAAAAGTGTCTAATCAGTAGATAGCGATCCCATGAAGGCATTTCATCATGCTCTACCACCTTTTGCAACCGTTTTCTAATGCTCTACAATCCTTTTTGTACTCCAACTCTCTCACTGTGAGTTGACTGAGAGAGGGCACTGTATGTGGTTGGTCAATTTGTTTTTGAATCCCATTGGTCGAGGATTTGATCATTTTGGCTAATAAAAGTGTCGTATCAGTAGATAGCGATCCCATGAAGGTATTTCATCATGCTCTACCACCTTTTGCACCCGTTTTCTAATGCTCTACAATCTTTTTGTATTCCCACTCTCTCACTGTGAGTAGACTGAGGTAGAGCAGAGTGTCCATATCGGTGCCGCAACTCTATATTGGCCGATACCGTATATATCGGCTATTTGATTGATCAAGCTTATCTCGGCCATGGAAATAGGTTAGATTCATCCTATTTCCATTGCGGCAACCATATGAATCGGCTGTTTGACTAAACAAATTTATCTCGGCCATGGAAATAGGTTAGATTCTTCCTATTTCCCTTGCTGGAAATCTATATTGTCCGATACCACATGTATCGGCTATTTGATTGATCAAGCTTATCTCGGCCATGGAAATAGGTTAGATTCATCCTATTTCCATTGCGGCAACCATATGAATCGGCTGTTTGACTAAACAAATTTATCTCGGCCATGGAAATAGGTTAGATTCTTCCTATTTCCCTTGCCGCAACCATATGAATCGGCTGTTTGACTGAACAAACTTATCTCGGCCAAGGAAATAGGTTAGATTCATCCTATTTCCATTGCTGGTGCATGGTACCGCAACTGTCCATATCGGTGCCGCAACTGTCCATATCGGTGCCGCAACTATCCATATCAGTGCCGCAACTGTCCATATTCTTTGCCGCAACTGTCAATATCAGTGCCGCAACTATCCATAACTGTGCCGCAACTGTCAATATCAGTGCCGCAACTGTCCATATCAGTGCCGCAACTGTCCATATCGGTGCCGCAACTGTCCATATCGGTGCCGCAACTATCCATATCAGTGCCGCAACTGTCCATATCAGTGCCGCAACTGTCCATATCGGTGCCGCAACTGTCCATATCAGTGCCGCAACCTTATATTGGCCGATACCGTATATATCGGCTATTTGATTGATCAAGCTTATCTCGGCCATGGAAATAGGTTAGATTCATCCTATTTCCATTGCCGCAACCATATGAATCGGCTGTTTGACTGAACAAACTTATCTCGGCCAAGGAAATAGGTTAGATTCATCCTATTTCCATTGCTGGTGCATGGTACCGCAACTGTCCATATCGGTGCCGCAACTGTCCATATCGGTGCCGCAACTATCCATATCAGTGCCGCAACTGTCCATATCGGTGCCGCAACTGTCCATATCGGTGCCGCAACTATCCATATCAGTGCCGCAACTGTCCATATCGGTGCCGCAACTATCCATATCAGTGCCGCAACTGTCCATATCAGTGCCGCAAATGTCCATATCAGTGCCGCAACTATTCATATCGGTGCCGCAACTGTCCATATCGGTGCCGCAAATGTCCATATCAGTGCCGCAAATGTCCATATCGGTGCAGCAACTATCCATATCAGTGCTGCAACTGTCCATATCAGTGCCGCAACTGTCCATATCGGTGCCGCAACTATCCATATCAGTGCCGCAACTGTCCAAATCAGTGCCGCAACTGTCCATATCGGTGCCGCAAATGTCCATATCAGTGCCGCAAATCATCCTCAGACTGATACCCAAAAAAGTATCAGTACGAGGATAACTGTTCCTATCAGTGCCGCAACTGTCCATATCGGTGCCGCAACTGTCCATATCGGTGCCGCAACTATCCATATCGGTGCCGCAACTGTCCATATCGGTGCCGCAACTATCCATATCAGTGCCGCAACTGTCCATATCGGTGCCGCAACTATCCATATCAGTGCCGCAACTGTCCATATCAGTGCCGCAACTGTCCATATCGGTGCCGCAACTGTCCATATCGGTGCCGCAACTATCCATATCGGTGCCGCAACTGTCCATATCGGTGCCGCAACTGTCCATATCAGTGCCGCAACTATCCATATCAGTGCCGCAACTGTCCATATCGGTGCCGCAAATGTCCATATCAGTGCCGCAAATGTCCAAATCGGTGCAGCAACTATCCATATCAGTGCTGCAACTGTCCATATCGGTGCCGCAACTGTCCATATCGGTACCGCAACTATCCATATCAGTGCCGAAACTGTCCATATCGGTGCCGCAACTGTCCATATCGGTGCCGCAACTATCCATGTGAGTGCCGCAACTGTCCATATTCTTTGCCGCAACTGTCAATATCAGTGCCGCAACTATCCATAACAGTGCCGCAACTGTCAATATCAGTGCCGCAACTGTCCATATCAGTGCCGCAACTGTCCATATCGGTGCCGCAACTGTCCATATCGGTGCCGCAACTATCCATATCAGTGCCGCAACTATCCATATCAGTGCCGCAACTGTCCATATCGGTGCCGCAACTATCCATATCAGTGCCGCAACCTTATATTGGCCGATACCGTATGTATCGGCTATTTGATTGAACAAGCTTATCTCGGCCATGGAAATAGGTTAGATTCATCCTATTTCCATTGCCGCAACCATATGAATCGGCTGTTTGACTGAACAAACTAATCTCGGCCATGGAAATAGGTTAGATTCATCCTATTTCCATTGCTGGTGCATGGTGCCGCAACTGTCCATATCGGTGCCGCAACTGTCCATATCGGTGCCACAACTATCCATATCAGTGCTGCAACTGTCCATATCGGTGCCGCAACTATTCATATCGGTGCCGCAACTGTCCATATCGGTGCCGCAAATGTCCATATCAGTGCCGCAACTATTCATATCGGTGCCGCAACTGTCCATATCGGTGCCGCAAATGTCCATATCAGTGCCGCAAATGTCCAAATCGGTGCAGCAACTATCCATATCAGTGCTGCAACTGTCCATATCGGTGCCGCAACTGTCCATATCGGTACCGCAACTATCCATATCAGTGCCGAAACTGTCCATATCGGTGCCGCAACTGTCCATATCGGTGCCGCAACTATCCATGTGAGTGCCGCAACTGTCCATATTCTTTGCCGCAACTGTCAATATCAGTGCCGCAACTATCCATAACTGTGCCGCAACTGTCAATATCAGTGCCGCAACTATCCATATCAGTGCCGCAACTGTCCATATCGGTGTCGCAACTGTCCATATCGGTGCCGCAACTATCCATATCAGTGCCGCAACTATCCATATCAGTGCCGCAACTGTCCATATCGGTGCCGCAACTATCCATATCAGTGCCGCAACCTTATATTGGCCGATACCGTATGTATCGGCTATTTGATTGAACAAGCTTATCTCGGCCATGGAAATAGGTTAGATTCATCCTATTTCCATTGCCGCAACCATATGAATCGGCTGTTTGACTGAACAAACTTATCTCGGCCATGGAAATAGGTTAGATTCATCCTATTTCCATTGCTGGTGCATGGTGCCGCAACTGTCCATATCGGTGCCGCAACTGTCCATATCGGTGCCACAACTATCCATATCAGTGCTGCAACTGTCCATATCGGTGCCGCAACTGTCCATATCGGTGCCGCAACTATCCATGTGAGTGCCGCAACTGTCCATATCGGTGTCGCAACTGTCCATATCGGTGCCGCAACTATCCATATCAGTGCCGCAACTGTCCATATCGGTGCCGCAACTATTCATATCGGTGCCGCAACTGTCCATATCGGTGCCGCAAATGTCCATATCAGTGCCGCAACTATTCATATCGGTGCCGCAACTGTCCATATCGGTGCCGCAAATGTCCATATCAGTGCCGCAAATGTCCAAATCGGTGCAGCAACTATCCATATCAGTGCTGCAACTGTCCATATCGGTGCCGCAACTGTCCATATCGGTACCGCAACTATCCATATCAGTGCCGAAACTGTCCATATCGGTGCCGCAACTGTCCATATCGGTGCCGCAAATGTCCATATCAGTGCCGCAAATCATCCTCAGACTGATACTCAAAAAAGTATCAGTACGAGGATAACTGTTCCTATGAGTGCCGCAACTGTCCATATCGGTGCCGCAACTGTCCATATCGGTGCCGCAAATGTCCATATCGGTGCCGCAACTGTCCATAGCTGTGCCGCAACTATCCATATCAGTGCGGCAACTGTCCATATCAGTGCCGCAACTGTCCATATCGGTGCCGCAACTGTCCATATCGGTGCCGCAACTATTCATATCGGTGCCGCAATTGTCCATATCGGTGCCGCAAATGTCCCATATCAGTGCCGCAACTGTCCATATCGGTGCCGCAACTGTCCATATCTGCGCCGCAACTATCCATATCAGTGCTGCAATTCATGCTCGGACTGAAACTCAAAAAAGTATCAGTACGAGGATAACTGTTCGTATGAGTGCCTCAACTGTCCATATCAGTACCGCAACTGTCCATATCGGTGCCGCAACTGTCCATATCGGTACCGCAACTATCCATATCGGTGCCGCAACTGTCCATATCGGTAGCGCAACTGTCCATATCGGTGCCGCAACTGTCCATATCTGCGCCGCAACTATCCATATCAGTGCTGCAACTGTCCAAATCAGTGCCGCAACTGTCCATATCGGTGCCGCAACTGTTTATATCGGTGCCGCAACTATCCATATCAGTACGAGGATAACTGTTCGTATGAGTGCCTCAACTGTCCATATCAGTACCGCAACTGTCCATATCGGTGCCGCAACTGTCCATATCGGTGCCGCAACTGTCCATATCGGTGCCGCAACTATCCATATCAGTGCCGCAACTGTCAATATCAGTGCCGCAACTGTCCTTATCAGTGCCGCAAATGTCCATATCAGTGCCGCAACTGTCCATATCGGTGCCGCAACTGTCCATAGCTGTGCCGCAACTATCCATATCAGTGCGGCAACTGTCCATATCAGTGCCGCAACAGTCCATATCGGTGCCGCAAATGTCCATATCAGTGCCGCAACTGTCCATATCTGTGCCGCAACTATCCATATCAGTGCGGCAACTGTCCATATCAGTGCCGCAACTGTCCATATCGGTGCGCAACTGTCCATATCGGTGCCGCAACTATTCATATCGGTGCCGCAAATGTCCATATCGGTGCCGCAAATGTCCATATTAGTGCCGCAACTATTCATATCGGTGCCGCAACTGTCCATATCGGTGCCGCAAATGTCCATATCGGTACCGCAACTATCCATATCAGTGCCGAAACTGTCCATATCGGTGCCGCAACTGTCCATATAGGTGCCGCAAATGTCCATATCAGTGCCGCAAATCATCCTCAGACTGATACTCAAAAAAGTATCAGTACGAGGATAACTGTTCCTATGAGTGCCGCAACTGTCCATATCGGTGCCGCAACTGTCCATATCGGAGCCGCAACTATCCATATCAGTGCTGCAACTGTCCAAATCAGTGCCGCAACTGTCCATATCGGTGCCGCAACTATCCATATCAGTGCTGCAACTGTCCATATCAGTGCCGCAACTGTCCACATCGGTGCCGCAACTTTCCATATCGGTGCCGCAACTGTCCATATCGGTGCCGCAACTATCCATATCAGTGCCGCAACTGTCAATATCAGTGCCGCAACTGTCCATATCAGTGCCGCAACTGTCCATATCGGTGCCGCAACTTTCCATATCTGCGCCGCAACTATCCATATCAGTGCGGCAACTGTCCATATCAGTGCCGCAACTGTCCATATCGGTGCCGCAAATGTCCATATCAGTGCCGCAACTGTCCATATCGGTGCCGCAACTGTCCATATCAGTACGAGGATAACTGTTCGTATGAGTGCCTCAACTGTCCATATCAGTACCGCAACTGTCCATATCGGTGCCGCAACTGTCCATATCGGTGCCGCAACTGTCCATATCGGTGCCGCAACTATCCATATCAGTGCCGCAACTGTCAATATCAGTGCCGCAACTGTCCTTATCAGTGCCGCAAATGTCTATATCAGTGCCGCAACTGTCCATATCAGTGCCGCAACTATCCATATCAGTGCGGCAACTGTCCATATCAGTGCCGCAACTGTCCATATCGGTGCCGCAACTGTCCATATCGGTGCCGCAACTATTCATATCGGTGCCGCAACTGTCCATATCGGTGCCGCAAATGTCTATATCAGTGCCGCAACTGTCCATATCAGTGCCGCAACTGTCCATATCGGTGCCGCAACTGTCCATATCGGTGCCGCAACTATTCATATCGGTGCCGCAAATGTCCATATCGGTGCCGCAAATGTCCATATTAGTGCCGCAACTATTCATATCGGTGCCGCAACTGTCCATATCGGTGCCGCAAATGTCCATATCGGTACCGCAACTATCCATATCAGTGCCGAAACTGTCCATATCGGTGCCGCAACTGTCCATATCGGTGCCGCAAATGTCCATATCAGTGCCGCAAATCATCCTCAGACTGATACTCAAAAAAGTATCAGTACGAGGATAACTGTTCCTATGAGTGCCGCAACTGTCCATATCGGTGCCGCAACTGTCCATATCGGAGCCGCAACTATCCATATCAGTGCTGCAACTGTCCAAATCAGTGCCGCAACTGTCCATATCGGTGCCGCAACTATCCATATCAGTGCTGCAACTGTCCATATCAGTGCCGCAACTGTCCACATCGGTGCCGCAACTTTCCATATCGGTGCCGCAACTATCCATATCAGTGCTGCAACTGTCCAAATCAGTGCCGCAACTGTCCATATCGGTGCCGCAACTGTTTATATCGGTGCCGCAACTATCCATATCAGTATGAGGATAACTGTTCGTATGAGTGCCTCAACTGTCCATATCAGTACCGCAACTGTCCATATCGGTGCCGCAACTGTCCAAATCAGTGCCGCAACTGTCCATATCGGTGCCGCAACTGTTTATATCGGTGCCGCAACTATCCATATCAGTACGAGGATAACTGTTCGTATGAGTGCCTCAACTGTCCATATCAGTACCGCAACTGTCCATATCGGTGCCGCAACTGTCCATATCGGTGCCGCAACTGTCCATATCGGTGCCGCAACTATCCATATCAGTGCCGCAACTGTCAATATCAGTGCCGCAACTGTCCTTATCAGTGCCGCAAATGTCCATATCAGTGCCGCAACTGTCCATATCGGTGCCGCAACTGTCCATAGCTGTGCCGCAACTATCCATATCAGTGCGGCAACTGTCCATATCGGTGCCGCAAATGTCCATATCAGTGCCGCAACTGTCCATATCTGTGCCGCAACTATCCATATCAGTGCGGCAACTGTTCATATCAGTGCCGCAACTGTCCATATCGGTGCCGCAACTGTCCATATCGGTGCCGCAACTATTCATATCGGTGCCGCAAATGTCCATATCGGTGCCGCAAATGTCCATATTAGTGCCGCAACTATTCATATCGGTGCCGCAACTGTCCATATCGGTGCCGCAAATGTCCATATCGGTACCGCAACTATCCATATCAGTGCCGAAACTGTCCATATCGGTGCCGCAACTGTCCATATCGGTGCCGCAAATGTCCATATCAGTGCCGCAAATCATCCTCAGACTGATACTCAAAAAGTATCAGTACGAGGATAACTGTTCCTATGAGTGCCGCAACTGTCCATATCGGTGCCGCAACTGTCCATATCGGAGCCGCAACTATCCATATCAGTGCTGCAACTGTCCAAATCAGTGCCGCAACTGTCCATATCGGTGCCGCAACTATCCATATCAGTGCTGCAACTGTCCATATCAGTGCCGCAACTGTCCACATCAGTGCCGCAACTGTCCATATCGGTGCCGCAACTTTCCATATCTGCGCCGCAACTATCCATATCAGTGCGGCAACTGTCCATATCAGTGCGGCAACTGTCCATATCGGTGCCGCAAATGTCCATATCAGTGCCGCAACTGTCCATATCGGTGCCGCAACTGTCCATAGCTGTGCCGCAACTATCCATATCAGTGCGGCAACTGTCCATATCAGTGCCGCAACTGTCCATATCGGTGCCGCAACTGTCCATATCAGTGCCGCAACTGTCCATATCGGTGCCGCAAATGTCCATATCAGTGCCGCAACTGTCCATATCGGTGCCGCAACTGTCCATATCGGTGCCGCAACTATCCATATCAGTGCTGCAACTGTCCATATCAGTGCCGCAACTGTCCATATCGGTGCCGCAACTGTCCATATCGGTGCCGCAACTATCCATATCAGTGCCGCAACTGTCCATATCGGTGCCGCAAATGTCTATATCAGTGCCGCAACTGTCCATATCGGTGCCGCAACTGTCCATATCTGCGCCGCAACTATCCATATCAGTGCTGCAATTCATGCTCGGACTGAAACTCAAAAAAGTATCAGTACGAGGATAACTGTTCGTATGAGTGCCTCAACTGTCCATATCAGTACCGCAACTGTCCATATCGGTGCCGCAACTGTCCATATCGGTACCGCAACTATCCATATCGGTGACGCAACTGTCCATATCGGTAGCGCAACTGTCCATATCGGTGCCGCAACTGTCCATATCTGCGCCGCAACTATCCATATCAGTGCTGCAACTGTCCAAATCAGTGCCGCAACTGTCCATATCAGTGCCGCAACTGTCCATATCGGTGCCGCAACTGTCCATAGCTGTGCCGCAACTATCCATATCAGTGCTGCAACTGTCCATATCAGTGCCGCAACTGTCCATATCGGTGCCGCAACTGTCCATATCGGTGCCGCAACTGTCCATATCGGTGCCGCAACTGTCCATATCGGTGCCGCAACTATTCATATCAGTGCCGAAACTGTCCATATCGGTGCCGCAAATGTCCATATCGGTACGGCAACTATCCATATCAGTGCCGAAACTGTCCATATCGGTGCGGCAACTGTCCATATCAGTGCCGCAACTATCCATATCAGTGCCGCAACTCATCCTCGGACTGATACTCAAAAAAGTATCAGTACGAGGATAACTGTTCGTATAAGTGCGGCAAATGTCCATATCAGTGCCGCAACTATCCATATCAGTGCCGCAACTGTCCATATCGGTGCCGCAACTGTCCAAATCAGTGCCGCAACTGTCCATATCGGTGCCGCAACTATCCATATCAGTGCTGCAACTGTCCATATCAGTGCCGCAACTGTCCATATCAGTGCCGCAACTGTCCATATCAGTGCCGCAACTATCCATATCAGTGCCGCAACTGTCCATATCGGTGCCGCAACTGTCCATATCGGTGCCGCAACTATCCATATCAGTGCCGCAACTGTCCATATCAGTACCGCAACTGTCCATATCGGTGCCGCAACTGTCCATATCGGTGCCGCAACTGTCCATATCGGTGCCGCAACTATTCATATCGGTGCCGCAACTGTCCATATCGGTGCCGCAAATGTCCATATCAGTGCCGCAACTATTCATATCGGTGCCGCAACTGTCCATATCGGTGCGGCAAATGTCCATATCGGTACGGCAACTATCCATATCAGTGCCGAAACTGTCCATATCGGTGCCGCAACTGTCCATATCGGTGCCGCAACTGTCCATATCGGTGCCGCAAATGTCCATGTCAGTGCCGCAACTGGCAATATCAGTGCCGCAACTATCCATATCAGTGCCGCAACTATCCATATCAGTGCGGCAAATGTCCATATCAGTGCCGCAACTGTCCATATCAGTGCCGCAACTGTCCATATCGGTGCCGCAACTATCCATATCGGTGCCGCAACTGTCCATATCGGTGCCGCAAATGTCCATATCAGTGCCGCAACTGTCCATATCAGTGCCGCAACTGTCCATATCAGTGCCGCAACTATCCATATCAGTGCCGCAACTCATCCTCGGACTGATACTCAAAAAAGTATCAGTACGAGGATAACTGTTCGTATAAGTGCGGCAACTGTCCATATCGGTGCCGCAACTGTCCATATCGGTGCCGCAACTATCCATATCAGTGCCGCGACTATCCATATCAGTGCCGCAACTGTCCATATCGGTGCCGCAACTGTCCATATCGGTGCCGCAACTATCCATATCTGCGCCGCAACTGTCCATATCAGTGCCGCAACTATCCATATCAGTGCCGCAACTGTCCATATCAGTGCCGCAACTGTCCATATCGGTGCCGCAACTGTCCATATCGGTGCCGCAACTATCCATATCAGTGCTGCAACTGTCCATATCAGTGCCGCAACTGTCCATATCGGTGCCGCAACTATCCATATCAGTGCCGCAACTGTCCATATCGGTGCCGCAACTATCCATATCAGTGCTGCAACTGTCCATATCGGTGCCGCAACTGTCCATATCGGTGCCGCAACTGTCCATATCGGTGCCGCAACTGTCCATATCGGTGCCGCAAATGTCCATGTCAGTGCCGCAACTGGCAATATCAGTGCCGCAACTATCCATATCAGTGCGGCAACTGTCCATATCGGTGCCGCAACTGTCCATATCGGTGCCGCAACTATCCATATCAGTGCCGCGACTATCCATATCAGTGCCGCAACTGTCCATATCAGTGCCGCAACTCATCCTCGGACTGATACTCAAAAAAGTATCAGTACGAGGATAACTGTTCGTATGAGTGCCGCAACTGTCCATATCAGTGCCGCAACTGTCCATAACAGTGCCGCAACTGTCCATACCAGTTCTGCAACTGTCCAAATCAGTGCCGCAACTGTCCATATCGGTGCCGCAACTATCCATATCAGTGCTGCAACTGTCCATATCAGTGCCGCAACTGTCCATATCAGTGCCGCAAATGTCAATATCGTTGACGCAACTATCCATATCAGTGCCGCAACTGTCCATATCGGTGCCGCAACTGTCCATATCGGTGCCGCAACTATCCATATCAGTGCCGCAACTGTCCATATCAGTACCGCAACTGTCCATATCGGTGCCGCAACTGTCCATATCGGTGCCGCAACTGTCCATATCGGTGCCGCAACTATTCATATCGGTGCCGCAACTGTCCATATCGGTGCCGCAAATGTCCATATCAGTGCCGCAACTATTCATATCGGTGCCGCAACTGTCCATATCGGTGCGGCAAATGTCCATATCGGTACGGCAACTATCCATATCAGTGCCGAAACTGTCCATATCGGTGCCGCAACTGTCCATATCGGTGCCGCAACTGTCCATATCGGTGCCGCAACTGTTTATATCGGTGCCGCAACTATCCATATCAGTACGAGGATAACTGTTCGTATGAGTGCCTCAACTGTCCATATCAGTACCGCAACTGTCCATATCGGTGCCGCAACTGTCCATATCGGTGCCGCAACTGTCCATATCGGTGCCGCAACTATCCATATCAGTGCCGCAACTGTCAATATCAGTGCCGCAACTGTCCTTATCAGTGCCGCAAATGTCCATATCAGTGCCGCAACTGTCCATATCGGTGCCGCAACTGTCCATAGCTGTGCCGCAACTATCCATATCAGTGCGGCAACTGTCCATATCAGTGCCGCAACTGTCCATATCGGTGCCGCAAATATCCATATCAGTGCCGCAACTGTCCATATCTGTGCCGCAACTATCCATATCAGTGCGGCAACTGTCCAAATCAGTGCCGCAACTGTCCATATCGGTGCCGCAACTGTCCATATCGGTGCCGCAACTATTCATATCGTTGCCGCAACTGTCCATATCGGTGCCGCAAATGTCCATATCAGTGCCGCAACTATTCATATCGGTGCCGCAACTCTCCATATCGGTGCCGCAAATGTCCATATCGGTACCGCAACTATCCATATCAGTGCCGAAACTTTCCATATCGGTGCCGCAACTGTCCATATCGGTGCCGCAAATGTCCATATCAGTGCCGCAAATCATCCTCAGACTGATACTCAAAAAAGTATCAGTACGAGGATAACTGTTCGTATGAGTGCCTCAACTGTCCATATCAGTACCGCAACTGTCCATATCGGAGCCGCAACTATCCATATCAGTGCTGCAACTGTCCAAATCAGTGCCGCAACTGTCCATATCGGTGCCGCAACTGTCCATATCAGTGCTGCAACTGTCCATATCGGTGCCGCAAATGTCCATATCAGTGCCGCAAATGTCCATATCTGTGCCGCAACTGTCCATAGCTGTGCCGCAACTATCCATATCAGTGCGGCAACTGTCCATATCAGTGCCGCAACTGTCCATATCAGTGCCGCAACTGTCCATATCGGTGCCGCAACTATTCATATCGGTGCCGCAACTGTCCATATCGGTGCCGCAAATGTCCATATCAGTGCCGCAACTATTCATATCGGTGCCGCAACTGTCCATATCGGTGCCGCAAATGTCCATATCAGTGCCGCAAATGTCCATATCGGTGCCGCAACTATCCATATCAGTGCTGCAACTGTCCATATCGGTGCCGCAACTGTCCATATCGGTACCGCAACTATCCATATCAGTGCCGAAACTGTCCATATCAGTGCCGCAACTGTATATATCGGTGCCGCAAATGTCCATATCAGTGCCGCAACTCATCCTCGGACTGATAATCAAAAAAATATCAGTACGAGGATAACTGTTCGTATGAGTGCCTCAACTGTCCATATCGGTGCCGCAACTGTCCATATCGGAGCCGCAACTGTCCATATCGGTGCCGCAACTATCCATATCAGTGCTGCAACTGTCCAAATCAGTGCCGCAACTGTCCATATCGGTGCCGCAACTATCCATATCAGTGCTGCAACTGTCCATATCAGTGCCGCAACTGTCCACATCGGTGCCGCAACTGTCCATATCGGTGCCGCAACTGTCCATATCGGTGCCGCAACTATCATATCAGTGCCGCAACTGTCAATATCAGTGCCGCAACTGTCCATATCAGTGCCGCAACTGTCCATATCGGTGCCGCAACTTTCCATATCTGCGCCGCAACTATCCATATCAGTGCGGCAACTGTCCATATCAGTGCCGCAACTGTCCATATCGGTGCCGCAAATGTCCATATCAGTGCCGCAACTGTCCATAACGGTGCCGCAACTGTCCATAGCTGTGCCGCAACTATCCATATCAGTGCGGCAAATGTCCATATCAGTGCCGCAACTGTCCACATCGGTGCCGCAACTGTCCATATCGGTGCCGCAACTGTCCATATCGGTGCCGCAACTATCCATATCAGTGCCGCAACTGTCAATATCAGTGCCGCAACTGTCCATATCAGTGCCGCAACTGTCCATATCGGTGCCGCAACTTTCCATATCTGCGCCGCAACTATCCATATCAGTGCGGCAACTGTCCAAATCAGTGCCGCAACTGTCCATATCGGTGCCGCAAATGTCCATATCAGTGCCGCAACTGTCCATAACGGTGCCGCAACTGTCCATAGCTGTGCCGCAACTATCCATATCAGTGCGGCAACTGTCCATATCAGTGCCGCAACTGTCCATATCAGTGCCGCAACTGTCCATATCGGTGCCGCAACTGTCCATATCGGTGCCGCAACTATCATATCAGTGCCGCAACTGTCAATATCAGTGCCGCAACTGTCCATATCAGTGCCGCAACTGTCCATATCGGTGCCGCAACTTTCCATATCTGCGCCGCAACTATCCATATCAGTGCGGCAACTGTCCATATCAGTGCCGCAACTGTCCATATCGGTGCCGCAAATGTCCATATCAGTGCCGCAACTGTCCATAACGGTGCCGCAACTGTCCATAGCTGTGCCGCAACTATCCATATCAGTGCGGCAACTGTCCATATCAGTGCCGCAACTGTCCATATCAGTACCGCAACTGTCCATATCGGTGCCGCAACTATTCATATCGGTGCCGCAACTGTCCATATCGGTGCCGCAAATGTCCATATCAGTTCCGCAACTGTCCATATCTGTGCCGCAACTATCCATATCAGTGCGGCAACTGTCCATATCAGTGCCGCAACTGTCCATATCGGTGCCGCAACTGTCCATATCGGTGCCGCAACTATCCATATCAGTGCCGGAACTGTCCATATCGGTGCCGCAACCGTCCATATCAGTGCCGCAACTATTAATATCGGTGCCGCAACTGTCCATATCGGTGCCGCAAATGTCCATATCAGTGCCGCAAATGTCCATATCGGTGCAGCAACTATCCATATCAGTGCTGCAACTGTCCATATCGGTGCCGCAACTGTCCATATCGGTACCGCAACTATCCATATCAGTGCCGAAACTGTCCATATCGGTGCCGCAACTGTCCATATCGGTGCCGCAAATGTCCATATCAGTTCCGCAGCTGTCCATATCTGTGCCGCAACTATCCATATCAGTGCCGCAACTGTCCATATCAGTGCCGCAACTGTCCATATCGGTGCCGCAACTTTCCATATCTGCGCCGCAACTATCCATATCAGTGCGGCAACTGTCCATATCAGTGCCGCAACTGTCCATATTGGTGCCGCAACCGTCCATATCAGTGCCGCAACTCTATATTGGCCGATACCGTATATATCGGCTATTTGATTGAACAAGCTTATCTCGGCCATGGAAATAGGTTAGATTCATCCTATTTCCATTGCCGCAACCATATGAATCGGCTGTTTGACTGAACAAATTTATCTCGGCCATGGAAATAGCTTAGATTCATCCTATTTCCATTGCCGCAACCATATGTATCGGCTGTTTGACTGAACAAACTTATCTCGGCCATGGAAATAGGTTAGATTCATCCTATTTCCATTGCCGCAACCATATGTATCGGCTGTTTGATTGAACAAACTAATCTCGCAAATGGAAATAGGTTAGATTCATCCTATTTCCATTGCTGGTGCATGGTGCCGCAACTGTCCATATGGGTGCCGAAACTGTCCATATCGGTGCCGAAACTGTCCATATCGGTGCCGCAACTGTCCATATCGGTGCCGCAATTCATGCTCGGACTGAAACTCAAAAAAGTATCAGTACGAGGATAACTGTTCGTATGAGTGCCTCAACTGTCCATATCAGTACCGCAACTGTCCATATCGGTGACGCAACTGTCCATATCGGTGCCGCAACTTTCCATATCTGCGCCGCAACTGTCAATATCAGTGCCGCAACTGTCCATATCAGTGCCGCAAATGTCCATATCAGTGCCGCAACTGTCCATATCAGTACGAGGATAACTGTTCGTATGAGTGCCTCAACTGTCCATATCAGTACCGCAACTGTCCATATCGGTGACGCAACTGTCCATATCGGTGCCGCAACTTTCCATATCTGCGCAGCAACTATCCATATCTGTGCCGCAAATGTCCATATCGGTGCCGCAACTATGCATATCAGTGCCGGAACTGTCCATATCGGTGCCGCAACTGTCCATATCAGTGCCGCAACTCTCCATATTAGCCGATACCGTATATATCGGCTATTTGATTGAACAAGCTTAGCTCGGCCATGGAAATAGTTTAGATTCATCCTATTTCCATTGCTGCAACCCATATCGAAAAGGCTGTTTGACTGAACAAATTTATCTCGGCCATGGAAATAGGTTAGATTCATCCTATTTCCATTGCGGTGCATGGTGCCGCAACTGTCCATATCGGTGCCGCAACTGTCCATATCGGTGCCGCAACTGTCCATATCGGTGCCGCAACTATCCATATCAGTGCCGCAACTGTCCATATCAGTGCCGCAACTGTCCATATCGGTGCCGCAAATGTCCATATCGGGGCCGCAACTATGCATATCAGTGCCGGAACTGTCCATATCGGTGCGGCAACTGTCCATATCGGTGCCGCAACTATGCATATCAGTGCCGGAACTGTCCATATCGGTGCCGCAACCGTCCATATCAGTGCCGCAACTCTCCATATTGGCCGATACCGTATATATCGGCTATTTGATTGAACAAGCTTATCTCGGCCATGGAAATAGGTTAGATTCATCCTATTTCCATTGCCGCAACCATATGAATCGGCTGTTTGACTGAACAAATTTATCTCGGCCATGGAAATAGGTTAGATTCATCCTATTTCCATTGCCGCAACCATATGTATCGGCTGTTTGACTGAACAAACTTATCTCGGCCATGGAAATAGGTTAGATTCATCCTATTTCCATTGCCGCAACCATATGTATCGGCTGTTTGATTGAACAAACTAATCTCGCAAATGGAAATAGGTTAGATTCATCCTATTTCCATTGCTGGTGCATGGTGCCGCAACTGTCCATATAAGTGCCGAAACTGTCCATATCGGTGCCGCAACTGTCCATATCGGTGCCGCAATTCATGCTCGGACTGAAACTCAAAAAGTATCAGTACGAGGATAACTGTTCGTATGAGTGCCTCAACTGTCCATATCAGTACCGCAACTGTCCATATCGGTGCCGCAACTGTCCATATCGGTGCCGCAACTTTCCATATCTGCGCCGCAACTATCCATATCAGTGCTGCAACTGTCCAAATCAGTGCCGCAACTGTCCATATCGGTGCCGCAACTGTTTATATCGGTGCCGCAACTATCCATATCAGTACGAGGATAACTGTTCGTATGAGTGCCTCAACTGTCCATATCAGTACCGCAACTGTCCATATCGGTGCCGCAACTGTCCATATCGGTGCCGCAACTTTCCATATCTGCGCCGCAACTATCCATATCTGTGCCGCAAATGTCCATATCGGTGCCGCAACTATGCATATCAGTGCCGGAACTGTCCATATCGGTGCCGCAACCGTCCATATCAGTGCCGCAACTCTATATTAGCCGATACCGTATATATCGGCTATTTGATTGAACAAGCTTAGCTCGGCCATGGAAATAGTTTAGATTCATCCTATTTCCATTGCTGCAACCATATGAAAAGGCTGTTTGACTGAACAAATTTATCTCGGCCATGGAAATAGGTTAGATTCATCCTATTTCCATTGCTGGTGCATGGTGCCGCAACTGTCCATATCGGTGCCGAAACTGTCCATATCGGTGCCGCAACTGTCCATATCGGTGCCGCAACTATCCATATCAGTGGCGCAACTGTCAATATCAGTGCCGCAACTGTCCATATCGGTGCCGCAAATGTCCATATCGGGGCCGCAACTATGCATATCAGTGCCGGAACTGTCCATATCGGTGCGGCAACCGTCCATATCGGTGCCGCAACTATGCATATCAGTGCCGGAACTGTCCATATCGGTGCCGCAACCGTCCATATCAGTGCCGCAACTCTATATTGGCCGATACCGTATATATCGGCTATTTGATTGAACAAGCTTATCTCGGCCATGGAAATAGGTTAGATTCATCCTATTTCCATTGCCGCAACCATATGAATCGGCTGTTTGACTGAACAAATTTATCTCGGCCATGGAAATAGGTTAGATTCATCCTATTTCCATTGCCGCAACCATATGTATCGGCTGTTTGACTGAACAAACTTATCTCGGCCATGGAAATAGGTTAGATTCATCCTATTTCCATTGCCGCAACCATATGTATCGGCTGTTTGATTGAACAAGCTTATCTCGGCCATGGAAATAGGTTAGATTCATCCTATTTCCATTGCTGGTGCATGGTGCCGCAACTGTCCATATAAGTGCCGAAACTGTCCATATCGGTGCCGCAACTGTCCATATCGGTGCCGCAATTCATGCTCGGACTAACACTCAAAAAAGTATCAGTACGAGGATAACTGTTCGTATGAGTGCCTCAACTGTCCATATCAGTACCGCAACTGTCCATATCGGTGCCGCAACTGTCCATATCGGTGCCGCAACTTTCCATATCTGCGCCGCAACTATCCATATCAGTGCTGCAACTGTCCAAATCAGTGCCGCAACTGTCCATATCGGTGCCGCAACTGTTTATATCGGTGCCGCAACTATCCATATCAGTACGAGGATAACTGTTCGTATGAGTGCCTCAACTGTCCATATCAGTACCGCAACTGTCCATATCGGTGCCGCAACTGTCCATATCGGTGCCGCAACTTTCCATATCTGCGCCGCAACTATCCATATCTGTGCCGCAAATGTCCATATCGGTGCCGCAACTATGCATATCAGTGCCGGAACTGTCCATATCGGTGCCGCAACCGTCCATATCAGTGCCGCAACTCTATATTAGCCGATACCGTATATATCGGCTATTTGATTGAACAAGCTTATCTCGGCCATGGAAATAGGTTAGATTCATCCTATTTCCATTGCTGGTGCATGGTGCCGCAACTGTCCATATCGGTGCCGCAACTATCCATATCAGTGCCGCAACTGTCCATATCGGTGCCGCAACTATCCATATCAGTGACGCAACTGTCAATATCAGTGCCGCAACTGTCCATATCGGTGCCGCAACTATCCATATCGGTGCCGCAACTGTCCATATCGGTGCCGCAACTATCCATATCAGTGCCGGAACTGTCCATATCGGTGCGGCAACCGTCCATATCGGTGCCGCAACTATCCATATCGGTGCCGCAACTATCCATATCAGTGCGGCAACTGTCAATATCAGTGCCGCAACTGTCCATATCAGTGCCGCAACTGTCCATATCGGTTCCCCAACTGTCCATATCGGTGCCGCAACTATCCATGTCAGTGCCGCAACTGTCAATATCAGTGCCGCAACTGTCCATATCAGTGCCGCAACTCATGCTCGGACTGAAACTCAAAAAAGTATCAGTACGAGAATAACTGTTCGTATGAGGGCCGCAACTGTCCATATCGGTGCCGCAAATGTCCATATCAGTGCCGCATTAGAAAACTTGTTCAAAAGGTGGTAGAGCATGATTATTTACCTTCATGGGATCGGTATCTACAGATTAGACACTTTAATTAGCCAAAATGATCAAATCCTCGACCAATAGGATTCAAAAAACAAACACACAATGTGCTCACCTAATCATACACGGTGCCCTGGGTGTGGAAAACTTTGGACAACGTGGATCTTATTTTTTACCCGGCCAACACCCAATTTAGAGAGTGGATCTTTTAATTCATAACCAAATTAACAATTTAAGACAACATTTGCATTATAAAAGTGAAATACGAAATACCAAATGCTCATTGGACACAGACACACACTCACTCACTCACTGATGTGGTGATGATGACTGTTGTGCATTGTGTAGATTGTCCATATCATGGAAATCAGTGGGAAAACAAAAAGATTGTAGAGCATTAGAAAACGGATGCAAAAGTTGGTAGAGCAAGATGGGTTACCTTCATGGGATCGGTATCTAGTGCACTGAGTGGGGAACACAAAAGGTTTGTATACAACTTTCGAGCATTGCTGTAGCAAAATATATGCGTGGGCCTATTGAATTTACTTGGGGATTATTTAGTTGGACCGTTTAACTTCAAAACTAGCCCAAATGGAACACTGAAATGTCCTTCCAAATACTAATGGGATTCAAAAAACGAAAACACACAATGTGCTCTCTCCATCAGTCAACTCACTGTGAGTGGGGGAAAACAAAAAGATTGTAGAGCATTAGAAAACGGATGCAAAAGTTGGTAGAGCAAGATGGGTTACCTTCATGGGATCGGTATCTACAGATTAGACACTTTAATTAGCCAAAATGATCAAATCCTCGACCAATAGGATTCAAAAAACAAACACACAATGTGCTCTCTCCATCAGTCAACTCACAGTGAGTGGGGAACACAAAAGGTTTGTATACAACTTTCGAGCATTGCTGTAGCAAAATATATGCGTGGGCCTATTGAATTTACTTGGGGATTATTTAGTTGGACCGTTTAACTTCAAAACTAGCCCAAATGGAACACTGAAATGTCCTTCCAAATACTAATGGGATTCAAAAAAAACGAAAACACACAATGTGCTCTCTCCATCAGTCAACTCACAGTGAGTGGGGAACACAAAAAGATTGTAGAGCATTAGAAAACGGATGCAAAAGTTGGTAGAGCATGATGGGTTACCTTCATGGGATCGGTATCTACAGATTAGACACTTTAATTAGCCAAAATGATCAAATCCTCGACCAATAGGATTCAAAAAACAAACACACAATGTGCTCTCTCCATCAGTCAACTCACAGTGAGTGGGGAACACAAAAGGTTTGTATACAACTTTCGAGCATTGCTGTAGCAAAATATATGCGTGGGCCTATTGAATTTACTTGGGGATTATTTAGTTGGACCGTTTAACTTCAAAACTAGCCCAAATGGAACACTGAAATGTCCTTCCAAATACTAATGGGATTCAAAAAACGAAAACACACAATGTGCTCTCTCCATCAGTCAACTCACAGTGAGTGGGGAACACAAAAAGGTTTGTATACAACTTTCGAGCATTGCTGTAGCAAAATATATGCGTGGGCCTATTGAATTTACTTTGGGATTATTTAGTTGGACCGTTTAACTTTAAAACTAGCCTATATGGAACACTGAAATGTCTATTCAAATACTAATGGGATTCAAAAAACGAAAACACACAATGTGCTCTCTCCATCAGTCAACTCACAGTGAGTGGGGAAAACAAAAGGTTTGTAGAGCATTAGAAAACGGATGCAAAAGTTGGTAGAGCATGATGAGTTACCTTCATGGGATCGGTATCTACAGATTAGACACTTTAATTAGCCAAAATGATCAAATCCTCGACCAATAGGATTCAAAAAACAAACACACAATGTGCTCTCTCCATCAGTCAACTCACAGTGAGTGGGGAATACAAAAAGATTGTAGAGCATTAGAAAACGGTTGCAAAAGGTGGTAGAGCATGATGAAATACCTTCATGGGATCGCTATCTACTGATTAGACACTTTTACTAGCCAAAATGATCAAATCCTCGACCAATAGGATACAAAAACAAATTGACCAACCACATACAGTGCCCTCTCAGTCAACTCACAGTGAGAGAGTGGGAGTACAAAAAGATTGTAGAGCATTAGAAAACGGTTGCAAAAGGTGGTAGAGCATGATGAAATACCTTCATGGGATCGCTATCTACTGATTAGACACTTTTACTAGCCAAAATGATCAAATCCTCGACCAATGGGATTCAAAAAACAAACACACACAACGACACGCTGACATTGAAGGTTGTGTAACACAACCTTCATATACCAAATGCTCATTGGACACAGACACACACTCACTCACTCACATATTCAACCATGATGAAACAATTCAATCCATATTTTGAAGTGACCACTACAACACGTGACAGACCGAGTGGAGAACTGCTTGCGTAATGGCACAATTTGAAACAATTCAATCCATATTTTGCAGTGACCACTACAACACGTGACAGACCGAGTGGAGAACTGCTTGCGTAATAGCACAATTTGAAACAATTCAATCCATATTTTGAAGTGACCACTACAACACGTGACAGACCGAGTGGAGAACTGCTTGCGTAATGGCACAATTTGAAACAATTCAATCCATATTTTGCAGTGACCACTACAACACGTGACAGACCGAGTGGAGAACTGCTTGCGTAATGGCACAATTTGAAACAATTCAATCCATATTTTGCAGTGACCACTAAAACACGTGACAGACCGAGTGGAGAACTGCTTGCGAAATGGCACAATTTGAAACAATTCAATCCATATTTTGCAGTGACCACTACAACACGTGACAGACCGAGTGGAGAACTGCTTGCGTAATGGCACAATTTGAAACAATTCAATCCATATTTTGAAGTGACCACTACAACACGTGACAGACCGAGAGGAGAACTGCTTGCGTAATGGCACAATTTGAAACAATTCAATCCATATTTTGCAGTGACCACTACAACACGTGACAGACCGAGTGGAGAACTGCTTGCGTAATGGCACAATTTGAAACAATTCAATCCAAATTTTGCAGTGACCACTACAACACGTGACAGACCGAGTGGAGAACTGCTTGCGTAATGGCACAATTTGAAACAATTAAATCCATATTTTGCAGTGACCACTACAACACGTGACAGACCGAGTGGAGAACTGCTTGCGTAATGGCACAATTTGAAACAATTCAATCCATATTTTGCAGGGACCACTACAACACGTGACAGACCGAGTGGAGAACTGCTTGCGTAATGGCACAATTTGAAACAATTCAATCCATATTTTGCAGTGACCACTACAACACGTGACAGACCGAGTGGAGAACTGCTTGCGTAATGGCACAATTTGAAACAATTCAATCCATATTTTGCAGGGACCACTACAACACGTGACAGACCGAGTGGAGAACTGCTTGCGTAATGGCACAATTTGAAACAATTCAATCCATATTTTGCAGTGACCACTACAACACGTGACAGACCGAGAGGAGAACTGCTTGCGTAATTGCAAAATGTTATTAATTCAATCCATACACACACAATACACACAATACACACGATACTCATGGACAACGTGGATCTTATTTTTACGCAGCCAACGCCCAATTTAGAGAGTGGATCTTTTTATTTCATACGCAAATTAACAATTTAGGACAACATTTGCACTACAAATGTGAACATCGAATCAAAATACTAGCATTTGACAGTTAAATACTTTGTCACCTAATCATACTAAAATGGCAATGTCTGATTGTTCCTTTGACAATATAGCTAATGTCTTTTAAGATTATGATTCTCGGGACTAGGAAAAATAATCCTAACATAAATTTCTAGCAGTTGGGCATGTGTCTTCACAGCCACGAATTTAATAAGATTCAAAAAACAAACACACAATGGGCTCTACTCTAGTCAACTCACAATGAGTGGGGAAAACAAAAAAGATTGTAGAGCATTAGAAAACGGGTGCAAAAGGTGGTAGAGCATGATGAATTACTTTCATGGGATCGGTATCTACTGATTAGACACTTTAATTAGCCAAAATGATCAAATCCTCGACCAATGGGATACAAAAAAACAAACACACAATGTGCTCTACCTCAGTCAACCTGACATTGAAGGTTGTGTAACACAACCTTCATATAACAAATGTTCATTGGACACAGGCACAGACACACTCACACACACACTGATGTGATCGTCCATATCATTAGTTTTGATGCAACGCAGCACCGATATGGAATTATTATCATCAAATTCACACCATTGTGAACATTTAGAGACCACAACAGCCATACAAAAGCATTACACAACCTTACCATAAGCAAATCAATGATATTTTAATTGAAAACTGATTAGATATTTCGCATTGATCGTCCATATCATTAGTTTTAAGGCAGCCAGAACCGATATGGAATTATTATCATCAAATTCACACCTCTGTGAACATTTAGAGACCACATGAGCTATACAAAAGCATCACAAAACCCTACCATAAGCCATCTTTGAAAATTCGAGTCAATATATTTGTATTCAACTTTCGAGCATTGCTGCAGCAAAATATCTGCGTGGCACTATTGATTTTACTTGGGCACTATTTAGTTGGACCGTTTAACTTCAAAACTAGCCCAAATGGAACACTGAAATGGCCTGCCAAATACTAGTTAGAGACATTTTTAAAATTACACAATGCTATTACGAATCAATATACACAATACACACGATACTCATGGACAACGTGGATCTTATTATCACGCAGCCAACACCCAATTTAGAGAGTGGATCTTTTATTTCATACGCAAATTAACAATTTAGGACAACATTTGCACTACAAATGTGAACATCGAATCAAAAAACTAGCATTTGACAGTAAAAAACTTTGTCACTTAATCATACAACACTGAAATGTCCTTCCAAATACTAATGGGATTCAAAAAACGAAAACACACAATGTGCTCTACTTCAGTCAACTCACTGTGAGTGGGGAATACAAAAAGATTGTAGAGCATTAGAAAACTTGTTCAAAAGGTGGTAGAGCATGAAGAATTAACTTCATGGGTTCAATATCTATAGATTAGACACTTTAATTAGCCAAAATGGTCAAATCCTCGACCAAGTCATAAGTCAATCATTGAATTGTACAATGTAAACACACTCAACATAAACAAACCGCCACCGCCATTTAGGTGCTTTATCAGTCAACTTTTACTGTTGAGTGAGTTTGTTCACATGTCATCATGCGCTTATCACCAGTTGATAAGAAAAGCACATGTTTTGTTGTTGTATGTGTGTCTATGTTTTAGTTCTATTGATTCAACTTCACAATCCTCATCTCACGCACAGTGCCCTCCCTCAGTCAACTCACAGTGAGTGAGTGGGAAAACAAAAAGATTGTAGAGCATTAAAAGACTTGTTCAAAAAGTGGTAGAACATGAAGAATTACCTTCATGGGATCGATATCTACTGATTAGACACTTTTATTAGCCAAAATGATCAAATCCTCGACCAATAGGATTCAAAAAACAAACACACAATGTGCTCTCTCTCAGTCAACTTACAGTGAGAGAGTGGGAATACAAAAATATTGTAGAGCATTAGAAAACGGGTGCAAAAGGTGGTAGAGCATGATGAAATACCTTCATGGGATCGCTATCTACTGATTAGACACTTTTATTAGCCAAAATGATCAAATCCTCGCCCAATAGGATTCAAAAAACGAAAACACACACTCTGCTTGCCTAATCATACACGGTGCCTTGGGTGTGGAAAACTTTGGACAACGTGGATCTTATTATCACGCAGCCAACACCCAATTTAGAGAGTGGATCTTTTATTTCATACGCAAATTAACAATTTAGGACAACATTTGCACTATAAAAGTGAAATACCAAATACCAAATGCTCATTGGACACAGACACACACTCACTCACTCACTGATGTGGTGATGTTGACTGTTGTGCATTGTAACCAACCTGACAAAGGTAGTGTTACACAACCTTCATATACCAAATGCTCATTGGACACAGACACCCACTCACACACAAACTGATGTGGTGATGATGATTTCCAATTAGCCAATTTCCATTGCCGATACCAATTGTATCGGCTATTTTGATGAACAAGCTTAGCTCGGCAATGGAAATTGGCTAGATTCAGCCAATTTCCATTGCCGATACATTGGAAATTGGCTAGATTCAGCCAATTTCCATCGCTTAGATTGTCCATATCATTAGTTTTGATGCAACGCAGCACCGATATGGAATTATTAACATCTAATTCACACCTTTGTGAACATTTAGAGCTCACATGTGCAATACAAAAGCATTACACAACCCTACCATAAGCCATCCAATCTTTGTGTTTGAATCTAATTAAATTCATGGCTGTGAAGACACATGCACAACTGCTAGAAATTTATGTCAGGATTATTTTTCCTAGTCCCAAGAATCATAATCTTAAAAGACATTAGCTATATTGTCAAAAGAACAATCAGACATTGCCATTTTAGTGTACTCAATATTCCAATCTTGGTATTTGAATTCTATTAAATTCGTGGCTGTGAAGACACATGCACAACTGCTAGAAATTTATGTCAGGATTATTTTTCCTAGTCCCGAGAATCATAATCTTAAAAGACATTAGCTATATTGTCAAAGGAACAATCAGACATTGCCATTTTAGGGTTTGTCACCTAATCATACACGGTGCCCTGGGTGTGGAACACTTTGGACAGCGTGGATCTTATTATCACGCAGCCAACACCCAATTTAGAGAGTGGATCTTTTATTTCATACGCAAATTAACAATTTAGGACAACATTTGCACTACAAATGTGAACATCGAATCAAAATGTCACCTAATCATACTTGACCCTATACAGTATTGACCAAGCACACACTGTGCTCTCTCCCTCAGTCAACACACAGTGAGTGGGGGAATACAAAAGGATTGTAGAGCATTAGAAAACGGGTGCAAAAGGTGGTAGAGCATGATGAAATACCTTCATGGGATCGCTATCTACTGATTAGACACTTTTACTAGCCAAAATGATCAAATCCTCGACCAATGGGATACAAAAACAAATTGACCAACCACATACAGTGCCCTCTCTCAGTCAACTCACAGTGAGAGAGTGGGAATACAAAAGGATTGTAGAGCATTAGAAAACGGGTGCAAAAGGTGGTAGAGCATGATGAAATACCTTCATGGGATCGCTATCTACTGATTAGACACTTTTACTAGCCAAAATGATCAAATCCTCGACCAATGGGATACAAAAACAAATTGACCAACCACATACAGTGCCCTCTCTCAGTCAACTCACAGTGAGAGAGTGGGAAAACAAAAAGATTGTAGAGCATTAGAAAATGGGTGCAAAAGGTGGTAGAGCATGATGAGTTACCTTCATGGGATCGCTATCTACTGATTAGACACTTTTACTAGCCAAAATGATCAAATCCTCGACCAATAGGATACAAAAACAAATTGACCAACCACATAGAGTGCCCTCTCTCAGTCAACTCACAGTGAGAGAGTGGGAATACAAAAGGATTGTAGAGCATTAGAAAACGGGTGCAAAAGGTGGTAGAGCATGATGAAATACCTTCATGGGATCGCAATCTACTGATTAGACACTTTTACTAGCCAAAATGATCAAATCCTCGACCAATGGGATTCAAAAAACAAACACACAATTTAATTTTTCGCAACTATCCATATCGGTGCCGCAACTGTCCATATCGGTGCCGCAACTGTCCATATCGGTGCCGCAAATGTCCATATCAGTGCCGCAAATCATCCTCAGACTGATACTGAAAAAAGTATCAGTACGAGGATAACTGTTCCTATGAGTGCCGCAATTATCCATATCAGTGCCGCAACTATCCATATCAGTGCCGCAAATCATCCTCAGACTGATACTGAAAAAAGTATCAGTACGAGGATAACTGTTCCTATGAGTGCCGCAACTATCCAAATCAGTGCCTCAACTGTCCATATCGGTGCCGCAACTGTCCATATCGGTGCCGCAACTATCCATATCAGTGCCGCAACTGTCCATATCAGTGCCGCAACTGTCCATATCGGTGCCGCAACTATCCATATCAGTGCCGCAACTGTCCATATCGGTGCCGCAACTGTCCATAGCTGTGCCGCAACTATCCATATCAGTGCGGCAACTGTCCATATCAGTGCCGCAACTGTCCATATCGGTGCCGCAACTATGCATATCAGTGCCGGAACTGTCCATATCGGTGCCGCAACCGTCCATATCAGTGCCGCAACTATCCATATCAGTGCCGCAACTGTCCATATCGGTGCCGCAACTATCCATATCAGTGCCGCAACTGTCCATATCGGTGCCGCAACTGTCCATATCGGTGCCGCAACTGTCCATATCAGTGCCGCAACTCTATATTAGCCGATACCGTATATATCGGCTATTTGATTGAACAAGCTTATCTCGGCCATGGAAATAGGTTAGATTCATCCTATTTCCATTGCGGCAACTCTATATTGTCCGATACCACATGTATCGGCTATTTGATTGAACAAGCTTATCTCGCAAATGGAAATAGGTTAGATTCATCCTATTTCCATTGCGGCAACTCTATATTGTCCGATACCACATGTATCGGCTATTTGATTGAACAAGCTTATCTCGCAAATGGAAATAGGTTAGATTCATCCTATTTCCATTGCGGCAACCATATGAATCGGCTGTTTGACTGAACAAACTTATCTCGCCCATGGAAATAGGTTAGATTCATCCTATTTCCATTGCTGGTGCATGGTGCCGCAACTGTCCATATCGGTGCCGCAACTGTCCATATCGGTGCCGCAACTATCCATATCAGTGCCGCAACTGTCCATATCGGTGCCGCAACTGTCCATATCGGTACCGCAACTATCCATATCGGTGCCGAAACTGTCCATATCGGTGCCGCAACTGTCCATATCGGTGCCGCAAATGTCTATATCGGTGCCGCAAATGTCCATATCAGTGCCGCAAATCATCCTCAGACTGATACTCAAAAAAGTATCAGTACGAGGATAACTGTTCGTATGAGTGCCGCAACTATCCATATCAGTGCCGCAACTGTCCATATCAGTGCCGCAACTATATATATCAGTGCTGCAACTGTCCCTATCGGTGCCGCAACTGTCCATATCGGTGCCGCAACTATCCATATCAGTGCCGAAACTGTCCATATCGGTGCCGCAAATGTCCATATCGGTGCCGCAACTATGCATATCAGTGCCGGAACTGTCCATATCGGTGCCGCAACTATCCATATCAGTGCCGCAACTGTCCATATCGGTGCCGCAACTATCCATATCAGTGCCGAAACTGTCCATATCGGTGCCGCAACTGTCCATATCGGTGCCGCAACTATGCATATCAGTGCCGGAACTCAATATTGGCCGATACCGTATGTATCAGCTGTTTGACTGAACAAACTTATCTCGGCCATGGAAATAGGTTAGATTCATCCTATTTCCATTGCTGGAAATCTATATTGTCCGATACCATATGTATCGGCTATTTGATTGAACAAACTTATCTCGGCAATGGAAATAGGTTAGATTCATCCTATTTCCATTGTTGGAAATCTAAATTGTCCGATACCACATGTATCGGCTATTTGATTGAACAAGCTTATCTCGCAAATGGAAATAGGTTAGATTCATCCTATTTCCAGTGCCGCAACCATATGTATCGTCTGTTTGACTGAACAAACTTATCTCGGCAATGGAAATAGGTTAGTTTCATCCTATTTCCATTGCTGGAAATCTAAATTGTCCGATACCACATGTATCGGCTGTTTGACTGAACAAACTTATCTCGGCCATGGAAATAGGTTAGATTCATCCTATTAACATTGCTGGTGCATGGTGCCGCAACTGTCCATATCGGTGCCGCAACTGTCCATATCGGTGCCGCAACTATCCATATCAGTGCCGCAACTGTCCATATCGGTGCCGCAACTGTCCATATCGGTGCCGCAACTATCCATATCAGTGCCGCAACTGTCCATATCGGTGCCGCAACTGTCCATATCGGTGCCGCAACTGTCAATATCAGTGCCGCAACTGTCCATATCAGTGCCGCAACTCAATATTGGCCGATACCGTATGTATCGGCTATTTGATTGAACAAGCTTATCTCGGCCATGGAAATAGGTTAGATTCATCCTATTTCCATTGCTGGAAATCTATATTGTCCGATACCACATGTATCGGCTATTTGATTGAACAAGCTTATCTCGCAAATGGAAATAGGTTAGATTCATCCTATTTCCATTGCGGCAACCATATGAATCGGCTGTTTGACTGAACAAACTTATCTCGGCAATGGAAATAGGTTAGATTCATCCTATTTCCATTGCTGGAAATCTAAATTGTCCGATACCACATGTATCGGCTATTTGATTGAACAAGCTTATCTCGCAAATGGAAATAGGTTAGATTCATCCTATTTCCATTGCTGGAAATCTAAATTGTCCGATACCACATGTATCGGCTGTTTGACTGAACAAACTTATCTCGGCCATGGAAATAGGTTAGATTCATCCTATTAACATTGCTGGTGCATGGTGCCGCAACTGTCCATATCGGTGACGCAACTGTCCATATCGGTGCCGCAACTATCCATATCAGTGCTGCAACTGTCCATATCGGTGCCGCAACTGTCCATATCGGTACCGCAACTATCCATATCAGTGCCGAAACTGTCCATATCGGTGCCGCAACTGTCCATATCGGTGCCGCAAATGTCCATATCGGTGCCGCAACTATCCATATCAGCGCCGCAACTATCCATATCAGTGCTGCAACTGTCCAAATCAGTGCCGCAACTGTCCATATCGGTGCCGCAACTGTCCATATCGGTGCCGCAACTATCCATATCAGTACGAGGATAACTGTTCGTATGAGTGCCTCAACTGTCCATATCAGTGCCGCAACTGTCCATATCGGTGCCGCAACTGTCCATATTGGTGCCGCAACTTTCCATATCTGCGCCGCAACTATCCATATCTGTGCCGCAAATGTCCATATCGGTGCCGCAACTATCCATATCAGTGCCGCAACTGTCCATATCGGTGCCGCAACTGTCCATATCAGTGCTGCAACTGTCCATATCGGTGCCGCAACTGTCCATATCGGTGCCGCAACTGTCCATATCAGTGCCGCAACTGTCAATATCGGTGCCGCAACTGTCCATATCAGTGCCGCAAATCATCCTCAGACTGATACTCAAAAAGTATCAGTACGAGGATAACTGTTCGTATAAGTGCGGCAACTGTCCATATCAGTACCGCAACTGTCCATAACAGTGCCGCAACTGTCTATATCGGTGCCGCAACTCATGCTCGGACTGAAACTCAAAAAAGTATCAGTACGAGGATAACTGTTCGTATGAGTGCCTCAACTGTCCATATCAGTAACGCAACTGTCCATATCGGTGCCGCAACTGTCCATATCGGTGCCGATACCGTATGTATCGGCTATTTGATTGAACAAGCTTATCTCGGCCATGGAAATAGGTTAGATTCATCCTATTTCCATTGCCGCAACCATATGAATCGGCTGTTTGACTGAACAAACTTATCTCGGCCAAGGAAATAGGTTAGATTCATCCTATTTATATTGCTGGAACTCTATATTGTCCGATACCACATGTATCGGCTATTTGATTGAACAAGCTTATCTCGCAAATGGAAATAGGTTAGATTCATCCTATTTCCAGTGCCGCAACCATATGTATCGGCTGTTTAGATGAACAAACTAATTTAGCAAATGGAAATAGGTTAGATTCATCCTATTTCCATTGCTGGTGCATGGTGCCGCAAATGTCCATATCGGGGCCGCAACTATGCATATCAGTGCCGGAACTGTCCATATCGGTGCCGCAACCGTCAATATCGGTACCGCAACAATCCATATCAGTGCCGAAACTGTCCATATCGGTGCCGAAACTGTCCATATCGGTGCCGCAACTGTCCATATCGGTGCCGCAAATGTCCATATTAGTGCCGCGACTGTCAATATCGGTGCCGCAAATGTCCATATCAGTGCCGAAACTGTCCATATCGGTGCCGCAACTGTCCATATCGGTGCCGCAACTGTCAATATCAGTGCCGCAACTGTCCATATCAGTGCCGCAACTCAATATTTTCCGATACCGTATGTATCGGCTGTCGCGTAAGCACGCTCAGTGACAACTAGGAAAGGTCAAGTTAGCGCCGAACGAGCAAGTTCAAGTGAAGACTACATTGCAGCGTTTGTCATAGTTCAATGTTTGTGTTCAGGCCTCAGACAAGGCATTTGTGTGTATATAACGGTGCTGGTAGACTGCCAGACGACAGTATTGATGTACCGAGCGAGCAGGTTACGAGAAGTGACTGCTTTATGTTTGACTTGTGTTTACTTTGCCAATAAACGCCCTGATGGACCCCAAGAACCCGATTTCTTCTCTCGTGGACTGTATAGTTCCGCGACATGGCGAGCCTGGCAGGATACGAACACGCAACCTGAGGAGAAGCAGGCGATCTTTCGGCGACTGTCATGTTATAGGAAGCAAGAAAAGGATGCTTTCGAAATGTTTCATGTAAGTTAGAACTAACCTTCGTTTAGAAGTCTATTGTTGGTGACGCCCTCGAACAACCCGCAATCTTTGGTTGGGTCAAAGCGTACGTCAGCTGACCTAGGCGGCCGTGGTGGTGCGACAATGGTTTTGTTGGTTCGATTCGATGATCACCAACTTGCCGTGAAAGTTGCCAACAAGTTTACCGACTTACGAAAAGGGCCTTCTTATGCTGCCTAAAGTACGAAGCTTGCTACGATAGGACTACACGATCTAATTGGTGGCCCTTTGGATTTGGATACCTTAAAGCTGGCCACGGGAATCGATTTGGAAAAGTTCTGATAACGACACGGGACAGATGTAGGAACCGCCATTTCGGGATTAAGAAAAGGAAGAAAAGGCTCAGGTGGGTGTCAAACTAGATGACACAAAAACTCCTGAATTGATCCACTCTGGTTCGTGTCGAAGACAATAAGGTTTGATTTATTTGTCATTATGTTCTATTGTTTGTGTTCGTGTTGAACATTACGGGATTGCCCAGTCGTGGTTGCCCTTATATGTCGTTACATTGGTTCAAGACCAACCATTCTGTTTGATTGGTGATTCGTGGCTGTTACCCGATCACTAGTTTCGCTGGTTCTTGACGAACCATTCTGTTCGATTGGTGATTCGTGGCTGTCACCCGATCGCTAGTTTCGCTGGTTCTTGACGAACCATTCGGTTTGATTGGTGATTCGTGGCTGTTACCCGATCACTAGTTTCGCTGGTTCTTGAAAAACCATTCGGTTTGATTTGTGATTTGTGGCTGTTACCCGATCACTAGTTTCGCTGGTTCTTGACGAACCATTCGGTTTGATTTGTGATTTGTGGCTGTTACCCGATCACTAGTTTCGCTGGTTCTTGACGAACCATTCGGTTTGATTTGTGATTTGTGGCTGTTACCCGATCACTAGTTTCGCTGGTTCTTGACGAACCATTCGGTTTGATTTGTGATTTGTGGCTGTTACCCGATCACTAGTTTCGCTGGTTCTTGACGAACCATTCGGTTTGATTTGTGATTCGTGGCTGTTACCCGATCACTAGTTTCGCTGGTTCTTGACAAACCATTCTGTTCGATTGGTGATTCGTGGCTGTTAGCCGATCACTAGTTCCACTGATTCTTGACGAACCATCGTGTTTGATTTGTGATTTGTGGTTGTTCCACAATTTTGATTCCGCTGGTTCTGAATAAACCATCGTGTTTGATTTGTGATTGGTGGTTGTTCGACGATCTTTGATTCCGATGGTTCTGAATAAACCATCGTGTTTGATTTGTGATTTTTGGTTGGTCCACGATCTTGATTCCTCTGGTTCTGGATGAACCATTGCATGGATAAGTATATCGTGGCTGTTCCACGAGCTTTGGTAATTGGATAAGTACTATGTGTTTCTTGGTGCTCGTGACCAGAACCCACAGCACATTTGCCTCTTAGGGTTTGTGGCCTAAACCCATAAATGCTAAATAGCATATTTGTCTCTTGAGCGTTCGAGATAATTTCTCAATGCGCTAGTAGTTTCAGACTCGTGTTTAACATCACGACTGATAACTAGAGGTCTCTTTGATCATCTGTTGGATCGAGCAGTAGCTCGGTTGTAATCAACAGCTCTGATGTCTCTTTGATCATCTGTTGGATCGAGCAGTAGCTCGGTTGCAATCAACAGCTCTGATGTCTCTTTGATCATCTGTTGGATCGAGCAGTAGCTCGGTTGCAATCAACAGCTCTGATGTCTCTTTGATCATCTGTTGGATCGAGCAGTAGCTCGGTTGCAATCAACAGCTCTGATGTCTCTTTGATCATCTGTTGGATCGAGCAGTAGCTCGGTTGTAATCAACAGCTCTGATGTCTCTTTGATCATCTGTTGGATCGAGCAGTAGCTCGGTTGTAATCAACAGCTCTGATGTCTCTTTGATCATCTGTTGGATCGAGCAGTAGCTCGGTTGCAATCAACAGCTCTGATGTCTCTAGGAACATCTGTCGGACCGTGGTGTCTACCTCGGTTAGGAACGACAGCTCTGTTCACAATGTTCATCTGTCGGACCGTGGTGGCTACCTCGGTTAGGAACGACAGCTCTGTTCACAATGTTCATCTGTTGGACCGTGGTGGCTACCTCGGTTAGGAACAACAGCTCTGTTCACAATGTTCATCTGTCGGACCGTGGTGGCTACCTCGGTTATGAACGACAGCTCTGTTCACCAAAGATCATCTGTCGGACCGTGGTGGCTACCTCGGTTAGGAACGACAGCTCTGTTCACCAAAGATCATCTGTCGGACCGTGGTGGCTACCTCGGTTAGGAACGACAGCTCTGTTCACAATGTTCATCTGTTGGACCGTGGTGGCTACCTCGGTTAGGAACAACAGCTCTGTTCACCAAGGATCATCTGATGGAACGTGGTGGACACCCCGTCACAATCGGCCGACTTGGCCCTAAACTTGATCTTCTGATGGAACGTGGTGGACACCCCGTCATGCTCGACTGCCTTGGCCTTAAACTGGATCATCTGATGGAACGTGGTGGACAACCCGTCATACTCGACTGCCTTGGCCCTAAACTGGATCGTCTGATGGAACGTGGTGGACACCCCGTCATAATCGACCGACTTGGCCCTAAACTGGATCGGCGGATGGGACGTGGTGGTCATCCCGTCATAATCGAAAGCCTTGGACTAATCTGGATCATCTGGTGGACCGTGGTGGCTACTTCGGTTAGGAACAACAGCTTTGGTGGCAATCCGTATCGCCTGTTGGATTGTGGTAGATACCCGGTCTCGAACGACAGCTTTGGTGGCAATCCGTATCGCCTGTTGGATCGTGGTAGATACCCGGTCTCGAACGACAGCTTTGGTGGCATTACGTAACGTCTGTTGGTTTTGGCATTGGCTCTGTTGCGAACAAAAGCTCTGATCACAAGCTGGATGGTCTGTTGGAAAGTGTTGGATACCGCGTCATGATCAACAACCTCGGCCTCTGACTGGATGGTCTTTTGGAACGGGAGGGACAAACCGTCACGATCAACAGCCTTGGTCCCTAAATGGATCGCTTGTTGGAACGGGATGGACAACCGTCACGAGAAACAGTCTCGGCCTCGGACTGGATCGCTGGTTGGAACGTGGTGGATACCTCGTCGTGATCAACCGCCTCGGCCTCTGACTGGATCGCTTGCTGGAACGTGGTTGGTACCTCGTTTTTGTCAGCAGCCATGGCCCCAAACCTGATGGTCTGTTGAAACGGGATGGATACCTCGTCATGATCAACAGCCTTGGCTTCAAGCTGGATCGCTTGATGGAAAGGAATGGACAACCCGTCACAATCAACACCAGGGGCTCCGAGTTGGTGCGCTTGTTGAAACACGGTGGACACCCCGTTATAAACAACGTGACAACAGACTGGAACGAGTGGTCGGTCTTTGCCTCCTGATCGTGTATATACGCTGATTACAAACCAGGCGATTGGTGAAGCATGGCTGTCCGATTGTGAGCAACGATCTTAATATCGATGAAACCCAAGTGATGATGATGGACGGCGACAGCTCCAAAGACTGATTCCTTTGAAGCTAGCAAAAATCCGGCCAAGTGTTTGAAAACCGTTGGACTTGTTTTTGACAATCCAATACCAGTGGTCGAACGTCTCTTCCGCTTGAAAGACGCTTGTTATGGCATTACGAGTATCTCCGCATACAGGAGCGACCCATGTTTACTGTATTCCACAATGAATTCCTAATTGTTGGTCCATGGATTTGGCTGCGACTAACACCAACTACTAACTGGAACGCCTGTGGGACAGTGGCTGACATCCTGTCACGAAAAACCGATATGGTAGCAGGAGAATCATTTGTTGGACTGCGGATGACGCCAGGTCATGAACGACAACTCTGGTCGCAACGTTTTCGTCTGTTGGACAGTGGCCAACACCCTGTCATGAGCCGCAGCCTTGGCCGTATACTGGAAAAATTGGTGAAACTTAACCGACTCACTGTCGTAAACGAATATTCGTGATTGAGGGATTCTTATTCATTATGAACAAAGGTAAAGAACTATATTTTCATAATATTACTCCCATGCATATAGCAATTGACGACAGAGGTCAGAGTATTCAACTTGTGGAACTCGGTGGACTGCCCGAAAAGACCCTTCATGTGCTAACTCATTTAACTCGGTGAAGCTGAAGGATATTCTAAAGTGGAACAAGTTTGAATCAAGCAGAAAATGGTGGCCTAGTAACCTACGTTAAAATGAGCTTCTCCTACGTTGGTCAACGTTGGCTCTTCCCGGTCATTCCGCACTCAAATCGTCAAGTGATCAAGATGCGTTGCCGATCTTCATTCGATTTTGGGAATCGTTACTCAGATCGTGGGCGGGAGAGTGTCGCGTAAGCACGCTCAGTGACAACTAGGAAAGGTCAAGTTAGCGCCGAACAAGCAAGTTCAAGTCAAGACTACATTGCAGCGATTGTCATAGTTCAATGTTTGTGTTCATGCCTCAGACAAGGCATTTGTGTGTATATAACGGTGCTGGTAGACTGCCAGACGGACAGTATTGATGTACCGAGCGAGCAGGTTACAAGAAGTGGCTGCTTTATGTTTGTCTTGTGTTTACTTTGCCAATAAACGCCCTGATGAACCCCAAGAACCCGATTTCTTCTCTCGTGGACTGCACAGTTCCGCGACATCGGCTGTTTGACTGAACAAACTTATCTCGGCCATGGAAATAGGTTAGATTCATCCTATTTCCATTGCTGGAAATCTATATTGTCCGATACCACATGTATCGGCTATTTGATTGAACAAGCTTATCTCGCAAATGGAAATAGGTTAGATTCATCCTATTTCCATTGCCGCAACCATATGAATCGGCTGTTTGACTGAACAAACTTATCTCGGCCATGGAAATAGGTTAGATTCATCCTATTTCCATTGCTGGAAATCTATATTGTCCGATACCACATGTATCGGCTATTTGATTGAACAAGCTTATCTCGCAAATGGAAATAGGTTAGATTCATCCTATTTCCATTGCGGCAACCATATGAATCGGCTGTTTGACTGAACAAACTTATCTCGGCCATGGAAATAGGTTAGATTCATCCTATTAACATTGCTGGTGCATGGTGCCGCAACTGTCCATATCGGTGCCGCAACTGTCCATATCGGTGCCGCAACTATCCATATCAGTGCTGCAACTGTCCATATCGGTGCCGCAACTGTCCATATCGGTGCCGCAACTATCCATATCAGTGCCGAAACTGTCCATATCGGTGCCGCAACTGTCCATATCGGTGCCGCAAATGTCCATATCAGTGCCGCAACTGTCCATATCGGTGCCGCAACTATCCATATCAGTGCTGCAACTGTCCAAATCAGTGCCGCAACTTTCCATATCGGTGCCGCAACTGTCCATATCGGTGCCGCAACTATCCATATCAGTACGAGGATAACTGTTCCTATGAGTGCCGCAACTGTCCATATCGGTGCCGCAACTGTCCATATCGGTGCCGCAACTGTCCATATCGGTGCCGCAACTATCCATATCGGTGCCGCAACTATCCATATCAGTGCCGCAACTGTCCATATCGGTGCCGCAACTATGCATATCAGTGCCGGAACTGTCCATATCGGTGCCGCAACCGTCCATATCAGTGCCGAAACTGTCCATATCGGTGCCGAAACTGTCCATATCGGTGCCGCAAATGTCCATATTAGTGCCGCGACTGTCAATATCGGTGCCGCAAATGTCCATATCAGTGCCGCAAATCATCCTCAGACTGATACTCAAAAAGTATCAGTACGAGGATAACTGTTCGTATAAGTGCGGCAACTGTCCATATCAGTACCGCAACTGTCCATAACAGTGCCGCAACTGTCTATATCGGTGCCGCAACTCATGCTCGGACTGAAACTCAAAAAAGTATCAGTACGAGGATAACTGTTCGTATGAGTGCCTCAACTGTCCATATCAGTAACGCAACTGTCCATATCGGTGCCGCAACTGTCCATATCGGTGCCGATACCGTATGTATCGGCTATTTGATTGAACAAGCTTATCTCGGCCATGGAAATAGGTTAGATTCATCCTATTTCCATTGCCGCAACCATATGAATCGGCTGTTTGACTGAACAAATTTATCTCGGCCAAGGAAATAGGTTAGATTCATTCTATTTATATTGCTGGAACTCTATATTGTCCGATACCACATGTATCGGCTATTTGATTGAACAAGCTTATCTCGCAAATGGAAATAGGTTAGATTCATCCTATTTCCAGTGCCGCAACCATATGTATCGGCTGTTTAGATGAACAAACTAATTTAGCAAATGGAAATAGGTTAGATTCATCCTATTTCCATTGCTGGTGCATGGTGCCGCAAATGTCCATATCGGGGCCGCAACTATGCATATCAGTGCCGGAACTGTCCATATCGGTGCCGCAACCGTCAATATCGGTACCGCAACAATCCATATCAGTGCCGAAACTGTCCATATCGGTGCCGCAACAATCCATATCAGTGCCGATACTGTCCATATCGGTGCCGCAACTGTCCATATCGGTGCCGCAAATGTCCATATTAGTGCCGCGACTGTCAATATCGGTGCCGCAAATGTCCATATCAGTGCCGCAAATCATCCTCAGACTGATACTCAAAAAGTATCAGTACGAGGATAACTGTTCGTTTAAGTGCGGCAACTGTCCATATCAGTACCGCAACTGTCCATAACAGTGCCGCAACTGTCTATATCGGTGCCGCAACTCATGCTCGGACTGAAACTCAAAAATGTATCAGTACGAGGATAACTGTTCGTATGAGTGCCTCAACTGTCCATATCAGTAACGCAACTGTCCATATCGGTGCCGCAACTGTCCATATCGGTGCCGCAACTGTCCATATCAGTGCCGCAACTCATCCTCGGACTGATACTCAAAAAATTCCGGCAAGCCGGTAAAGTAGCGAGACGAAGTTTTGACTATGATAAAATATTGTTTAGTATTATTTCTATACAACGAACTTATTCAATCCCACAAATTTAAGATATTTTGAATATATCGTTTGAACATTGCTGGTACATCAAATGTTGGAGTGTGAAAATATGTGTTGGGTTGTACAATGTTCAACATGTTTGTTTCAGGATCAAAATCAAATATCTGCGTGTAACAACCTCTATTTAAACAAACAATAAAACTGACATGTCAACACCATGTGTATGCTGCTACAAAACAAACCAAACAAACCGTAATGTGTTTTAGGAATAATTGTCTAAATAATTAATGCTGATGCCTCCTCACTGGAAAATCATACATTTGGAGCTAAATCTTGCAGTTTGGCCACCAAGACAGACCTCGAATTGAAAACTTTACAAAGATATTCATTTCATTTGACAAATTGTTTCTCCAAAGCACTACTATTCACTGTCAAGAAACCACTTCAATGTCTTCTTACAGTACTGTTGATATAAGGGAGATTTTCAAAATACAGATGATGGACTGTCGGTTATACATCGACATCTTCACACGAAACACACAGTTGTATCGATCTGGAAGGCTCTACTTGGATCAGGTGCAAGGATATCTATATTGATTCATTTTGGAATGCCATCATAAGTTGTGAATTTCATAACATTTGTGTTGGAGCATTGATGATAACTCTCTCCTGATGTTTTGAATTTCTTCTATCCTCTACAAACTGACATATTCAGACATGGAGTAAGTTTTCTTTCTCATTTGGATGGATCTCGTCTAAAATGGAGACGATAGAGACTTGTTGCAGGTGATACATCGGGTTGAACACAAGGCAAATGTGGCAACTTTTGGACAAAAACACTCGAATGTTAAACCAGAAAATGTAATAAAGACTGTCTTTGTATTGGTTAGAGGTCGTTCGTCTTCAAAAATGAGTTCACGAATTGCATTTGTGGTCAAATAATTGAACTAAAGGCAGCATAGAGTCTTGCAATTGTGATTGTAAGCAACTTAACTTAAAACTTTATAAACAAAACAAATGCCCACTTTTGAAATAATTCACATATGACGTTAACCTAATGTAATGTGTGTAAAATATATATAATTTGGTCACTGCTACCCCCTGCATCTCAGTTACTACGGCTGTGTTGTCATATTTTGCATACGGCATACCAACGTGTTCAGAAAAAAGATGTTTTTGGATAATATCTCCACAACCAGATAACCTAGGATGCTGATTTTAGGAATGTAACCGTTTCACATGGTGTGGAGTGTGTGTGCCAAGTTTGGTTGCTTGGGGTGGTGTAGTTTCTTCTGGCAAGAAAGCAACGGACAGACAGACAGACAGACAGAGTGAAACTTAAAAATTAGTCTTCGACTTCGTTCTTTCGAACTTCGTGTTGCTAAAAAGTATCAGTACGAGGATAACTGTTCGTATGAGTGCCGCAACTGTCCATATCAGTGCTGCAACTGTCCATAACAGTGCCGCAACTGTCCATATCGGTGCCGCAACTCATCCTCGGACTGATACTCCAAAAAAGTATCAGTACGAGGATAACTGTTCGTATGAGTGCCGCAACTGTCCATATCGGTGCCGCAACTCATGCTCGGACTGAAACACAAAAAAGTATCAGTACGAGGATAACTGTTCGTATGAGTGCCTCAACTGTCCATATCAGTACCGCAACTGTCCATATCAGTGCCGCAACTGTCCATATCGGTGCCGCAACTGTCCATATCAGTGCTGCAACTGTCCATATCAGTGCCGCAACTGTCCATATCGGTGCCGCAACTCATCCTCGGACTGATACTCCAAAAAAGTATCAGTACGAGGATAACTGTTCGTATGAGTGCCGCAACTGTCCATATCAGTGCCGCAACTGTCCATATCGGTGCCGCAACTCATCCTCGGACTGATACTCAAAAAAGTATCAGTACGAGGATAACTGTTCGTATGAGTGCCTCAACTGTCCATATCAGTACCGCAACTGTCCATATCGGTGCCGCAACTGTCCATATCGGTGCCGCAACTGTCCATATCAGTGCCGCAACTCATCCTCGGACTGATACTCAAAAAAATTCCGGCAAGCCGGTAAAGTAGCGAGACAAAGTTTTGACTATGATAAAATATTGTTTAGTATTATTTCTATACAACGAACTTTTACAATCCCACAAATTTAAGATATTTTGAATATCTCGTTTGAACATTGCTGCTACATCAAATGTTGGAGTGTGAAAATATGTGCTGGGTTGTACAATGTTCAACATGTTTGTTTTAGAATCAAAGTCAAATATCTGCGTGTAACAACCTTTATTTAAACAAACAATAAAATTGACATGTCCACACCATGTGTATGCTGCTACAAAACAAACCAAACAAACCGTGATGTGTTTTAGGAATTATTGACTAAAGAATTAATGCTGATGCCTCCTCACTGGAGAATCATACCTTTGGAGGCAAATCTTGTAGTTTGGCCACCAAGACAGACCTAGAATTGAAAACTTTACAAAGATATTCATTTCATTTGACCAATTGTTTCTTCAAAGCAGCACTATTCACAGTCAAACAACCACTTCATGTCTTCTTACAGTACTGTTGATATAAGGGAGATTTTCAAAATACAGATGATGGACTGTCGGTTGTGCATTGATATCTTCACTCGAAACACACCGTTGTATCGATCTGGAAGGCTCTACTTGGATCAAGTGCAATGATATCTATATCGATTCATTTTGGAATGCCATCATAAGTTGTGAATTTCATAATAACCTTTGTGTTGAAGCATTGATGATAACTCTCTCCTGATGTTTTGAATTTCTTCTATCCTCTACAAACTGACATATTCAAAGACATGGAGTAAGTTTTCTTTCTCATTTGGATGGATCTCGTCTAAAATGGAGACGATAGAGACTAGTTGCAGGTGATACATCGGGTTGAACACAAGGCAAATGTGGCAACTTTGGGACAAAAACACTTGATTAAACCAGAAAATGTAACAAAGACTGTCTTTGTATTGGTTAGAGATCGTTCGTCTTCAAAAATGTGTTCACGAATTGCATTTGTGGTCAAATAATTGAACTAAAGGCAGCTGAGGGCCTTGCAATTGTGATTGTAAGCAACACAACCTCAAAGCTAATCAAAATAAAACAAATGCCCACTTTTGAAATAATTCACATATGACGTTACTCTTATGTAATGTGAGTAAAAGATATATAATTTGGTCACTGCAACCCCCCTGCCTCTCAGATACTACAGCTGTGTTGTCATATTTAGCATACGGCATACCAACGTGTTCAGAAAAAAGATCTTTTTGGATAATATCTCCACAACCAGATAACCTAGGATGCTTATTTTTGGAATGTAACCGTTTCACATGGTATGGAGTGTGTGTGCCAAGTTTGGCTGCGTGGGGTGGTGTAGTTTCTTCTGGCAAGAAAGCAACGGACATGTACGAGGATAACTGTTCGTATGAGTGCCTCAACTGTCCATATCAGTACCGCAACTGTCCAAATCAGTGCCGCAACTGTCCATATCGGTGCCGCAACTATCCATATCAGTGCCGCAACTGTCAATATCTGTGCCGCAACTGTTCATATCGGTGCCGCAACTCATGCTCGGACTGATACTCAAAAAGTATCTGTACGAGGATAACTGTTCGTATAAGTGCCGCAACTGTCCATATCAGTACCGCCACTATCCATATCAGTGCCGCAACTTTCCATATCAGTGCCGCAAATCATCCTCAGACTGATACTCAAAAAAGTATCAGTACGCGGATAACTGTTCGTATGAGTGCCTCAACTGTCCATATCAGTACCGCAACTGTCCATATCGGTGCCGCAACTGTCCATATCTGCGCCGCAACTATCCATATCAGTGCTGCAACTGTCCAAATCAGTGCCGCAACTAACCATATCGGTGCCCCAACTGTCCATATCGGTACCGCAACTATCCATATCAGTGCCGCAACTGTCCATATCAGTACCGCCACTATCCATATCAGTGCCGCAACTTTCCATATCAGTGCCGCAAATCATCCTCAGACTGATACTCAAAAAAGTATCAGTACGCGGATAAAAGTTCCTATGAGTGCCGCAACTGTCCATATCGGTGCCGCAACTGTCCATATCGGTGCCGCAACTCATCCTCGGACTGATACTCAAAAAAGTATCAGTACGAGGATAACTGTTCGTATGAGTGCCGCAACTGTCCATATCAGTACCGCAACTATCCATATCAGTGCCGCAACTGTCAATATCAGTGCCGCAACTGTCCATATCGGTTCCCCAACTGTCCATATCGGTGCCGCAACTATCCAAATCAGTGCCGCAACTGTCCATATCGGTGCCGCAACTGTTTATATCGGTGCCGCAACTATCCATATCAGTACGAGGATAACTGTTCGTATGAGTGCCTCAACTGTCCATATCAGTACCGCAACTGTCCATATCTGTGCCGCAACTGTCCATATCGGTGCCGCAACTATCCATATCAGTGCTGCAACTGTCCATATCAGTGCCGCAACTGTCCATATCGGTGCCGCAACTGTCCATATCGGTGCCGCAACTATCCATATCGGTGCCGCAACTGTCCATATCAGTGCCGCAAATGTCCATATCAGTGCCGCAACTATCCATATCAGTGCTGCAAATCATCCTCAGACTGATACGCAAAAAGTATCAGTACGCGGATAACTGTTCCTATAAGTGCCGCAACTGTCCATATCGGTTCCGCAACTGTCCATATCGGTGCCGCAACTCATGCTCGGACTGAAACTCAAAAAAGTATCAGTACGAGGATAACTGTTCGTATGAGTGCCGCAACTGTCCATATCAGTGCCGCAACTGTCCATAACAGTGCCGCAACTGTCCATATCAGTGCCGCAACTGTCCATATCGGTTCCCCAACTGTCCATATCGGTGCCGCAACTATCCAAATCAGTGCCGCAACTGTCCATATCGGTGCCGCAAATGTTTATATTGGTGCCGCAACTATCCATATCAGTACGAGGATAACTGTTCGTATGAGTGCCTCAACTGTCCATATCAGTACCGCAACTGTCCATATCTGTGCCGCAAATGTCCATATCGGTGCCGCAACTATGCATATCAGTGCCGGAACTGTCCATATCGGTGCCGCAACTATCCATATCGGTGCCGCAACTATCCATATCAGTGCCGCAACTGTCAATATCAGTGCCGCAACTGTCCATATCAGTGCCGCAACTGTCCATATCGGTTCCCCAACTGTCCATATCGGTGCCGCAACTATCCATGTCAGTGCCGCAACTGTCCATATCAGTGCCGCAACTGTCCATATCAGTGCCGCAACTCATCCTCGGACTGATACTCAAAAAAGTATCAGTACGAGGATAACTGTTCGTATGAGTGCCGCAACTGTCCATATTAGTGCCGCAAATGGCCATATCAGTGCCGCATAAGAAAACTTGTTCAAAAGGTGGTAGAGCATGATTATTTACCTTCATGGGATCGGTATCTACAGATAAGACACTTTAATTAGCCGAGATGATCAAATCCACGACCAATAGGATTCAAAAAACGAAAACACACACTCTGCTCACCTAATCATACACGGTGCCCTGGGTGTGGAAAACTTTGGACAACGTGGATATTATTTTTTACCCGGCCAACACCCAATTTAGAGAGTGGATCTTTTAATTCATAACCAAATTAACAATTTAAGACAACATTTGCATTATAAAAGTGAAATACGAAATACCAAATGCTCATTGGACACAGACACACACTCACTCACTCACTGATGTGTTAATGATGACTGTTGTGCATTGTGTAGATTGTCCATATCATGGAAATCAGTGGGAATACAAAAAGATTGTAGAACATAAGAAAACTTGTTCAAAAGGTGGTAGAGCATGATGAATTACCTTCATGGGATCGGTATCTACAGATTAGACACTTTAATTAGCCAAAATGATCAAATCCTCGACCAATAGGATTCAAAAAACAAACACACAATGTGCTCTCTCCATCAGTCAACTCACAGTGAGTGAGTGGGAATACAAAAAGATTGTAGAGCATTAGAAAACTTGTTCAAAAGGTGGTAGAGCATGATGAATTACCTTCATGGGATCGGTATCTACAGATTAGACACTTTAATTAGCCAAAATGATCAAATCCTCGACCAATAGGATTCAAAAAACAAACACACAATGTGCTCTCTCCATCAGTCAACTCACAGTGAGTGGGGAACACAAAAGGTTTGTATACAACTTTCGAGCATTGCTGTAGCAAAATATATGCGTGGGCCAATTGAATTTACTTGGGGATTATTTAGTTGGACCGTTTAACTTCAAAACTAACCCAAATGGAACACTGAAATGTCCTTCCAAATACTAATGGGATTCAATAAACGAAAACACACAATGTGCTCTCTCCATCAGTCAACTCACAGTGAGTGGGGGGAAAACAAAAGGTTTGTAGAGCATTAGAAAACGGATGCAAAAGTTGGTAGAGCATGATGGGTTACCTTCATGGGATCGGTATCTACAGATTAGACACTTTAATTAGCCAAAATGATCAAATCCTCGACCAATAGGATTCAAAAAACAAACACACAATGTGCTCTCTCCATCAGTCAACTCACAGTGAGTGGGGAACACAAAAGGTTTGTATACAACTTTCGAGCATTGCTGTAGCAAAATATATGCGTGGGCCTATTGAATTTACTTGGGGATTATTTAGTTGGACCGTTTAACTTCAAAACTAGCCCAAATGGAACACTGAAATGTCCTTCCAAATACTAATGGGATTCAAAAAACGAAAACACACAATGTGCTCTCTCCATCAGTCAACTCACAGTGAGTGGGGGAAAACAAAAGGTTTGTAGAGCATTAGAAAACGGATGCAAAAGTTGGTAGAGCATGATGGGTTACCTTCATGGGATCGGTATCTACAGATTAGACACTTTAATTAGCCAAAATGATCAAATCCTCGACCAATAGGATTCAAAAAACAAACACACAATGTGCTCTCTCCATCAGTCAACTCACAGTGAGTGGGGAACACAAAAGGTTTGTAGAGCATTAGAAAACGGATGCAAAAGTAGGTAGAGCATGATGGGTTACCTTCATGGGATCGGTATCTACAGATTAGACACTTTAATTAGCCAAAATGATCAAATCCTCGACCAATAGGATTCAAAAAACAAACACACAATGTGCTCTCTCCATCAGTCAACTCACAGTGAGTGGGGAACACAAAAGGTTTGTAGAGCATTAGAAAACGGATGCAAAAGTTGGTAGAGCATGATGGGTTACCTTCATGGGATCGGTATCTACAGATTAGACACTTTAATTAGCCAAAATGATCAAATCCTCGACCAATAGGATTCAAAAAACAAACACACACAGTGCCCTCTCTCTCAGTTAACTCACAGTGAGTGGAGAATACAAACTTTGGACAACGTGGATCTTATTTTCACGCGGCCAACACCCAATTTAGAGAGTGGATCTTTTAATTTTATAAGCAAATTAACAATTTAGGACAACATTTGCACTATAAAAGAGAAATACCAAATAGCAAATGCTCATTGGACACAGACACACACTCACTCACTCACTGATGTGGTGATGATGACTGTTGTGCATTGTGACCAACCTGACAAAGGTAGTGTTACACAACCTTCATATGCCAAATGCTCATTGGACACAGACACACACTCACACACAAACTGATGTGGATGTGGTGATGATGATTTCCAATTAGCCAATTTCCATTGCCGATACCTTGGAAATTGGCTAGATTCAGCCAATTTCCATTGCCGATACATTGGAAATTGGCTTGATTCAGCCAATTTCCATGGCCGATACCAATTGTATCGGCTATTTTGATGAACAAGCTTAGCTCGGCAATGGAAATTGGCTAGATTCAGCCAATTTCCATCGCTTAGATTGTCCATATCATTAGTGTATCGCAACGCAGCACCGATATGGAATAATTATCATCAAATGCACACCACTGTGAACATTTAGAGCCCACATAAGCCATACAAAGGCATTACACAACTCTACCATAAACCAATCATTGATATGTTAATTGAAAACAATTTAGATATTTCGCTTAAATTGTCCATATCATTAGTTTTGATGCAACGCAGCACCGATATGGAAATTTTTTCATAAAATGCACACCTCTGTGAACATTTAGAGCCCACATGTGCCCTACAAAAGCATTACACAACCCAACCATAAGCCATAAACAAGACAGTATTGAATAAAACACACAATGTGCTCTACCTCAGTTAAGTCACAGTGAGTGAGTGGGAATACAAAAAAATTGTAGAGCATAAGAAAACTTGTTCAAAAGGTGGTAGAGCATGATGAACTAACTTCATGGGATCGGTATCTTCTGATTAGACACTTTTATTAGCCAAAATGATCAAATCCTCGACCAATAGGATTCAAAAACAAATTGACCAAACACACACAGTGCCCTCTCTCTCAGTCAACTCACAGTGAGTGGAGAATACAAACTTTGGACAACGTGGATCTTATTATCACGCAGCCAACATCCAATTTAGAGAGTGGATCTTTTATTTCATAAGCAAATTAACAATTTAGGACAACATTTGCACTAGAAAAGTGAACTTCGAATCAAAAAACTAGCATTTGATAGTTAAAAAGCTTTTCACCTAATCATACTAAAATGGCAATGTCTGATTGTTCCTTTAACAATATAGCTAATGTCTTTTAAGATTATGATTTTTGGGACTATTTCAGTCAACTCACAGTGAGTGGAAAACACAAAAGATTTGTAGAGCATTAGAAAAGTGATGCAAAAGTTGGTAGAGCATGATGGGTTCCCTTCATGGGATCTGTATCTACAGATTAGACACTTTAATTAGCCAAAATGATCAAATCCTCGACCAACAGGATTCAAAAAACAAACCCACAATCTGCTCTCTCCATCAGTCAACTCACAGTGAGTGGGGAACACAAAAGGTTTGTATACAACTTTCGAGCATTGCTGTAGCAAAATATATGGGTGGGCCTATTGAATTTACTTTGGGATTATTTAGTTGGACCGTTTAACTTTAAAACTAGCCCAAATGGAACACTGAAATGTCCTTCCAAATACTAATGGGATTCAAAAAACGAAAACACACAATGTGCTCTCTCCATCAGTCAACTCACAGTGAGTGGGGAACACAAAAGATATGTAGAGCATTAGAAAACGGATGCAAAAGTTGGTAGAGCATGATGGGTAACCTTCATGGGATCTGTATCTACAGATTAGACACTTTAATTAGCCAAAATGATCAAATCCTCGACCGATAGGATTCAAAAACAAATTGACCAAACACACACAGTGCCCTCTCTCTCAGTCAACTCACAGTGAGTGGAGAATACAAACTTTGGACAACGTGGATCTTATTATCACGCAGCCAACATCCAATTTAGAGAGTGGATCTTTTATTTCATACGCAAATTAACAATTTAGGACAACATTTGCACTAGAAAAGTGAACTTCGAATCAAAAAAACTAGCATTTGATAGTTAAAAAGCTTTTCACCTAATCATACTAAAATGGCAATGTCTGATTGTTCCTTTGACAATATAGCTAATGTCTTTTAAGATTATGATTTTTGGGACTAGGAAAAATAATCCTGACATAAATTTCTAGCAGTTGTGCATGTGTCTTCACAGCCACAAATTTAATAAAATACAAATATAAAGATTGGAATATCGAGTACACTAAAATGGCAATGTCTGATTGTTCCTTTGAAAATATAGCTAATGTCTTTTAAGATTATGATTCTGGGGATTAGGAAAAATAATCCTGACATAAATTTCTAGCAGTTGGGCATGTGTTTTCACAGCCACGAATTTAATAAGATTCAAATACAAAGATTGGAATATTGAGTATATTAAAATGGCAATGTCTGACTGTTCCTTTGACAATATAGCTAATGTCTTTTAAGATTATGATTTTTGGGACTAGGAAAAATAATCCTGACATGTATTTCTAGCAGTTGGGCATGTGTCTTCACAGCCACGAATTTAATAAGATTCAAAAAACAAACACACAATGTGCTCTACCTCAGTCAACTCACAGTGAGTGGGGAAAAACAAAAAGATTGTAGAGCATTAGAAAACGGGTGCAAACGGTGGTAGAGCATGAAGAATTACCTTCATGGGATCGGTATCTACTGATTAGACACTTTTATTAGCCAAAATGATCAAATCCTTGACCAATAGAATTCAAAAAACAAAAACACACACTCTGCTCACCTAATCATACACGGTGCCCTGGGTGTGGAAAACTTTGGACAACTTGGATCTTATTTTCACGCAGCCAACACCCAATTTAGAGAGTGGATCTTTTTAATTTTATAAGCAAATTAACAATTTAGGACAACATTTGCACTATAAAAAGTGAAATACCAAATACCAAATGCTCATTGGACACAGACACACACTCACTCACTCACTGATGTGGATGTGGTGATGATGATTTCCAATTAGCCAATTTCCATTGTGGATACCTTGGAAATTGGCTAGATTAAGCCAATTTCCATTGCCGATACATTGGAAATTGGCTAGATTCAGCCAATTTCCATGGCCGATACCAATTGTATAGGCTATTTTGATGAACAAGCTTAGCTCGGCAATGGAAATTGGCTAGATTCAGCCAATTTCCATCGCTTAGATTGTCCATATCATTAGTGTATCGCAACGCAGCACCGATATGGAATAATTATCATCAAATGCACACCACTATGAACATTTAGAGCCCACATAAGCCATACAAAGGTATTACACAACAATACCATAAGCCAATCATTGATATGTTAATTGAAAACTAATTAGATATTTCGCTTAGATTGTCCATATCATTAGTTTTGATGCAACGCAGCACCGATATGGAAATTTTTTCATAAAATGCACACCTCTGTGAACATTTAGAGCCCACATGTGCCCTACAAAAGCATTACACAACCCAACCATAAGCCATAAACAAGACAGTATTGAATAAAACACACAATGTGCTCTACCTCAGTCAACTCACAGTGAGTGAGTGGGAATACAAAAAGATTGTAGAGCATAAGAAAACGGGTGCAAAAGGTGGTAGAGCATGATGAATTACCTTCATGGGATCGGTATATTCTGATTAGACACTTTAATTAGCCAAAATGATCAAATCCTCGACCAATAGGATTCAAAAAACAAACACACAATGTGCTCTCTCTCTCTCTCTCTTTCAGTCAACTCACAGTGAGTGGGGTTAAACAAAAACATTTGCGACCATCGAAAAACATCGCTATACCTTATTCATCCTCAAGTAATACACTAATTCTCGTAGATTCACTTCATATCAACTAATTAAAACACATAAGAGGGTGGTGGGTAGTGTAATACTCAAATAACAAACCAAAAATCTCCAACGTAAACATTGAGGAAACTCGAATGTGAACATTTGCGACCATCGAAAAACATCGCTATACCTTATTCATCCTCAAGTAATACACTAATTCTCGTAGATTCACTTCATATCAACTAATTAAAACACATAAGAGGGTGGTGGGTAGTGTAATACTCAAATAACAAACCAAAAACTAAAAATCTCCAACGTAAACATTGAGGAAACTCGAATGTGAACATTTGCGATCATCGAAAAACATCGCTATACCTTATTCATCCTCAAGTAATACACTAATTCTCGTAGATTCACTTCATATCAACTAATTAAAACACATAAGAGGGTGGTGGGTAGTGTAATACTCAAATAACAAACCAAAAACCAAAAATCTCCAACGTAAACATTGAGGAAACTCGAATGTGAACATTTGCGACCATCGAAAAACATCGCTATACCTTATTCATCCTCAAGTAATACACTAATTCTCGTAGATTCACTTCATATCAACTAATTAAAACACATAAGAGGGTGGTGGGTAGAGTAATACTCAAATAACAAACCAAAAACCAAAAATCTCCAACGTAAACATTGAGAAAACTCGTACGTGAACATTTGCGACCATCGAAAAAAATCGCTATACCTTATTTATCCTCAAGTAAGACACTAATTCTCGTAGATTCACTTCATATCAACTAATTAAAACACCTAAGAGGGTGGTGGGTAGAGTAATACTCAAATACCAAACCAAAAACCAAAAATCTCCAACGTAAACATTGAGGAAATATATTGCCGGAAACTTTTTCTCAAGTTGACAAAGAAGTTGGGGAATGAATTTCTTTCATTGAAATTTTAATTGATAAATGATTAGATTTTACGCGTAGATTGTCCATATAATTAGTTTTGATGCAACGCAGCACCGATATGGAAATCTTTTCATAAAATGCACACCTCTGTGAAAATTTGAGCCCACATGTGCCCTACAAAAGCATTACACAACCCTACCATAAGCCATAAACATGACAGTATTGACCAAACACACAATGTGCTCTACCTCAGTCAACTCACAGTGAGTGAGTGGGAATACAAAAAGATTGTAGAGCATAAGAAAACTTGTTCAAAAGGTGGTAGAGCATGATGAACTAACTTCATGGAATCGGTATCTTCTGATTAGACACTTTTATTAGCCAAAATGATCAAATCCTCGACCAATAGGATTCAAAAACAAATTAACCAAACACACACAGTGCCCTCTCTCTCAGTTAACTCTCAGTGAGTGGAGAATACAAACTTTGGACAGCGTGGATCTTATTATCACGCAGCCAACACCCAATTTAGAGAGTGGATTTTTTATTTCATCCGCAAATTAACAATTTAGGACAAGATTTTTAGTTTTTGGTTTGGTATTCCAGTATTACTCTACTCACCACCCTGTTAGGTGTTTTAATAAGTAGATATGAAGTGAATCTACGAGAATTAGTGTCTTACTTGAGGATTAATAAGGTATAGCGATGTTTTTCGATGATCGCAAATGTTCACATTCGAGTTTCCTCAATGTTTACGTTGGAGATTTTTGTTTTTTGGTTTGGTATTCCAGTATTACTCTACCCACCACCCTGTTAGATGTTTTAATAAGTAGATATGAAGTGAATCTACGAGAATTAGTGTATTACTTGAGGATGAATAAGGTATAGCGATTTTTTTCGATGATCGCAAATGTTCACGTACGAGTTTTCTCAATGTTTACGTTGGAGATTTTTGGTTTTTGGTTTGGTATTCCAGTATTACTCTACCCACCACCCTGGTAGGTGTTTTAATAAGTAGATATGAAGTGAATCTACTAGCTATCGAGTACACTAAAATGGCAATGTCTGATTGTTTCTTTGACAATATAGCTAATGTCTTTTAAGATTATGATTTTTGGGACTAGGAAAAATAATCCTGACATAAATTTCTAGCAGTTGGGCATGTGTCTTCACAGCCACGAATTTAATAAAATACAAATATAAAGATTGAGATATTGAGTACACTAAAATGGCAATGTCTGATTGTTCTTTTGACAATATAGCTAATCCTACTTATCTTAAAATTGTGATGTTGGTGCGTCTGTCAACAATGCAAAGTCAAAGATACAGAAAGTAATTGTTGAAATTACAAGAATGGAAATGAGTTTGATTGTTGAAAGAAATTTTCTTTCTGATTTTGCTTATGTTTAGCTAATATATGTGGTTCTTGGCGGGTGTGGGCGTCGGTTAGGATAGGGTTAGGTTAGGTTTAGGTGGTTAGGCGGGTGTGGGCGTCGGTTAGGATAGGGTTAGGTTAGGTTTAGGTTGTTAGGTGGGTGTGGGCGTCGGTTAGGATAGGGTTAGGTTAGGTTTAGATGGTTAGGTTGGTGTGGGCGTCGGTTAGGATAGGGTTAGGTTAGGTTTAGGTGGTTAGGTGGGTGTGGGCGTCGGTTAGGATAGGGTTAGGTTAGGTTTAGGTGGTTAGGTGGGTGTGGGCGTCGGTTAGGATAGGGTTAGGTTAGGTTTAGGTGGTTGGGCGGGTGTGGGCGTCGGTTAGGATAGGGTTAGGTTAGGTTTAGGTGGTTGGGCGGGTGTGGGCGTCGGTTAGGATAGGGTTAGGTTAGGTTTAGGTGGTTAGGCGTGTGTGGGCGTCGGTTAGGATAGGGTTAGGTTAGGTTTAGGTTGTTAGGTTGGTGTGGGCGTCGGTTAGGATAGGGTTAGGTTAGGTTTAGGTTGTTAGGTTGGTGTGGGCGTCGGTTAGGATAGGGTTGAAAAGGGTTTTATTGAGTTTAAAATATTAATACAAGATTAATAAATGTTTTACGAATATTGTTTCATGAATTTGTGACAGTTTGATCGTGCAAAGCACTTGATAGCGTGTGTCCTGAGTACACAGCTGAGTTTATGTTTAAAAAAAGTGATTTATGAAAGAGTTTTAAACAAAAAGTGTGAGAGATGTTGTTGATACATAATGTTTTACTAAGTGAGGTTAGGATAGGGTTAGGTTAGGTTTAGGTGGTTAGGCGGGTGTGGGCGTCGGTTAGGATAGGGTTAGGTTAGGTTTAGGTTGTTAGGCGGGTGTGGGCGTCGGTTAGGATAGGGTTAGGTTAGGTTGGGTGGTTAGGTGGTTGTTGGTGGTCGGTTAGGATAGGGTTAGGTTAGGTTTAGGTGGTTAGGTGGTTGTTGGTGGTCGGTTAGGATAGGGTTAGGTTAGGTTTAGGTGGTTAGGTGGGTGTGGGCGTCGGTTAGGATAGGGTTAGGTTAGGTTTAGGTGGGTAAGTGGTTGTTTGTGTCGTTAAGAGTAGGTATAGTTTAGGTTAGTTGGATTGGTGGTTGGTTGTCGTTGTTCCTAAGGTGATGAGACGGTGAGTTGAGTGAGGTGAGGGGGTGGGGGTGCCGCTGGCAGTTTGCTGCCAGCGGTTTCGTACAAGTCCCAGAAGGCAAAACGTTAGTTTTGCGGGACTTGTACGAATGTCTTTTAAGATTATGATTTTTGGGACTAGGAAAAATAATCCTGACATAAATTTCTAGCAGTTGGGCATGTGTCTTCACAGCCACGAATTTAATAAAATTCAAAAAACAAACACACAATGTGCTCTACCTCAGTCAACTCACAGTGAGTGGGGGAAAACAAAAAGATTGTAGAGCATAAGAAAACTTGTTCAAAAGGTGGTAGAGCATAATGAATTACCTTCATGGGATCGGTATCTACTGATTAAACACTTTAATTAGCCAAAATGATCAAATCCTCGACCAATAGGATTCAAAAAACAAACACACAATGTGCTCTACCTCAGCCAACTCACAGTGAGTGCGTGGGAATACAAAAAGATTGTAGAGCATTAGAAAACTTGTTCAAAAGGTGGTAGAGCATGATGAATTACCTTCATGGGATCGGTATCTACTGATTAGACACTTTAATTAGCCAAAATGATCAAATCCTCGACCAATAGGATTCAAAAACGAAAACACACACTCTGCTTGCCTAATCATACACGGTGCCTTGGGTGTGGAAAACTTTGGACAACGTGGATCTTATTTTCACGCAGCCAACACCCAATTTAGAGAGTGGATCTTTTAATTCATAAGCAAATTAAGAATTTAGGACAACATTTGCACTATAAAAGTGAAATACCAAATACCAAATGCTCATTGGACACAGACACACACTCACTCACTCACTGATGTGGTGATGATGACTGTTGTGCATTGTGACCAACCTGACAAAGGTAGTGTTACACAACCTTCATATACCAAATGCTCATTGGACACAGACACCCACTCACACACAAACTGATGTGGTGATGATGATTTCCAATTAGCCAATTTCCATTGCCGATACCTTGGAAATTGGCTAGATTCAGCCAATTTCCATGGCCGATACCAATTGTATCGGCTATTTTGATGAACAAGCTTATCTCGGCAATGAAAATTGGCTAGATTCAGCCAATTTCCATCGCTTAGATTGTCCATATCATTAGTTTATCGCAACGCAGCACCGATATGGAATAATTATCATCAAATGCACACCACTGTGAACATTTAGAGCCCACAAGTGCCCTACAAAAGCATTACACAAACCAACCATAAGCCAATCATTGATATTTTAATTGATAAATGATTAGATTTTAAGCGTAGATTGTCCATATCAATAGTTTTGATGCAACGCAGCAACGATATGGAAATCTTTTCATAAAATGCACACCACTGTGAACATTTAGAGCCCACATGAGCTATACATTTGGTTGCGGCAATGGAAATTGGTTGAATCTAGCCAATTTCCATCTAGTCAATATGTTTGTATACAACTTTCGAGCATTGCTGTAGCAAAATATATGCGTGGGCCTATTGAATTTACTTGGGGATTATTTAGTTGGACCGTTTAACTTCAAAACTAGCCCAAATGGAACACTGAAATGTCCTTCCAAATACTAAATTGATTCAAAAAACGAAAACACACAATGTGCTCTACCTCAGTCAACTCACAGTGAGTGGGGGAAAACAAAAAGATTGTAGAGCATTAGAAAACGGGTGCAAAAGGTGGTAGAGCATGATGAGTTACCTTCATGGGATCGGTATCTACTGATTAGACACTTTAATTAGCCAAAATGATCAAATCCTCGACCAATAGGATTCAAAAAACAAACACACAATGTGCTCTCTCCATCAGTCAACTCACAGTGAGTGGGGAACACAAACTTTGGACAACGTGGATCTTATTATCACGCAGCCAACACCCAATTTAGAGAGTGGATCTTTTATTTCTTACGCAAATTAACAATTTAGGACAACATTTGCACTAGAAAAGTGAACTTCGAATCAAAAAACTAGCATTTGATAGTTAAAAAGCTTTTCACATAATCATACTAAAATGGCAATGTCTGATTGTTCCTTTGACAATATAGCTAATGTCTTTTAAGATTATGATTCTTGGGACTAGGAAAAATAATCATGACATAAATTTCTAGCAGTTGTGCATGTGTCTTCACAGCCACGAATTTAATAGAATTCAAATACCAAGATTGGAATATCGAGTACACTAAAATGGGAATGTCTGATTGTTTCTTTGACAATATAGCTAATGTCTTTTAAGATTATGATTCTTGGGACTAGGAAAAATAATCATGACATAAATTTCTAGCAGTTGTGCATGTGTCTTCACAGCCATGAATTTAATTAGATTCAAACACAAAGATTGGATGGCTTATGGTGGGGTTGAGTGATGCTTTTGTATAGCTCATGTGGGCTCTAAATGTTCACAGTGGTGTGCATTTTATGATAATTATTCCATATCGGTGCTGGGTTGCATCAAAACTAATGATATGGACAATCTAAGCGATGGAAATTGGCTGAATCTAGCCAATTGCCATGACCGAGATAAGCTTGTTCATCAAAATAGCCGATACAATTGGTATCGGCCATGGAAATTGGCTAATTGGAAATCATCATCACCACATCAGTTTGTGTGTGAGTGTGTGTCGAAAGAAATTAATTCCCCAACTTCTTTGTCAACTAGAGAAAAAGTTTCCGGCAATATATTTCCTCAATGTTTACGTTGGAGTTTTGTTGTTTTTTGTATCCCATTGGTCGAGGATTTGATCATTTTGGCTAGTTAAAGTGTCTAATCAGTAGATAGCGATCCCATGAAGGTATTTCATCATGCTCTACCACCTTTTGCATCCGTTTTCTAATGCTCTACAATCTTTTTCGCTGTATAGATACCAAAAGTATCGGCTGTTTGATGAACAAGCTTATCTATTCCATGGAAATAGGTTAGATTCATCATATTTCCATGCTTTTGTATAGCTCATGTGGGCTCTAAATGTTCACAGAGGTGTGCATTTTATGAAACGAATACCATATTGGTGCTACGTTGCATCAAAACTAATGATATGGACGATCACATCAGTGTGTGTGTGAGTGTGTCTGTGCCTGTGTCCAATGAACATTTGTTATATGAAGGTTGTGTTACACAACCTTCAATGTCAGGTTGACAGAGGGAGAGCAGAGTGTGTGTTTTCGTTTTTTGTATCCCATTGGTCGAGGATTTGATCATTTTGGCTAATAAAAGTGTCTAATCAGTATATAGCGATCCCATGAAGGTAATTCATCATGCTCTATCACCTTTTGCATCCGTTTTCTAATGCTCTACAATCTTTTTGTATTCCCCCACTCACTGTGAGTTGACTGATGGAGAGAGCACATTGTGTGTTTTCGTTTTTTGAATCCCATTAGTATTTGGAAGGACATTTCAGTGTTCCATTTGGGCTAGTTTTGAAGTTAAACAGTCAAAACTAAATATTGCCCAAGTAAATTCAGTAGGCCCACGCATATATTTTGCTACAGCAATGCTCGAAAGTTGTAAACAAACATATTGACTAGATGGAAATTGGCTAGATTCAACCAATTTCCATTGCCGCAACCAAATGCATAGCTCATGTGGGCTCTAAATGTTCACAGTGGTGTGCATTTTATGAAAAGATTTCCATATCGGTGCTGCGTTGCATCAAAACTAATGATATGGACAATCTAAGCGATGGAAATTGGCTGAGTCTAGCCAATTTCCATTGCCGAGATAAGCTTGTTCATCAAAATAGCCGATACAATTGGTATCGGCCATGGAAATTGGTTAATTGGAAATCATCATCACCACATCAGTTTGTGTGTGAGTGTGTGTCGAAAAGAAATTCATTCCCCAACTTCTTTGTCAACTTGAGAAAAAGTTTCCGGCAATATATTTCCTCAATGTTTACGTTGGAGATTTTTGGTTTTTGGTTTGGTATTTGAGTATTACTCTACCCACCACCCTCTTAGGTGTTTTAATTAGTAGATCTTAGGTGAATCGTCGATATTTAGTGTGTTACTTGAGGTTAAATTAAGGATATCAAAAGACATTAGCTATATTGTCAAAGAAACAATCAGACATTGCCATTTTATTGTAGTCGATATTCCAATCTTTGTATTTGAATCTTATTAAATTCGTGGCTATGAAGACACATGCACAACTGCTAGAAATACATGTCAGGATTATTTTTCCTATTCCCGAGAATCATATTCTTAAAAGACATTAGCTATATTGTCAAAGAAACAATCAGACATTCTTCAGACATCAGACAGCTTGTTCATCAAAATAGCCGATACAATTGGTATCGGCCATGGAAATTGGCTGAATCTAACCAATTTCCAAGGTATCGGCAATTGAAATTGGCTAATTGGAAATCATCATCACCACATCAGTTTGTGTGTGAGTGTGTGTCTGTGTCCAATGAGCATTTGGTATATGAAGGTTGTGTAACACTACCTTTGTCAGGTTGGTCACAATGCACAACAGTCATCATCACCACATCAGTGAGTGAGTGAGTGTGTGTCTGTGTCCAATGAGCATTTGGTATTTGGTATTTCACTTTTATAGTGCAAATGTTGTCCTAAATTCTTAATTTGCTTATGAATTAAAAGATCCACTCTCTAAATTGGGTGTTGGCCGCGTGAAAATAAGATCCACGTTGTCCAAAGTTTTCCACACCCAGGGCACCGTGTATGATTAGGCAAGCAGAGTGTGTGTTTTCGTTTTTTGAATCCTATTGGGCGAGGATTTGATCATTTTGGCTAATTAAAGTGTCTAATCTGTAGATACCGATCCCATGAAGGTAATTCTTCATGCTCTACCACCTTTTGCACCCGTTTTCTAATGCTCTACAATCTTTTTGTTTTCCCACTCACTCACTGTGAGTTGACTGAGGGAGGGCACTGTATGTGGTTGGTCAATTTGTTTTTGAATCCTATTGGTCGAGGATTTGATCATTTTGGCTAATTAAAGTGTCTAATCTGTAGATATCGATCCCATGAAGGTAATTCTTCATGCTCTACCACCTTTTGAACAAGTTTTCTAATGCTCTACAATCTTTTTGTTTTCCCACTCACTCACTGTGAGTTGACTGAGGGAGGGCACTGTGCGTGAGATGAGGATTGTGAAGTTGAATCAATAGAACTAAAACATAGACACACATACAACAACAAAACATGTGCTTTTCTTATCAACTGGTGATAAGCGCATGATGACATGTGAACAAACTCACTCAACAGTAAAAGTTGACTGATAAAGCACCTAAATGGCGGTGGCGGTTTGTTTATGTTGAGTGTGTTTACATTGTACAATTCAATGATTGACTTATGACTTGGTCGAGGATTTGACCATTTTGGCTAATTAAAGTGTCTAATCTATAGATATCGAACCCATGAAGTTAATTCTTCATGCTCTACCACCTTTTGAACAAGTTTTTTAATGCTCTACAATCTTTTTGTTTTCCCCCACTCACTGTGAGTTGACTGATGGAGAGAGGGCACTGTGTGTGGTTGGTCAATTTGTTTTTGAATCCTATTGGTTAAGGATTTGATCATTTTGGCTAATTAAAGTGTCTAATCAGTTGATACCGATCCCATGAAGGTAATTCATCATGCTCTACCACCTTTTGAACAAGTTTTCTTATGCTCTACAATCTTTTTGTTTTCCCCACTCACTGTGAGTTGACTGAGGTAGAGCACATTGTGTGTTTGTTTTTTGAATCTTATTAAATTCGTGGCTGTGAAGACACATGCCCAACTGCTAGGAATTTATGTCAGGATTATTTTTCCTAGTCCCAAAAATCATAATCTTAAAAGACATTAGCTATATTGTCAAAAGAACAATCAGACATTGCCATTTTAGTGTACTCAATATTCCAATCTTTATATTTGTATTTTATTAAATTCGTGGCTGTGAAGACACATGCCCAACTGCTAGAAATTTATGTCAGGATTATTTTTCCTAGTCCCAAAAATCATAATCTCAAAAGACATTAGCTATATTGTCAAAGAAACAATCAGACATTGCCATTTTAGTGTACTCGATAGCTAGTAGATTCACTTCATATCTACTTATTAAAACACCTAACAGGGTGGTGGGTAGAGTAATACTGGAATACCAAACCAAAAAACCAAAAATCTCCAACGTAAACATTGAGAAAACTCGTACGTGAACATTTGCGATCATCGAAAAAAATCGCTATACCTTATTCATCCTCAAGTAATACACTAATTCTCGTAGATTCACTTCATATCTACTTATTAAAACACCTAACAGGGTGGTGGGTAGAGTAATACTGGAATACCAAACCAAAAACCAAAAATCTCCAACGTAAACATTGAGAAAACTCGTACGTGAACATTTGCGATCATCGAAAAAAATCGCTATACCTTATTCATCCTCAAGTAAGACACTAATTCTCGTAGATTCACTTCATATCTACTTATTAAAACACCTAACAGGGTGGTGGGTAGAGTAATACTGGAATACCAAACCAAAAAACAAAAATCTCCAACGTAAACATTGAGAAAACTCGTACGTGAACATTTGCGATCATCGAAAAAAATCGCTATACCTTATTCATCCTCAAGTAATACACTAATTCTCGTAGATTCACTTCATATCAACTAATTAAAACACATAAGAGGGTGGTGGGTAGAGTAATACTCAAATAACAAACCAAAAACCAAAAATCTCCAACGTAAACATTGAGGAAACTCGAATGTGAACATTTGCGATCATCGAAAAACATCGCTATACCTTATTCATCCTCAAGTAATACACTAATTCTCGTAGATTCACCTCAGATCAACTAATTAAAACACATAAGAGGGTGGTGGGTAGTGTAATACTCAAATAACAAACCAAAAACCAAAAATCTCCAACGTAAACATTGAGGAAACTCGTACGTGAACATTTGCAACCATCGAAAAACATCGCTATACCTTATTCATCCTCAAGTAATACACTAATTCTCGTAGATTCACTTCATATCAACTAATTAAAACATCTAACAGGGTGGTGGGTAGAGTAATACTCAAATAACAAACCAAAAACCAAAAATCTCCAACGTAAACATTGAGGAAACTCGAATGTGAACATTTGCGATCATCGAAAAACATCGCTATACCTTATTCATCCTCAAGTAATACACTAATTCTCGTAGATTCACCTCAGATCAACTAACTAAAACACATAAGAGGGTGGTGGGTAGTGTAATACTCAAATAACAAACCAAAAACCAAAAATCTCCAACGTAAACATTGAGGAAACTCGTACGTGAACATTTGCGATCATCGAAAAACATCGCTATACCTTATTCATCCTCAAGTAATACACTAATTCTCGTAGATTCACCTCAGATCAACTAATTAAAACACCTAAGAGGGTGGTGGGTAGAGTAATACTCAAATAACAAACCAAAAACCATATACCATATACCAAATGCTCATTGGACACAGGCACACACTCATACACACTGATGTGATTGTCCATGGAATTAATTTCATAAAATGCACACCTCTGTGAACATTTAGAGCCCACATGAGCTATACAAAAGCATGACACAACCCTACCATAAGCCAATCACTGATATTTTAATTGAAAAATGATTACACTAAAAATGGCAATGTCTGATTGTTCCTTTGACAATATAGCTAATGTCTTTTAAGATTATGATTTTTGGGTCTAGGAAAAAAAATCCTGACATAAATTTCTAGCAGTTGGGCATGTGTCTTCACAGCCACGAATTTAATAAGATTCAAAAAACAAACACACAATATGCTCTACCTCAGTCAACTCACAGTGAGTGGGGGAAAACAAAATGATTGTAGAGCATTAGAAAACGGGTGCAAAAGGTGGTAGAGCATGATTATTAACCTTCATGGGTTTGATATCTACAGATTAGACACTTTAATTAGCCAAAATGATCAAATCCTCGACCAATAGGATTCAAAAAACAAACACACAATGTGCTCTCTCTCTCTTTCAGTCAACTCACAGTGAGTGGGGTTAAACAAAAACATTTGCGATCATCGAAAAAAATCGATATCCTTAATTTAACCTCAAGTAAGACACTAAATATCGTAGATTCACTTCATATCAACTAATTAAAACACATAAGAGGGTGGTGGGTAGTGTAATACTCAAATACCAAACCAAAAACCAAAAATCTCCAACGTAAACATTGAGGAAACTCGAATGTGAACATTTGCGATCATCGAAAAAAATCGCTATACCTTATTCATTCTCAAGTAAGACACTAATTCTCGTAGATTCACTTCATATCAACTAATTAAAACACATAAGAGGGTGGTGGGTAGAGTAATACTCAAATACCAAACCAAAAACCAAAAATCTCCAACGTAAACATTGAGGAAACTCGTACGTGAACATTTGCGATCATCGAAAACATCGCTATACCTTATTCATTCTCAAGTAAGACACTAATTCTCGTAGATTCACTTCATATCAACTAATTAAAACATCTAACAGGGTGGTGGGTAGAGTAATACTCAAATACCAAATCAAAAACCAAAAATCTCCAACGTAAACATTCATGAAACTCGAATGTGAATCTTTGCGACCATCGAAAAACATCGCTATACCTTATTCATCCTCAAGTAATACACTAATTCTCGTAGATTCACTTCATATCAACTAATTAAAACACATAAGAGGGTGGTGGGTAGAGTAATACTCAAATAACAAACCAAAAACCAAAAATCTCCAACGTAAACATTGAGGAAACTCGTACGTGAACATTTGCGACCATCGAAAAACATCGCTATACCTTATTCATCCTCAAGTAAGACACTAATTCTCGTAGATTCACTTCATATCAACTAATTAAAACACCTAAGAGGGTGGTGGGTAGAGTAATACTCAAATAACAAAACAAAAACCATATACCATATACCAAATGCTCATTGGACACAGGCACACACTCATACACACTGATGTGATTGTCCATGGAATTAATTTCATAAAATGCACACCTCTGTGAACATTTAGAGCCTACATGAGCTATAGAAAAGCATGACACAACCCTACCATAAGCCAATCACTGATATTTTAATTGAAAAATGATTACACTAAAATGGCAATGTCTGATTGTTCCTTTGACAATATAGCTATGTCTTTTAAGATTATGATTTTTGGGACTAGGAAAAATAATCCTGACATAAATTTCTAGCAGTTGGGCATGTGTCTTCACAGCCACGAATTTAATAAGATTCAAAAAACAAACACACAATATGCTCTACCTCAGTCAACTCACAGTGAGTGGGGGAAAACAAAATGATTGTAGAGCATTAGAAAACGGGTGCAACCGGTGGTAGAGCATGATTATTAACCTTCATGGGTTCGATATCTACAGATTAGACACTTTAATTAGCCAAAATGATCAAATCCTCGACCAATAGGATTCAAAAAACAAACACACAATGTGCTCTCTCTCTCTCTTTCAGTCAACTCACAGTGAGTGGGGTTAAACAAAAACATTTGCGATCATCGAAAAAATCGATATCCTTAATTTAACCTCAAGTAATACACTAAATATCGTAGATTCACTTCAGATCAACTAATTAAAACACCTAAGAGGGTGGATGGTAGAGTAATACTCAAATACCAAACCAAAAACCAAAAATCTCCAACGTAAACATTGAGGAAACTCGAATGTGAACATTTGCGATCATCGAAAAACATCGCTATACCTTATTCATCCTCAAGTAAGACACTAATTCTCGTAGATTCACTTCATATCAACTAATTAAAACACCTAACAGGGTGGTGGGTAGAGTAATACTCAAATAACAAACCAAAAACCAAAAATCTCCAACGTAAACATTGAGGAAACTCGAATGTGAACATTTGCGATCATCGAAAAACATCGCTATACCTTATTCATCCTCAAGTAATACACTAATTCTCGTAGATTCACTTCATATCTACTAATTAAAACACCTAAGAGGGTGGTGGGTAGAGTAATACTCAAATAACAAACCAAAAACCAAAAATCTCCAACGTAAACATTGAGGAAACTCGTACGTGAACATTTGCAACCATCGAAAAACATCGCTATACCTTATTTATCCTCAAGTAAGACACTAATTCTCGTAGATTCACCTCAGATCAACTAATTAAAACACCTAAGAGGGTGGTGGGTAGAGTAATACTCAAATAACAAACCAAAAACCATATACCATATACCAAATGCTCATTGGACACAGGCACACACTCATACACACTGATGTGATTGTCCATGGAATTAATTTCATAAAATGCACACCTCTGTGAACATTTAGAGCCTACATGAGCTGTAGAAAAGCATGACACAACCCTACCATAAGCCAATCACTGATATTTTAATTGAAAAATGATTACACTAAAATGGCAATGTCTGATTGTTCCTTTGACAATATAGCTAATGTCTTTTAAGATTATGATTTTTGGGTCAAGGAAAAATAATCCTGACATAAATTTCTAGCAGTTGGGCATGTGTTTTCACAGCCACGAATTTAATAGGATTCAAAAAACAAACACACAATATGCTCTACCTCAGTCAACTCACAGTGAGTGGGGAAAACAAAATGATTGTAGAGCATTAGAAAACGGGTGCAAACGGTGGTAGAGCATGATTATTAACCTTCATGGGTTCGATATCTACAGATTAGACACTTTAATTAGCCAAAATGATCAAATCCTCGACCAATAGGATTCAAAAAACAAACACACAATGTGCTCTCTCTCTCTTTCAGTCAACTCACAGTGAGTGGGGTTAAACAAAAACATTTGCGATCATCGAAAAACATCGCTATCCTTAATTTAACCTCAAGTAATACACTAAATATCGTAGATTCACCTCAGATCAACTAATTAAAACACCTAAGAGGGTGGTGGGTAGAGTAATACTCAAATACCAAACCAAAAAACCAAAAATCTCCAACGTAAACATTGAGGAAACTCGTGCTCAAACAGTTTGGATAGTCGCAAATCATAGTACCCCTGGATATATCCACTTTTAACTTCACAATTTCATAGCTGTACGTCAGATCATTGAAATTAAATATATAATAGAACGTGGGATGCATTACAACTCTAAAACAATGTCAAAAACTGCAAAACACCAACGTAAACATTGAGGAAACTCGTGCTCAAACAGTTTGGATAGTCGCAAATCATAGTACCCCTGAATATATCCACTTTTAACTTCACAATTTCATAGCTGTACGTCAGATCATTGAAATTAAATATATAATAGAACGTGGGATGCATTACAACTCTAGAACAATGTCAAAAACTGCAAAACACCAACGTAAACATTGAGGAAACTCGTGCTCAAACAGTTTGGATAGTCGCAAATCTTAGTACCCCTGAATATATCCACTTTTAACTTCACAATTTCATAGCTGTACGTCAGATGTTTGAAATTAAATATATAATAGAACGTGGGATGCATTACAACTCTAGAACAATGTCAAAAAACTGCAAAACACCAACGTAAACATTGAGGAAACTCGTACGTGAACATTTGCAACCATCGAAAAACATCGCTATACCTTATTCATCCTCAAGTAAGACACTAATTCTCGTAGATTCACTTCATATCAACTAATTAAAACATCTAACAGGGTGGTGGGTAGAGTAATACTCAAATACCAAACCAAAAACCAAAAATCTCCAACGTAAACATTGAGGAAATATATTGCCGGAAACTTTTTCTCAAGTTGACAAAGAAGTTGGGGAATGAATTTCTTTCGACACACACTCACACACAAACTGATGTGGTGATGATGATTTCCAATTAGCCAATTTCCATTGCCGATACCAAAAGTATCGTCTGTTTGATGAACAAGTGTATCTCGGCCATGGAAATTGGCCAGATTCAGCCAATTTCCATCGCTTAGATTGTCCATATCATTAGTTTATTGCAACGCAGCACCGATATGGAATTAATTTCATAAAATGCACACCTTTGTGAACATTTAGAGCTCACATGTGCAATACAAAAGCATGACAGAACCCTACCATAAGCCATCCAATCTTTGTATTTGAATCTAATTAAATTCGTGGCTGTGAAGACACATGCACAACTGCTAGAAATTTATGTCAGGATTATTTTTCCTAGTCCCAAGAATCATAATCTTAAAAGACCTTAGCTATATTGTCAAAGAAACAATCAGACATTGCCATTTTAGTGTACTCGATATTCCAATCTTGGTATTTGAATTTTATTAAATTCGTGGCTGTGAAGACACATGCACAACTGCTAGAAATTTATGTCAGGATTATTTTTCCTAGTCCCAAGAATCATAATCTTAAAAGACATTAGCTATATTGTCAAAGGAACAATCAGACATTGCCATTTTAGTGTACTCGATATTCCAATCTTGGTATTTGAATTCTATTAAATTCGTGGCTGTGAAGACACATGCACAACTGCTAGAAATTTATGTCAGGATTATTTTTCCTACTCCTAAGAATCATAATCTTAAAAGACATTAGCTATATTGTCAAAGGAACAATCAGACATTGCCATTTTAGGGTTTGTCACCTAATCATACACGGTGCCCTGGGTGTGGAACACTTTGGACAACGTGGATCTTATTATCACGCAGCCAACACCCAATTTAGAGAGTGGATCTTTTATTTCATACGCAAATTAATCATTTATGACAACATTTGCACTACAAATGTGAACATCGAATCAAAATGTCACCTAATCATACTTGACACTATACAGTATTGACAAAACACACACTCTGCTCTCCCTCAGTCAACTCACAGTGAGAGAGTGGGAATACAAAAAGATTGTAGAGCATTAGAAAAGGGGTGCAAAAGGTGGTAGAGCATGATGAAATACCTTCATGGGATCGCTATCTACTGATTAGACACTTTTACTAGCCAAAATGATCAAATCCTCGACCAATGGGATACAAAAACATATTGACCAATCACATACAGTGCCCTCTCTCAGTCAACTCACAGTGAGAGAGTGGGAATACAAAAGGATTGTAGAGCATTAGAAAAGGGGTGCAAAAGGTGGTAGAGCATGATGAAATACCTTCATGGAATCGCTATCTACTGATTAGACACTTTTACTAGCCAAAATGATCAAATCCTCGACCAATGGGATACAAAAACATATTGACCAACCACATACAGTGCCCTCTCTCAGTCAACTCACAGTGAGAGAGTGGGAATACAAAAGGATTGTAGAGCATTAGAAAACGGGTGCAAAAGGTGGTAGAGCATGATGAAATACCTTCATGGGATCGCTATCTACTGATTAGACACTTTTACTAGCCAAAATGATCAAATCCTCGACCAATGGGATACAAAAAACCAAAAATCTCCAACGTAAACATTGAGGAAACTCGTACGTGAACATTTGCGATCATCGAAAAAAATCGCTATACCTTATTCATCCTCAAGTAATACACTAATTCTCGTAGATTCACTTCATATCAACTAATTAAAACACCTAAGAGGGCGGTGGGTAGAGTAATACTCAAATACCATACCAAAAACCAAAAATCTCCAACGTAAACATTGAGGAAACTCGAATGTGAACATTTGCGACCATCGAAAAACATCGCTATACCTTATTCATCCTCAAGTAAGACACTAATTCTCGTAGATTCACTTCATATCAACTAATTAAAACATCTAACAGGGTGGTGGGTAGAGTAATACTCAAATACCAAACCAAAAACCAAAAATCTCCAACGTAAACATTGAGGAAACTCGAATGTGAACATTTGCGATCATCGAAAAACATCGCTATACCTTATTCATCCTCAAGTAAGACACTAATTCTCGTAGATTCACTTCATATCAACTAATTAAAACACCTAAGAGGGTGGTGGGTAGAGTAATACTCAAATACCAAACCAAAAACCAAAAATCTCCAACGTAAACATTGAGGAAACTCGTACGTGAACATTTGCGACCATCGAAAAACATCGCTATACCTTATTCATCCTCAAGTAAGACACTAATTCTCGTAGATTCACTTCATATCAACTAATTAAAACACCTAAGAGGGTGGTGGGTAGAGTAATACTCAAATATACCAAACCAAAAACCAAAAATCTCCAACGTAAACATTGAGGAAATATATTGCCGGAAACTTTTTCTCAAGTTGACAAAGAAGTAGGGGAATGAATTTCTTTCGACACACACTCACACACAAACTGATGTGGTGATGATGATTTCCAATTAGCCAATTTCCATGGCCGATACCAATTGTATCGGCTATTTTGATGAACAAGCTTATCTCGGCAATGGAAATTGGCTAGATTCAGCCAATTTCCATAGCTTAGATTGTCCATATCATTAGTTTATCGCAACGCAGCACCGATATGGAATAATTATCATCAAATGCACACCACTGTGAACATTTAGAGCCCACATGTGCCCTACAAAAGCATGACAGAACCCTACCATAAGCCATCTAATCTTTGTATTTGAATCTAATTAAATTCGTGGCTGTGAAGACACATGCCCAACTGCTAGAAATTTATGTCAGGATTATTTTTCCTAGTCCCAAGAATCATAATCTTAAAAGACATTAGCTATATTGTCAAAGAAACAATCAGACATTGCCATTTTAGTGTACTCGATATTCCAATCTTGGTATTTGAATTTTATTAAATTCGTGGCTGTGAAGACACATGCCCAACTGCTAGAAATTTATGTCAGGATTATTTTTCCTAGTCCTAAGAATCATAATCTTAAAAGACATTAGCTATATTGTCAAAGGAACAATCAGACATTGCCATTTTAGGGTTTGTCACCTAATCATACACGGTGCCCTGGGTGTGGAACACTTTGGACAGCGTGGATCTTATTATCACGCAGCCAACACCCAATTTAGAGAGTGGATCTTTTATTTCATACGCAAATTAATAATTTATGACAACATTTGCACTACAAATGTGAACATCGAATCAAAATGTCACTTAATCATACTTGACACTATACAGTATTGACAAAACACACACTCTGCTCTCCCTCAGTCAACTCACAGTGAGAGAGTGGGAATACAAAAGGATTGTAGAGCATTAGAAAAGGGGTGCAAAAGGTGGTAGAGCATGATGAAATACCTTCATGGGATCGCTATCTACTGATTAGACACTTTTACTAGCCAAAATGATCAAATCCTCGACCAATGGGATACAAAAACATATTGACCAACCACATACAGTGCCCTCTCTCAGTCAACTCACAGTGAGAGAGTGGGAATACAAAAGGATTGTAGAGCATTAGAAAACGGGTGCAAAAGGTGGTAGAGCATGATGAAATACCTTCATGGAAGCGCTATCTACTGATTAGACACTTTTACTAGCCAAAATGATCAAATCCTCGACCAATGGGATACAAAAACATATTGACCAACCACATACAGTGCCCTCTCTCAGTCAACTCACAGTGAGAGAGTGGGAATACAAAAGGATTGTAGAGCATTAGAAAACGGGTGCAAAAGGTGGTAGAGCATGATGAAATACCTTCATGGGATCGCTATCTACTGATTAGACACTTTTACTAGCCAAAATGATCAAATCCTCGACCAATGGGATACAAAAAAACCAAAAATCTCCAACGTAAACATTGAGGAAACTCGTACGTGAACATTTGCGATCATCGAAAAACATCGCTATACCTTATTCATCCTCAAGTAAGACACTAATTCTCGTAGATTCACTTCATATCAACTAATTAAAACACCTAAGAGGGTGGTGGGTAGAGTAATACTCAAATACCAAACCAAAAACCAAAAATCTCCAACGTAAACATTGAGGAAACTCGAATGTGAACATTTGCGATCATCGAAAAACATCGCTATACCTTATTCATCCTCAAGTAAGACACTAATTCTCGTAGATTCACTTCATATCAACTAATTAAAACACATAAGAGGGTGGTGGGTAGAGTAATACTCAAATAACAAACCAAAAACCAAAAATCTCCAACGTAAACATTGAGGAAACTCGAATGTGAACATTTGCGATCATCGAAAAACATCGCTATACCTTATTCATTTTCAAGTAAGACACTAATTCTCGTAGATTCACTTCAGATCTACTAATTAAAACACCTAAGATGGTGGTGGGTAGAGTAATACTCAAATACCAAACCAAAAACCAAAAATCTCCAACGTAAACATTGAGGAAACTCGTGCTCAAACAGTTTGGATAGTCGCAAATCATAGTACCCCTGAATATATCCACTTTTAACTTCACAATTTCATAGCTGTAGAGGATGGTATAACAAGTTTGATCAACTATTTCGAAGCATTCACGCGTTTAGTGGTGATGCCTTTAACAAGTTGGTTAAGGACTTCTCAAAGTTTTTGTTTGAAGCGAATCAACGTCTACCCGGTCCTATTCATCCTGCGGTTAAGATGTATCGCAAGAGACGAGATGGAAAAGTGGCTGTAGACAGTGCCAGGTATAGCAAGACCTCGAATCCCAAGCGTAGAGATTCTCGAATAAGACAAAGGCATAGAGATCAGTACAAGTATGAACTGGCTCAGTATCATTATGTCAACCGTAGAAGAAAAGCTGTCTCAATGGTTATGAAAGGTAACGATAAAGCGGGAACATGCCCGATCGATTTGCCCAAACTTGAGAAGCATTTCAAGAAAGTATTCGAAGTCTCAAACCATCGTGTCTTAGAGAACTATCAAGAACGCGGCCAGCAAGAAGATATCCAAGTCACGATTGAAGAGGTCAATTCTGTTATCAAACAGATTAAGCTTGATACTTCGCCTGGAGTTGATAAAGTCTTGATACGTACAGTTCGCGAATTACAAGTTGGGGATTCTATAAAGCGTTTGATTGATATTATGTTGTTGACTGGTGTGGTTCCATTGGTGCTACAAGAAGGAAGAACTGTAGTATTGCCTAAAGATGGTGATCCAAAGTCGGTTGATAACTGGAGGCCTATTACGATATACTCAGTCATCAGGCGGATCATTGAGAGAGTACTTGACAAGCATGTTCGTTCGCAGATATCTATTAACAAGAATCAGAGAGGGTTCGTGACGGGTGTTCAAGGTTGCCATGTTAACACTGCTCTGGTTAATGCGTGCCTCAAAAGTGCTAAGCTGAAGAAGTCTAATTGTGTGGCAGTCTTCCTTGATGTTAGCAAAGCGTATGATAGAATTGGCCATGATCATGTGGAACGATGCCTGAGAGCTCAAGGTGTTGCAAGTAATCTACGGAGGCTAGTCATGGGACTACTGAAGAATAATTTTATCCGTATTGATGTTGGTGGTTCTCGGTCGGAGCGCATTCAGATCAAGACTGGTGTCCCCCAAGGTGGGCCGTTATCACCAATTCTGTTTGATATGGCGATTGATTTTATATATGAAGAATTGTGTGAATCGTCATTTGCGAATCGGAATGGATATCCGTTGGTGGAAGGGTTCGATGCACTAAGCCTTACGGGGTTCGCTGATGACACGGTTGCAACGTCAAAGTCCGTCCAAGGCGCAAGTTTAATGATTGAGATGGTTCAATCTCTGTTGGAATCTATCGGATTGGAGATAAACCCCCGCAAGAGCATGGCCATTAATGTGGAGAATGGAAAGTTGTCGTCGGGGACACTGAAGATAAATGAGAATGTATCAATTGGATGTATTAGTGAGAGTGATAGAATTCGCTACCTGGGATGCACATTTAAAGACGAATTGGTCTTTGATAAAGATGTCGCAAAGAAGTTTACCGAGTTCGCTAATAATCTAATGACGTCTCCGTTGCTGAAGAAAGAACAAAAGCTTAATGTCCTGAATCAATACCTTATGCCAGTGCTGATGTATCCGTTGCAGTCTGCACCATTGAGAAAGGTCCCGATGGCGTTGCTGGATGTGCTAGATACGACTGTAAGGACAGCTGTTAAGTCGATTGTTGGTCTTCCTACTGCGACATCAACTGATATGATTTATTCACCAAGGCGTTATCGTGGGCTTGGTGTGGTGTGTTTTCGGTGGGAAGCATTTCTTCAGCATTTCGCGATTGCAAGAAAGTTGGCTATATTGCCTGATGGATTGCTTCATAAAGTCATTGATGTCGAACAAGAGATGCTAGTGTGTCAAGAAACACTTGGCGTGGAAGGAGAGACCTCTCGAATATTAAGATCTGCGTTACGGGACCAAGCTTTTGAGAGGTGGGCCTCATTGGCATATCAAGGATCTGGAATACGTCACTTCCAAGACTATACTAAAGCTAATAGGTTTATTTATGACAAGTCTAATTTGACGGCGTCAGAATGGACGGCTGGCATTAAACTGAGTGTCAGTTATGCTAATTTGGCAGGCGTTCCTGGGGTGGTGTCGAGGGATTCCCATGGTCAAGTCGTTGTTGGACCCCAATCTACCCATTGTCGGCATTGCCGCAATGAGACTGAAAACCTTCCTCATGTGCTAGGTTGGTGTCCCTTTGGCGAGATGATGCGAATGGCTAGACGTGGCCAAGTGGTTCGTTGTATTAAAGTTTTGTTAGAAGACAAAGGCTTCGATTGCTTTGATGACGTATTTTGTAGTGATACGCATGGCAGTAATCGTTACCTGGATTTGCTGGTGTTTGATCCTGGGTCAAACAGGGCGTACATTATTGGTCCGACTGTGCGATATGAGTCGAATGAAGATGTTGGCCAAGCTGTACAACATGAGAAGCAAGCTAAGTACAGAACTTGTGCAAGGGACGTTATGAGTCGGTATCCTCAATATGGCCGCCCAGACTTCGAGGTTTTTGGCTTATGGGTTGGTTCTCGTGGCGTTATTCCTCGTCGGATGGTCGGTTTCTTTGAGAAGTTTAGCCTCGATAAAGTTTGGTTGGTGGATATCGCTGAGAAGGTTCTCTCGGCGTCGATACGGATGGTTCATCATCATATGAATGCTCAGGCGTCAAGTAAATAGTCAAGATTATTTAAAAGTACAAATCAATATTATTGATTGTTATCCATGAGGATTGATTAGTATGCTGAGTCTAATGGCACCCCTTCATAGGAGGGCAGCACCCTTTTGTTATTATTAATAAAAGTGTTACACACTCAGATCATTGAAATTAAATATATAATAGAACGTGGGATGCATTACAACTCTAGAACAATGTCAAAAACTGCAAAACACCAACGTAAACATTGAGGAAACTCGTACGTGAACATTTGCAACCATCGAAAAACATCGCTATACCTTATTCATTCTCAAGTAAGACACTAATCCTCGTAGATTCACTTCATATCAACTAATTAAAACACCTAAGAGGGTGGTGGGTAGAGTAATACTCAAATACCAAACCAAAAACCAAAAATCTCCAACGTAAACATTGAGGAAACTCGAATGTGAACATTTGCGACCATCGAAAAACATCGCTATACCTTATTCATCCTCAAGTAAGACACTAATTCTCGTAGATTCACTTCATATCAACTAATTAAAACACCTAAGAGGGTGGTGGGTAGAGTAATACTCAAATACCAAACCAAAAACCAAAAATCTCCAACGTAAACATTGAGGAAACTCGAATGTGAACATTTGCGACCATCGAAAAACATCGCTATACCTTATTCATCCTCAAGTAAGACACTAATTCTCGTAGATTCACTTCTTATCAACTAATTAAAACATCTAACAGGGTGGTGGGTAGAGTAATACTCAAATAACAAACCAAAAACCAAAAATCTCCAACGTAAACATTGAGGAAACTCGTACGTGAACATTTGCAACCATCGAAAAACATCGCTATACCTTATTCATCCTCAAGTAAGACACTAATTCTCGTAGATTCACTTCATATCAACTAATTAAAACACCTAAGAGGGTGGTGGGTAGAGTAATACTCAAATAACAAAACAAAAACCAAAAATCTCCAACGTAAACATTGAGGAAACTCGTGCTCAAACAGTTTGGATAGTCGCAAATCATAGTACCCCTGAATATATCCACTTTTAACTTCACAATTTCATAGCTGTACGTCAGATCATTGAAATTAAATATATAATAGAACGTGGGATGCATTACAACTCTAAAACAATGTCAAAAACTGCAAAACACCAACGTAAACATTGAGGAAACTCGTGCTCAAACAGTTTGGATAGTCGCAAATCATAGTACCCCTGAATATATCCACTTTTAACTTCACAATTTCATAGCTGTACGTCAGATCATTGAAATTTGTTTCAGTTTGTGTGTGAGTGTGTGTCGAAAGAAATTCATTCCCCAACTTCTTTGTCAACTTGAAAAAGTTTCCGGCAATATATTTCCTCAATGTTTACGTTGGAGATTTTTGGTTTTTGGTTTGGTATTTGAGTATTACTCTACCCACCACCCTCTTAGGTGTTTTAATTAGTTGATATGAAGTGAATCTACGAGAATTAGTGTATTACTTGAGGATGAATAAGGTATAGCGATTTTTTTCGATGGTCGCAAATGTTCACGTACGAGTTTCCTCAATGTTTACGTTGGAGATTTTTGGTTTTTGGTTTGGTATTTGAGTATTACTCTACCCACCACCCTGTTAGATGTTTTAATTAGTTGATATGAAGTGAATCTACGAGAATTAGTGTATTACTTGAGGATGAATAAGGTATAGCGATTTTTTTTTCGATGATCGCAAATGTTCACGTACGAGTTTCCTCAATGTTTACGTTGGAGATTTTTGGTTTTTGGTTTGGTATTTGAGTATTACTCTACCCACCACCCTCTTAGGTGTTTTAATTAGTTGATATGAAGTGAATCTACGAGGATTAGTGTCTTACTTGAGGATAAATAAGGGATATCGATGTTTTTCGATGGTTGCAAATGTTCACGTACGAGTTTCCTCAATGTTTACGTTGGAGATTTTTGGTTTTTTGGTTTGGTATTTGAGTATTACTCTACCCACCACCCTGTTAGATGTTTTAATTAGTTGATATGAAGTGAATCTACGAGAATTAGTGTATTACTTGAGGATGAATAAGGTATAGCGATTTTTTTTTCGATGATCGCAAATGTTCACGTACGAGTTTTCTCAATGTTTACGTTGGAGATTTTTGGTTTTTGGTTTGGTATTTGAGTATTACTCTACCCACCACCCTCTTAGGTGTTTTAATTAGTTGATATGAAGTGAATCTACGAGAATTAGTGTATTACTTGAGGATGAATAAGGTATAGCGATTTTTTTCGATGATCGCAAATGTTCACGTACGAGTTTCCTCAATGTTTACGTTGGAGATTTTTGGTTTTTTGAATCCTATTGGTCGAGGATTTGATCATTTTGGCTAATTAAAGTGTCTAATCTGTAGATATCGAACCCATGAAGGTTAATAATCATGCTCTACCACCTTTTGAACAAGTTTTTTAATGCTCTACAATCTTTTTGTTTTCCCACTCACTCACTGTGAGTTGACTGGGGTAGAGCACATTGTGTGTTTGTTTTTTGAATCTTATTAAATTCGTGGCTGTGAAGACACATGCCCAACTGCTAGAAATTTATGTCAGGATTATTTTTCCTAGTCCCAAAAATCATAATCTTAAAAGACATTAGCTATATTGTCAAAGGAACAATCAGACATTGCCATTTTAGTGTAATCATTTTTCAATTAAAATATCAGTGATTGGCTTATGGTAGGGTTGTGGCATGCTTTTCTATAGCTCATGTAGGCTCTAAATGTTCACAGAGGTGTGCATTTTATGAAATTAATTCCATGGACAATCACATCAGTGTGTATGAGTGTGTGCCTGTGTCCAATGAGCATTTGGTATATGGTATATGGTATTTTTTTTATTATTCGAGTATTACACTATTCTCCGCCCTAATATGTGTTTTAATTAGTAGATAAGAAGTGAATCTACGAGAATTAGTGTCTTACTTGAGGATGAATAAGGTATAGCGATGTTTTTGGATGGTCGCAAATGTTCACATTCGAGTTTCCTCAATGTTTACGTTGGAGATTTTTGGTTTTTGGTTTGGTATTTGAGTATTACACTACCCACCGCCCTCTTATGTGTTTTAATTAGTAGATATGAAGTGAATCTACGAGAATTAGTGTATTACTTGAGGATGAATAAGGTATAGCGATTTTTTTTCGATGATCGCAAATGTTCACATTCGAGTTTCCTCAATGTTTACGTTGGAGATTTTTGGTTTTTGGTTTGTTATTTGAGTATTACTCTACCCACCACCCTCTTAGGTGTTTTAATTAGTAGATATGAAGTGAATCTACGAGAATTAGTGTCTTACTTGAGGATAAATAAGGGATATCGATGTTTTTGGATGGTTGCAAATGTTCACGTACGAGTTTTCTCAATGTTTACGTTGGAGATTTTTGGTTTTTGGTTTGGTATTCGAGTATTACTCTATTCTCCGCCCTAATATGTGTTTTAATTAGTAGATATGAAGTGAATCTACGAGAATTAGTGTCTTACTTGAGGATGAATAAGGTATAGCGATTTTTTTCGATGATCGCAAATGTTCACGTACGAGTTTCCTCAATGTTTACGTTGGAGATTTTTGGTTTTTTGTATCCCATTGGTCGAGGATTTGATCATTTTGGCTAGTAAAAGTGTCTAATCAGTAGATAGCGATCCCATGAAGGTATTTCATCATGCTCTACCACCTTTTGCACCCGTTATCTAATGCTCTACAATCTTTTTGTTTTTCCCCACTCACTGTGAGTTGACTGAGGTAGAGCACATTGTGTGTTTGTTTTTTGAATCTTATTAAATTCGTGGCTGTGAAGACACATTCCCAACTGCTAGAAATTTATGTCAGGATTATTTTTCCTAGTCCCAAGAATCATAATCTTAAAAGACATTAGCTATATTGTCAAAGGAACAATCAGACATTGCCATTTTAGTATACTCAATATTCCAATCTTTGTATTTGAATCTTATTAAATTCGTGGCTGTGAAGACACATGCCCAACTGCTAGAAATTTATGTCAGGATTATTTTTCCTAGTCCCAAAAATCATAATCTTAAAAGACATTAGCTATATTGTCAAAGGAACAATCAGACATTGCCATTTTAGAATACAGTTTTCAATTAAAATATCATTGATTCGCTTATGGTAGGGTTGTGTAATGCTTTTGTATTGCTCATGTGGTCTCTAAATGTTCACAAAAGTGTGCATTTTATGAGATGAATCCATATCGGTGCTGGCTTGCATCAAATCTAATGATATGGACGATCAATGCGAAATATCTAATCAGTTTTCAATTAAAATATCATTGATTCGCTTATGGTAGGGTTGTGTAATGCTTTTGTATTGCTCATGTGGTCTCTAAATGTTCACAAAAGTGTGCATTTTATGAGATGAATTCCATATCGGTGCTGGCTTGCATCAAATCTAATGATATGGACGATCAATGCGAAATATCTAATCAGTTTTCAATTAAAATATCATTGATTCTCTTATGGTAGGGTTGTGTAATGCTTTTGTATTGCTCATGTGGTCTCTAAATGTTCACAAAAGTGTGCATTTTATGAGATGAATTTCATATCGGTGCTTGCTTGCATCAAATCTAATGATATGGACGATCAATGCGAAATATCTAATCAGTTTTCAATTAAAATATCATTGATTCGCTTATGGTAGAGTTGTGTTTTGCTTTTGTATAGCTCATGTGGGCTCTAAATGTTAACAGATGTGTGCATTTTATGAAATTAATTCCATATCAATGATGCGTTGCAATAAACTAATGATATGGACAATCAAAGCGATGGAAATTGGCTGAATCTAGCCAATTTCCATTGCCGAGATAAGCTTGTTCATCAAACAGACGATACTTTTGGTATCGGCAATGGAAATTGGCTAATTGGAAATCATCATCACCACATCAGTTTGTGTGTGAGTGGGTGTCTGTGTCCAATGAGCATTTGGTATATGAAGGTTGTGTGACACTACCTTTGTCAGGTTGGTCACATGTTCAATTACGAGTTTTCTCAATGTTTACGTTTGAGATTTGTTGTTTTTTGGTTTGGTATTCGAGTATTACTCTATCCCACACCCTGTAATGTGTTTTAATTAGTAGATCTATGAGTTGACTGATGGAGAGAGCACATTGTGTGTTTTCGTTTTTTGAATCCCATTAGTATTTGGAAGGACATTTCAGTGTTCCATTTGGGCTAGTTTTGAAGTTAAACGGTCCAACTAAATAATGCCCAAGTAAATTCAGTAGGCCCAAGCATATATTTTGCTACAGCAATGCTCGAAAGTTGTAAACAAACATATTGACTAGATGGAAATTGGCTAGATTCAACCAATTTCCATTGCCGCAACCAAATGTATATCTCATGTGGGCTCTAAATGTTCACAGTGGTGTGCATTTTATGAAAAGATTTCCATATCGGTGCTGCGTTGCATCAAAACTAATGATATGGACAATCTACGCTTAAAATCTAATCATTTATCAATTAAAATATCAATGATTGGCTTATGGTGGGGTTGAGTGATGCTTTTGTATAGCTCATGTGGTCTCTAAATGTTCACAGTGGTGTGCATTTTATGATAATTATTCCATATCGGTGCTGGGTTGCATCAAAACTAATGATATGGACAATCTAAGCGATGGAAATTGGCTGAATCTAGCCAATTTCCATTGCCGAGATAAGCTTGTTCATCAAAATAGCCGATACAATTGGTATCGGCCATGGAAATTGGCTAATTGGAAATCATCATCACCACATCAGTTTGTGTGTGAGTGTGTGTCGAAAGAAATTCATTCCCCAACTTCTTTGTCAACTTGAGAAAAAGTTTCCGGCAATATATTTCCTCAATGTTTACTTTGGAGTTTTGTTGTTTTTTGTATCCTATTGGTCGAGGATTTGATCATTTTGGCTAGTAAAAGTATCTAATCAGTAGATTGCGATCCCATGAAGGTAATTCATCATGCTCTACCACCTTTTGCACCCGTTTTCTAATGCTCTACAATCTTTTTTGTTTTCCCCGCACTCACTGTGAGTTGACTGATGGAGAGAGCACATTGTGTGTTTTCGTTTTTTGAATCCCATTAGTATTTGGAAGGACATTTCAGTGTTGTATGATTAAGTGACAAAGTTTTTTTACTGTCAAATGCTAGTTTTTTTGATTCGATGTTCACATTTGTAGTGCAAATGTTGTCCTAAATTGTTAATTTGCGTATGAAATAAAAAGATCCACTCTCTAAATTGGGTGATGGCTGCGTGATAATAAGATCCACGTTGTCCATGAGTATCGTGTGTATTGTGTGTATTGATTCGTAATAGCATTGTGTAATTTTAAAAATGTCTCTAACTAGTATTTGGCAGGCCATTTCAGTGTTCCATTTGGGCTAGTTTTGAAGTTAAACGGTCCAACTAAATAGTGCCCAAGTAAAATCAATAGTGCCACGCAGATATTTTGCTGCAGCAATGCTCGAAAGTTGAATACAAATATATTGACTCGAATTTTCAAAGATGGCTTATGGTAGGGTTGTGTGATGCTTTTGTATAGCTCATGTGGTCTCTAAATGTTCACAGAGGTGTGAATTTGATGATAATAATTCCATATCGGTTCTGGCTGCCTTAAAACTAATGATATGGACGATCAATGCGAAATATCTAATCAGTTTTCAATTAAAATATCATTGATTTGCTTATGGTAAGGTTGTGTAATGCTTTTGTATGGCTGTTGTGGTCTCTAAATGTTCACAATGGTGTGAATTTGATGATAATAATTCCATATCGGTGCTGCGTTGCATCAAAACTAATGATATGGACGATCACATCAGTGTGTGTGTGAGTGTGTTTGTGCCTGTGTCCAATGAACATTTGTTATATGTAGGTTGTGTTACACAACCTTCAATGTCAGGTTGACTGAGGTAGAGCACATTGTGTGTTTGTTTTTTGTATCCCATTGGTCGAGGATTTGATCATTTTGGCTAATTAAAGTGTCTAATCAGTAGATACCGATCCCATGAAAGTAATTCATCATGCTCTACCACCTTTTGCACCCGTTTTCTAATGCTCTACAATCTTTTTTGTTTTCCCCCACTCATTGTGAGTTGACTAGAGTAGAGCCCATTGTGTGTTTGTTTTTTGAATTTTATTAAATTCGTGGCTGTGAAGACACATGCCCAACTGCTAGAAATTTATGTTAGGATTATTTTTTTTAGTCCCGAGAATCATAATCTTAAAAGACATTAGCTATATTGTCAAAGGAACAATCAGACATTGCCATTTTAGTATGATTAGGTGACAAAGTATTTAACTGTCAAATGCTAGTATTTTGATTCGATGTTCACATTTGTAGTGCAAATGTTGTCCTAAATTGTTAATTTGCGTATGAAATAAAAGATCCACTCTCTAAATTGGGCGTTGGCTGCGTAAAAATAAGATCCACGTTGTCCATGAGTATCGTGTGTATTGTGTGTATTGTGTGTGTATGGATTGAATTAATAACATTTTGCAATTACGCAAGCAGTTCTCCTCTCGGTCTGTCACGTGTTGTAGTGGTCACTGCAAAATATGGATTGAATTGTTTCAAATTGTGCCATTACGCAAGCAGTTCTCCACTCGGTCTGTCACGTGTTGTAGTGGTCCCTGCAAAATATGGATTGAATTGTTTCAAATTGTGCCATTACGCAAGCAGTTCTCCACTCGGTCTGTCACGTGTTGTAGTGGTCACTGCAAAATATGGATTGAATTGTTTCAAATTGTGCCATTACGCAAGCAGTTCTCCACTCGGTCTGTCACGTGTTGTAGTGGTCACTGCAAAATATGGATTGAATTGTTTCAAATTGTGCCATTACGCAAGCAGTTCTCCACTCGGTCTGTCACGTGTTGTAGTGGTCACTGCAAAATATGGATTGAATTGTTTCAAATTGTGCCATTACGCAAGCAGTTCTCCACTCGGTCTGTCACGTGTTGTAGTGGTCACTTCAAAATATGGATTTAATTGTTTCAAATTGTGCCATTACGCAAGCAGTTCTCCACTCGGTCTGTCACGTGTTGTAGTGGTCACTGCAAAATATGGATTGAATTGTTTCAAATTGTGCCATTACGCAAGCAGTTCTCCTCTCGGTCTGTCACGTGTTGTAGTGGTCCCTGCAAAATATGGATTGAATTGTTTCAAATTGTGCCATTACGCAAGCAGTTCTCCACTCGGTCTGTCACGTGTTGTAGTGGTCACTGCAAAATTAGGATTGAATTGTTTCAAATTGTGCCATTACGCAAGCAGTTCTCCACTCGGTCTGTCACGTGTTGTAGTGGTCACTGCAAAATATGGATTGAATTGTTTCAAATTGTGCCATTACGCAAGCAGTTCTCCACTCGGTCTGTCACGTGTTGTAGTGGTCACTTCAAAATATGGATTTAATTGTTTCATCATGGTTGAATATGTGAGTGAGTGAGTGTGTGTCTGTGTCCAATGAGCATTTGGTATATGAAGGTTGTGTTACACAACCTTCAATGTCAGCGTATGTGTCGTTGTGTGTGTTTGTTTTTTGAATCCCATTGGTCGAGGATTTGATCATTTTGGCTAGTAAAAGTGTCTAATCAGTAGATAGCGATCCCATGAAGGTATTTCATCATGCTCTACCACCTTTTGCACCCGTTTTCTAATGCTCTACAATCCTTTTGTATTCCCACTCTCTCACTGTGAGTTGACTGAGAGAGGGCACTTTATGTGGTTGGTCAATTTGTTTTTGTATCCTATTGGTCGAGGATTTGATCATTTTGGCTAGTAAAAGTGTCTAATCAGTAGATAGCGATCCCATGAAGGTAACCCATCATGCTCTACCACCTTTTGCACCCGTTTTCTAATGCTCTACAATCCTTTTGTATCCCCACTCTCTCACTGTGAGTTGACTGAGAGAGGGCACTGTATGTGGTTGGTCAATTTGTTTTTGTATCCTATTGGTCGAGGATTTGATCATTTTGGCTAGTAAAAGTGTATAATCAGTAGATAGCGATCCCATGAAGGTATTTCATCATGCTCTACCACCTTTTGCAACCGTTTTCTAATGCTCTACAATCCTTTTGTACTCCAACTCTCTCACTGTGAGTTGACTGAGAGAGGGCACTGTATGTGGTTGGTCAATTTGTTTTTGTATCCCATTGGTCGAGGATTTGATCATTTTGGCTAGTAAAAGTGTCTAATCAGTAGATAGCGATCCCATGAAGGTATTTCATCATGCTCTACCACCTTTTGCACCCGTTTTCTAATGCTCTACAATCTTTTTGTATTCCCACTCTCTCACTGTGAGTTGACTGAGAGAGGGCACTGTATGTGGTTGGTCAATTTGTTTTTATATCCTATTGGTCGAGGATTTGATCATTTTGGCTAATAAAAGTGTCTAATCAGTAGATAGCGATCCCATGAAGGTAACCCATCATGCTCTACCACCTTTTGCATCCATTTTCTAATGCTCTACAATCTTTTTGTATTCCCCCACTCTTTCACTGTGAGTTGACTGAGGGATGGCACTGTATGTGGTTGGTCAATTTGTTTTTGTATCCCATTGGTCGAGGATTTGAGCATTTTGGCTAATAAAAGTGTCTAATCAGTAGATTGCGATCCCATAAAGGTATTTCATCATGCTCTACCACCTTTTGCACCCGTTTTCTAATGCTCTACAATCTTTTTGTTTTCCCACTCTCTCACTGTGAGTTGACTGAGGGAGGGCACTGTATGTGGTTGGTCAATTTGTTTTTGTATCCTATTGGTCGAGGATTTGATCATTTTGGCTAGTAAAAGTGTCTAATCAGTAGATAGCGATCCCATGAAGGTATTTCATCATGCTCTACCACCTTTTGCACCCGTTTTCTAATGCTCTACAATCTTTTTGTTTTCCCACTCTCTCACTGTGAGTTGACTGAGGGAGGGCACTGTATGTGGTTGGTCAATTTGTTTTTGTTACCTATTGGTCGAGGATTTGATCATTTTGGCTAATAAAAGTGTCTAATCAGTAGATATCGAACCCATGAAGGTATTTCATCATGCTCTACCACCTTTTGCACCCGTTTTCTAATGCTCTACAATCTTTTTGTTTTCCCACTCTCTCACTGTGAGTTGACTGAGGTAGAGCACATTGTGTGTTTTGTCAATACTGTCTTGTTTATGGCTTATGGTAGGGTTGTGTAATGCTTTTGTATTGCACATGTGAGCTCTAAATGTTCACAAAGGTGTGCATTTTATGAAAAGATTTCCATATCGGTGCTGCGTTGCATCAAAACGAATGATATGGACAATCTAAGCAATGGAAATTGGCTGAATCTAGCCAATTTCCAAGGTATCGGCAATGGAAATTGGCTAATTGAAAATCATCATCACCACATCCACATCAGCTTGTGTGTGAGTGTGTGTCTGTGTCCAATGAGCATTTGGCATATGAAGGTGGTGTAACACTACCTTTGTCAGGTTGGTCACAATGCACAACAGTCATCATCACCACATCAGTGAGTGAGTGAGTGTGTGTCTGTGTCCAATGAGCATTTGGTATTTGGTATTTCACTTTTATAGTGCAAATGTTGTCCTAAATTGTTAATTTGCGTATGAAATTAAAAGATCCACTCTCTAAATTGGGTGTTGGCTGCGTGATAATAAGATCCACGTTGTCCAAAGTTTTCCACACCCAGGGCACCGTGTATGATTAGGTGAGCCGAGTGTGTGTGTTTGTTTTTTGAATCCTATTGGTCGAGGATTTGATCATTTTGGCTAATTAAAGTGTCTAATCAGTAGATAGCGATCCCATAAAGGTAATTCTTCTTGCTCTACCACCGTTTGCACCCGTTTTCTAATGCTCTACAATCTTTTTGTTTTTCCCCCACTCACTGCGAGTTGACTGATGGAGAGAGGGCACTGTGTGTGGTTGGTCAATTTGTTTTTGAATCCTATTGATTAAAGATTTGATCATTTTGGCTAATTAAAGTGTCTAATCAGTTGATACCGATCCCATGAAGGTAATTCATCATACTCTACCACCTTTTGCATCCGTTTTCTAATGCGCTAAAAACCTTTTGTGTTCCCCACTCACTGTGAGTTGACTGATGGAGAGAGCACATTGTGTGTTTGTTTTTTGAATCCTATTGGTCGAGGATTTGATCATTTTGGCTAATTAAAGTGTCTAATCTGTAGATACCGATCCCATGAAGGTAACCCATCATGCTCTACCAACTTTTGCATCCGTTTTCTAATGCTCTACAAACCTTTTGTGTTCCCCACTCACTGTGAGTTGACTGATGGAGAGAGCACATTGTGTGTTTTCGTTTTTTGAATCCCATTAGTATTTGGAAGGACATTTCAGTGTTCCATTTGGGCTAGTTTTGAAGTTAAACGGTCCAACTAAATAATCCCCAAGTAAATTCAATAGGCCCACGCATATATTTTGCTACAGCAATGCTCGAAAGTTGTATACAAACCTTTTGTGTTCCCCACTCACTGTGAGTTGACTGATGGAGAGAGCACATTGTGTGTTTTCGTTTTTTGAATCCCATTAGTATTTGGAAGGACATTTCAGTGTTCCATTTGGGTTAGTTTTGAAGTTAAACGGTCCAACTAAATAATCCCCATGTAAATTCAATAGGCCCACGCATATATTTTGCTACAGCAATGCTCGAAAGTTGTATACAAACCTTTTGTGTTCCCCACTCACTGTGAGTTGACTGATGGAGAGAGCACATTGTGTGTTTGTTTTTTGAATCCTATTGGTCGAGGATTTGATCATTTTGGCTAATTAAAGTGTATAATCTGTAGATACCGATCCCATGAAGGTAACCCATCATGCTTTACCAACTTTTGCATTCGTTTTCTAATGCTCTACAAACCTTTTGTGTTCCCCACTCACTGTGAGTTGACTGATGGAGAGCACATTGTGTGTTTGTTTTTTGAATCCTATTGGTCGAGGATTTGATCATTTTGGCTAATTAAAGTGTCTAATCTGTAGATACCGATCCCATGAAGGTAACCCATCATGCTCTACCAACTTTTGCATCCGTTTTCTAATGCTCTACAATTTTTTTGTTTTCCCCCACTCACTGTGAGTTGACTGATGGAGAGAGCACATTGTGTGTTTGTTTTTTGAATCCTATTGGTCGAGGATTTGATCATTTTGGCTAATTAAAGTGTCTAATCTGTAGATACCGATCCCATGAAGGTAACCCATCTTGCTCTACCAACTTTTGCATCCGTTTTCTAATGCTCTACAATCTTTTTGTTTTCCCCACTCACTGTGAGTTGACTGATGGAGAGAGCACATTGTGTGTTTTCGTTTTTTGAATCCCATTAGTATTTGGAAGGACATTTCAGTGTTCCATTTGGGCTAGTTTTGAAGTTAAACGGTCCAACTAAATAATCCCCAAGTAAATTCAATAGGCCCACGCATATATTTTGCTACAGCAATGCTCGAAAGTTGTATACAAACCTTTTGTGTTCCCCACTCACTGTGAGTTGACTGATGGAGAGAGCACATTGTGTGTTTTCTTATGCTCTACAATCTTTTTGTATTCCCACTGATTTCCATGATATGGACAATCTACACAATGCACAACAATCATCATCACCACATCAGTGAGTGAGTGAGTGTGTGTCTGTGTCCAATGAGCATTTGGTATTTCGTATTTCACTTTTATAATGCAAATGTTGTCTTAAATTGTTAATTTGGTTATGAATTAAAAGATCCACTCTCTAAATTGGGTGTTGGCCGGGTAAAAAATAAGATCCACGTTGTCCAAAGTTTTCCACACCCAGGGCACCGTGTATGATTAGGTGAGCACATTGTGTGTTTGTTTTTTGAATCCTATTGGTCGAGGATTTGATCATTTTGGCTAATTAAAGTGTCTAATCTGTAGATACCGATCCCATGAAAGTAAATAATCATGCTCTACCACCTTTTGAACAAGTTTTCTAATGCGGCACTGATATGGACAGTTGCGGCACCGATATGGACAGTTGCGGCCCTCATACGAACAGTTATCCTCGTACTGATACTTTTTTGAGTATCAGTCCGAGGATGAGTTGCGGCACTGATATGGACAGTTGCGGCACTGATATTGACAGTTGCGGCACTGACATGGATAGTTGCGGCACCGATATGGACAGTTGGGGAACCGATATGGACAGTTGCGGCACTGATATGGACAGTTGCGGCACTGATATTGACAGTTGCGGCACTGATATGGATAGTTGCGGCACCGATATGGATAGTTGCGGCACCGATATGGACGGTTGCCGCACCGATATGGACAGTTCCGGCACTGATATGCATAGTTGCGGCCCCGATATGGACAGTTGCGGCACCGATATGGACAGTTGCGGCACCGATATGGACAGTTGCGGCACTGATATTGACAGTTGCGCCACTGATATGGATAGTTGCGGCACCGATATGGACAGTTGCGGCACCGATATGGACAGTTTCGGCACCATGCACCAGCAATGGAAATAGGATGAATCTAACCTATTTCCAAGGCCGAGATAAATTTGTTCAGTCAAACAGCCTTTTCATATGGTTGCGGCAATGGAAATAGGATGAATCTAACCTATTTTCATGGCGAGCTAAGCTTGTTCAATCAAATAGCCGATATATACGGTATCGGCTAATATAGAGTTGCGGCACTGATATGGACGGTTGCGGCACCGATATGGACAGTTCCGGCACTGATATGCATAGTTGCGGCACCGATATGGACATTTGCGGCACAGATATGGATAGTTGCGGTACTGATATGGATAGTTGCGGCACCGATATGGACAGTTGCGGCACTGATATGGATAGTTGCGGAACCGATATGGACAGTTGCGGCACTGATATGGATAGTTACGGCACCGATGTGGACAGTTGCGGCACCGATATGGACAGTTTCGGCACTGATATGGATAGTTGCGGTACCGATATGGACAGTTGCGGCACTGATATGGACAGTTGCGGCACTGATATTGACAGTTGCGGCACCGATATGAACAGTTGCGGCAACGATATGGACAGTTGCGGCAACGATATGGACAGTTGCGTTACTGATATGGAAAGTTGAGGCACTCATACGAACAGTTATCCTCGTACTGATACTTTTTTGAGTTTCAGTCCGAGCATGAGTTGCGGCAACGATATGGACAGTTGCGTTACTGATATGGAAAGTTGAGGCACTCATACGAACAGTTATCCTCGTACTGATACTTTTTTGAGTTTCAGTCCGAGCATGAGTTGCGGCACCGATATGGACAGTTGCGCCACTGATATGGATAGTTGCGGCACCGATATGGACAGTTGCGGCACCGATATGGACAGTTGCGGCACCATGCACCAGCAATGGAAATAGGATGAATCTAACCTATTTCCAAGGCCGAGATAAATTTGTTCAGTCAAACAGCCTTTTCATATGGTTGCGGCAATGGAAATAGGATGAATCTAACCTATTTCCATGGCGAGCTAAGCTTGTTCAATCAAATAGCCGATATATACGGTATCGGCTAATATAGAGTTGCGGCACTGATATGGACGGTTGCGGCACCGATATGGACAGTTCCGGCACTGATATGCATAGTTGCGGCACCGATATGGACATTTGCGGCACAGATATGGATAGTTGCGGTACTGATATGGATAGTTGCGGCACCGATATGGACAGTTGCGGCACTGATATGGATAGTTGCGGAACCGATATGGACAGTTGCGGCACTGATATGGATAGTTACGGCACCGATGTGGACAGTTGCGGCACCGATATGGACAGTTTCGTCACTGATATGGATAGTTGCGGTACCGATATGGACAGTTGCGGCACTGATATGGACAGTTGCGGCACTGATATTGACAGTTGCGGCACCGATATGAACAGTTGCGGCAACGATATGGACAGTTGCGGCAACGATATGGACAGTTGCGTTACTGATATGGAAAGTTGAGGCACTCATACGAACAGTTATCCTCGTACTGATACTTTTTTGAGTTTCAGTCCGAGCATGAGTTGCGGCACCGATATGGACAGTTGCGGCACTGATATGGACAGTTGCGGCACTGATATTGACAGTTGCGGCACTGATATGGACAGTTGCGGCACCATGCACCAGCAATGGAAATAGGATGAATCTAACCTATTACCATTGGCGAGATAAGTTTGTTCAGTCAAACAGCCGATTCATATGGTTGCGGCAATGGAAATAGGATGAATCTAACCTATTTCCATGGCCGAGATAAGCTTGTTCAATCAAATGGCCGATACATACGGTATCGGCCAATATTGAGTTGCGGCACTGATATGGATAGTTGCGGCACCGATATGGACGGTTGCGGCAGCGATATGGACAGTTGCGGCACCGATATGGACAGTTTCGGCACTGACATGGATAGTTGCGGCACCGATATGGACAGTTGCGGCACCGATATGGACAGTTGCAGCACTGATATGGATAGTTGCGGCACCGATATGGACAGTTGCGGCAATGATATGGATAGTTGCGGCACCGATATGGACAGTTGCCGCACTGATATAGAGAGTTGCGGCACTGATATGGACAGTTGAGGCACTCATACGAACAGTTATCCTCGTACTGATACTTTTTTGAGTTTCAGTCCGAGCATGAGTTGCGGCACCGATATGGACAGTTGCGGCACTGTTATGGACAGTTGAGGCACTGATATGGACAGTTGCGGCACTGATATTGACAGTTGCGGCTCTGATATGGATAGTTGCGGCACCGATATGGACGGTTGCGGCACCGATAGGGACAGTTCCGGCACTGATATGCATAGTTGCGGCCCCGATATGGACATTTGCGGCACCGATATGGACAGTTTCGGCACCGATATGGACAGTTGCGGCACCATGCACCAGCAATGGAAATAGGATGAATCTAACCTATTTCCATTTGCGAAATTAGTTTGTTCAGTCAAACAGCCTTTTCATATGGTTGCGGCAATGGAAATAGGATGAATCTAACCTATTTTCATGGCGAGCTAAAGCTTGTTCAATCAAATAGCCGATATATACGGTATCGGCTAATATAGAGTTGCGGCACTGATATGGACGGTTGCGGCACCGATATGGACAGTTCCGGCACTGATATGCATAGTTGCGGCACCGATATGGACATTTGCGGCACAGATATGGATAGTTGCGGTACTGATATGGATAGTTGCGGCACCGATATGGACAGTTGCGGCACTGATATGGATAGTTGCGGAACCGATATGGACAGTTGCGGCACTGATATGGATAGTTACGGCACCGATGTGGACAGTTGCGGCACCGATATGGACAGTTTCGGCACTGATATGGATAGTTGCGGTACCGATATGGACAGTTGCGGCACTGATATGGACAGTTGCGGCACTGATATTGACAGTTGCGGCACCGATATGAACAGTTGCGGCAACGATATGGACAGTTGCGGCAACGATATGGACAGTTGCGTTACTGATATGGAAAGTTGAGGCACTCATACGAACAGTTATCCTCGTACTGATACTTTTTGAGTTTCAGTCCGAGCATGAGTTGCGGCACCGATATGGACAGTTGCGGCACTGATATGGATAGTTGCGGCACCGATATGGACAGTTGCGGCACCGATATGGACAGTTGCGGCACCATGCACCAGCAATGGAAATAGGATGAATCTAACCTATTTCCAAGGCCGAGATAAATTTGTTCAGTCAAACAGCCTTTTCATATGGTTGCGGCAATGGAAATAGGATGAATCTAACCTATTTCCATGGCGAGCTAAGCTTGTTCAATCAAATAGCCGATATATACGGTATCGGCTAATATAGAGGTTGCGGCACTGATATGGACGGTTGCGGCACCGATATGGACAGTTCCGGCACTGATATGCATAGTTGCGGCACCGATATGGACATTTGCGGCACAGATATGGATAGTTGCGGTACTGATATGGATAGTTGCGGAACCGATATGGACAGTTGCGGCACTGATATGGATAGTTACGGCACCGATGTGGACAGTTGCGGCACCGATATGGACAGTTTCGTCACTGATATGGATAGTTGCGGTACCGATATGGACAGTTGCGGCACTGATATGGATAGTTGCGGCACCGATATGGACAGTTGCGGCACTGATATGGATAGTTGCGGCACCGATATGGACAGTTGCGGCACTGATATGGATAGTTGCGGCACCGATATGGACAGTTGCGGCACCGATATGGACAGTTTCGTCACTGATATGGATAGTTGCGGTACCGATATGGACAGTTGCGGCACCGATATGAACAGTTGCGGCAACGATATGGACAGTTGCGGCAACGATATGGACAGTTGCGTTACTGATATGGAAAGTTGAGGCACTCATACGAACAGTTATCCTCGTACTGATACTTTTTTGAGTTTCAGTCCGAGCATGAGTTGCGGCACCGATATGGACAGTTGCGGCACTGATATGGACAGTTGCGGCACTGATATGGACAGTTGCGGCACCAATATGGACAGTTTCGGCACCATGCAACAGCAATGGAAATAGGATGAATCTAACCTATTACCATTGGCGAGATAAGTTTGTTCAGTCAAACAGCCGATTCATATGGTTGCGGCAATGGAAATAGGATGAATCTAACCTATTTCCATGGCCGAGATAAGCTTGTTCAATCAAATGGCCGATACATACGGTATCGGCCAATATTGAGTTGCGGCACTGATATGGATAGTTGCGGCACCGATATGGACAGTTGCGGCACCGATATGGACAGTTGCGGCACCGATATGGACAGTTGCGGCACTGATATGGATAGTTGCGGCACCGATATGGACAGTTGCGGCACCGATATGGACAGTTGCGGCACTGATATGGATAGTTGCGGCACCGATATGGACAGTAGCGGCACTGATATGGATAGTTGCGGCACCGATATGGACAGTTGCGGCACCGATATGGACAGTTGTGGTACTGATATGGACAGTTGAGGCACTCATACGAACAGTTATCCTCGTACTGATACTTTTTTTGAGTTTCAGTCCGAGCATGAGTTGCGGCACCGATATGGACAGTTGCGGCACCGATATGCATAGTTGCGGCCCCGATATGGACATTTGCGGCACCATGCACCAGCAATGGAAATAGGATGAATCTAACCTATTTCCATTTGCGAGATAAGCTTGTTCAATCAAATAGCCGATACATGTGGTATCGGACAATATAGAGTTGCCGCAATGGAAATAGGATGAATCTAACCTATTTCCATGGCCGAGATAAGTTTGTTCAGTCAAACAGCCGATTCATATGGTTGCGGCAGTAGAAATATGATGAATCTAACCTATTTCCATGGCCGAGATAAGCTTGTTCAATCAAATAGCCGATACATACGGTATCTTCTAATATTGAGTTGCGGCACCGATATGGACACTCTGCTCTCCCTCAGTCAACTTACAGTGAGAGAGTGGGAATACAAAAATATTGTAGAGCATTAGAAAACGGGTGCAAAAGGTGGTAGAGCATGATGAAATACCTTCATGGGATCGCTATCTACTGATTAGACACTTTTACTAGCCAAAATGATCAAATCCTCGACCAATGGGATACAAAAAACAAACACACAATGTGCTCTCTCTCAGTCAACTTACAGTGAGAGAGTGGGAATACAAAAATATTGTAGAGCATTAGAAAACGGGTGCAAAAGGTGGTAGAGCATGATGAAATACCTTCATGGGATCGCTATCTACTGATTAGACACTTTTACTAGCCAAAATGATCAAATCCTCGACCAATGGGATACAAAAACAAATTGACCAACCACATACAGTGCCCTCTCTCAGTCAACTTACAGTGAGAGAGTTGGAGTACAAAAGGATTGTAGAGCATTAGAAAACGGTTGCAAAAGGTGGTAGAGCATGATGAAATACCTTCATGGGATCGCTATCTACTGATTAGACACTTTTTACTAGCCAAAATGATCAAATCCTCGACCAATGGGATACAAAAAACAAACACACACAACGACACACACGCTGACATTGAAGGTTGTGTAACACAACCTTCATATACCAAATGCTCATTGGACTCAGACACACACTCACTCACTCACATATTCAACCATGATGAAACAATTAAATCCATATTTTGAAGTGACCACTACAACACGTTGTTGAGATAGTGGCTCCCTCACCACTCGACTCATCATGGTCAGGCGCTATCACCACCAAGTCAACAGTTGAAGTGAAAATAGTCATCTCAGCATGACTCGACACAACGTGGTTTCTCTGCCTATTTAAGCTTGCTAGCTGAAGCACTCAATCATCCTGTGCCTCGTATGTCTAATGTGATGTTTTCTAGTACTTAGTGATTTACCCTTGTGTTTGTAGGTGTACCGCCCCAGTTGGTTTGGTCCTGCTCTGGTATCGACTAAACTCTTGTACTCTACACTCAAGACACTACATCATCCTTGGAGGCCGATCACTTTCCTGCTTTTACAGTACTTGGCGACTCTTCCCCTGTACTCGTCAGTACTCGTCGACACTTCACTTGTACTTATTTATTTCCATCAAATAAACGTTTTTATAACACGTTATCAGCACGACGCTCTCAGGATGGAATTCACAAGTTTGGTGTATGGCTTTATCATCATGGGTCTCATCTGGCTCTACTGCTACATACGGTATGGAAATGACCGTGAGGATTCTTCTATGAATGAGAAGAAAAAAAGTCCACGTGAAACCGAAGCCCCTATGGTTCAACTGAAGGGAAGTAACTTTGCTAATTGGGAATATATGCTCCGTCTGGTTCTACGTCATTTACAGATCGAAAAGGCTATTGACCAACGTCTTCCTGTTAATTCGGATCAAAATCAGACCGCACTAAGAAAGATAACAAGTTCCCTTGATGAGCAACATCTAACTATGGTGAGAGGAATGCTATCTGCTTTTGACGCTTTTGAGAAACTTAGCAGCGAATACGTCGCTGACGATGCCGTGAAGCAAGCCCTCCTAGTTAATGATATCCGAGAAACCAAACTTGAAGGTTACTCCGAAACAAAGGTCCGTGGGTTCCTCTCAAAAATCGGGCAGAAGGTGGATGAACTCAAGATGGCTGGTGGCGAAGTGACCAAGGAACAGGAAATCTGTCTGTACATTAATTCACTGCCCAAGGAACTAACTGATTGGAAATCAGTCAATCTTACTCAGCTACGAACTCTTACCAAAGACGAATTTCAGCGCAACCTTATTCGTCATTGTGGTATGCTCGATGAAGGAAAGTCTGAACAAAGTTTGCTGTCCCAAGAAAATGCCATGTACACGTCCTCAACTAAATCTTCTAGACGTTATCCTAAAACTCGCTGTCACTATTGTCAACGTATTGGCCATATCGAGAAGATCTGCTGGAAGAAGAAGGCTGACTTGGAGCGTGCCGGTGGTGGACAAATTCCTGGTCAGGCTATTAATCATGCAAATGCTGTTACTGATAGAATAAATGCTATTCAAAATTATGTCACTGATTGGGTTATTGACTCCGGAGCGACAAGTCACTTTATAACATCAGATAGACATCTACTAAATGCTATTTCCATTAGTCAATCTGTAAATACAGCAAGTAATCATCAGTGCCGAATTTATCGACAAGGAGATTACATTCTACACACTGGTCCTGAAGTCTTGCACCTAAAGGATGTCAAATTGGCACCTGATTTCAGTGCTAACTTACTGTCAGTAAACAAACTGACAAAGGATGGTTATCAGGTGACCTTTAACATGAAAGAAGCAAGTATCACAAAAGGAGGAAAAGTGTACCTAAAAGCTAACCGAAGTGGTGACCTGTATCGTTTTGAGGAGGAATGTGCCCTAACTGCATCCGTGAAGAAAGTCCTCAACTGGCATAGCATATTGGCTCATCCAGGCAAGAACAAACAACACCAACTAAGAAAGAAGTTCAATCTCCTGATTGAAGAACATGACAAGTGTGTTGCCTGTGCTCGTTGCAAGCTAAAACAATCACCATACCTACCTTCAACAACAACTACCTCACGTCCTCTGGAGTTGATTCACTCAGATGTGGGCGTAGTGAACAACACTACTGGTTACGATGGTACTCGATACTTCCTGATATTCGTAGACGATTATACTCGGTTCGTTGATGTATTTCTTGTAAAGAACAAGTCTGAGGTGTTAGCAAGTTTTCAAGAATACAAATCTCGAATGGAAAAACACTTCCCAATTGGCATTGGAGCTTTGAGAACCGATAATGGTGGCGAATACACATCAACTGAATTCAGCGAACTACTCAAAGGCGATGGAATATATCGACAATTTACAGTACCATACTGCCATCAACAAAATGGGGTTGCTGAACGGACTATTCAGAAAATCCAAACTATGGCTCGGACAATGTTGTTCGAGAGTTGCTTGCCACTCCGTTTCTGGCCAGAAGCCATTCGAACAGCATGCTACATTGCTAATCGATTACCACATTCCGCCATTAATGATGACCTTCCATGCAAACGAATGTTTGATCAAGAACCAGAATTTGAGAAGATGCGAACTTTTGGATCAGTTGCTTATAGCTGGATTCCACACGAAAGAAGGAAGAAGTTTGATCCCACCTCTGAAGAATTGATCTTTGTAGGATACTCATACAATGCCAAAGGATATCGCCTACTAAATCCTTCTACTAACAAGGTGATCAATCAACGAAACTGTGAGATATGGGATGGTGTATTTCCCATGTGCATTAAATCTATGAAACAACAAAAAGAAAATAAATGTGAATGTGAATGCGAAAACAACAAAGAAGATCTACCTGTGAGTTTTCTGATCAACTTCAATCTGATTCACGATGGTGAAGATCAGGCTGACGATATTTCTCTTCCTGAATTACAAGAATCATCGAGCACAAATGAAAACCGGATCGGGAATCAAAATACACCAGTAAATTCAACAGAAGAACCACGTGAACCTGAAACTGGTACTACTGAAGAACAACCTGAAATACCAGTTGTTCAACCGGTGATTCCACTAGATGTTCCTCTAATTATTGATCCTGCAATCCAACCGGTGATTCTACCTGATATTCCTCAAAACATTGACCCAATTATTCCACCAGTCAATCCTCCAGTAATTCCACCCATTGATCCTCCAGTAATTCCACTAGTGATTCAACCGGAAGAAGAACTTCAAATAGAACAACATCAACCTCTACATAATCCTGAGAATGTACGTCCAAATATATTGGATGCTGAACCTGTGGAGGAACGTCAAGTAGAAAATCAAGGAGAAGGAATGAGAGGACAAGAAATTATACCAGTGATCAACAGATTTGAACGACTCCTAGTCAGAGGTCAAGAAGCTGCTCCAGGTTCTATCCAGAATCGGGAAGATCCAGGACCAGTCAACAATCAACCTCAACCTTTAAATAATAGACCAAGACGAGATGTTAGACCACCTCAACGACTAAATTACATAGGTCCTGGAGAACAAGGCCTAATGGTGAATGAACCTCTATCTAAGCACGTTCATATTCCAACAAATTATGCAGAAGCTTTAAGTTCAACCGAGAGAAGCTACTGGATTGAAGCTATGACAGATGAAATCACATCTCTCAACTCTCATCATGTCTATCAGACTGTTGATCAGAGGCTAGCAGGCGAAAGGAAGCTGATTACTACAAGATGGGTGTACGATATCAAGAAAAACTCCACTGGTGGTATTGTACGATTCAAAGCAAGACTTGTGGCTAGAGGATTCAACCAGAAGAAAGGCATTGACTATGAAGAGACTTTTAGTCCAGTTGTTTCCTTCACAGCAATACGAGTAATGATGGTGATAGCAAGTCAACGAAAACTCATGGTTCACCAAATAGACATCAAAACAGCATTCTTGAATGGCGATCTGGACACTGTTGTATATGTTCAGCCACCGGAGGGTTTTCGTGATCAAGATATGATCTGGAGAGTCGATAAAGCCATGTATGGACTCAAACAAGCACCTAAATGCTGGAATGAAAAGATGAACACAGTTCTTGGAATTCTAGGATTCAAGGCCATCAAGTGTGAACAGTGTCTCTATGTAAAAGAACACGGTGCTACGAAATTGTTTCTATTAGTGTGGGTAGATGACATTCTCATCTTCACCGAAACTGCCGAACAAATGAATACTATTAAGGAAAAATTAAAGACTAAACTTGAACTTCGTGATCTTGGACCTGTGAATCGTTTCCTTGGAGTAAACTTCACCCATAATCAATCTGGAAGTTTCTCACTCTCACAGGAAATGTACATTGATGACCTCCTCAATAGATTTAACCTTGAAGAAGCAAGTCGAGTTCGATCTCTACCTCAGTTAGACAAGATTGACTTAACTAAAGGACAAATTGATCACTCTCTACCAATCAGAAGTCTTATTGGTAGCCTACTGTATCTCGCGAACCTAACCCGTCCTGATATTGCTGCTGTAGTCAATCTACTGTCACGTCATCTTCATGAACCAACCCAGGCAGTTTGGACATACTCAAAGCAAGTACTGTCGTATCTCAAGCACACAAAGAATCTAACGCTGAATCTGGGGAATTTTAATGAATCAAATCTTGTCTGCTATGTAGATGCTAACTTTGCTACAGAAGGTGACCGAAAATCACAGTCAGGCGCAATATTTCAAATTAACGGTAGCACAATAAGTTGGTTTAGTCGCAAACAGAAGACTGTCAGCACCTCAACCACAGAAGCAGAATATACGGCTATGGCAATGGCATGTAAAGAGGTACTGTGGCTCCAACAACTACTTCATGAAGTATTCTTCCAAGTCCAATTACCCACAACTATGTTCAAAGACAATATGCCCGCAATTCAAATCGCAAGCTCTCAACGTAGCTTATCTGACACTAAGCATATTGATGTGAAAATGCATTGCATCCGAGATTACTCTTTCAAACGGTACATCAGCATTGAACATATTGGCACACAGAACCAACTGGCAGACAGTCTCACCAAACCGATGAACAACACCAATCATATTCACCGAATACTTTTAGGACCAGATGGTCAAGTAGTTCGGGATCAGGGGAGTGTTGAGATAGTGGCTCCCTCACCACTCGACTCATCATGGTCAGGCGCTATCACCACCAAGTCAACAGTTGAAGTGAAAATAGTCATCTCAGCATGACTCGACACAACGTGGTTTCTCTGCCTATTTAAGCTTGCTAGCGGAAGCACTCAATCATCCTGTGCCTCGTATGTCTAATGTGATGTTTTCTAGTACTTAGTGATTTACCCTTGTGTTTGTAGGTGTACCGCCCCAGTTGGTTTGGTCCTGCTCTGGTATCGACCAAACTCTTGTACTCTACACTCAAGACACTACATCATCCTTGGAGGCCGATCACTTTCCTGTTTTTTACAGTACTTGGCGACTCTTCCCTGTACTCGTCAGTACTCGTCGACACTTCACTTGTACTTATTTATTTCCATCAAATAAACGTTTTTATAACACACGTGACAGACCGAGTGGAGAACTGCTTGCTTGAGATCGGGATGAATCCCGAGGAGCGCGCTGCCTACAATGATGCTGCCCGGGAGCGTATGCGTGACAACCTTGACGGGATGAATCCCGAGGAGCACGCCGCCTACAATGATGCTGCCCGGGAGCGTATGCGCGAAAACCTTGACGGGTTGAATCCCGAGGAACGCGCTGCCTACAATGATGCTGCCCGGGAGCGAATGCTTGCCAACCGTGGCGAGAATGATCCGATGTCTTTTAAGATTATGATTCTTGGGACTAGGAAAAATAATCCTGACATAAATTTCTAGCAGTTGTGCATGTGTCTTCACAGCCATGAATTTAATTAGATTCAAACACAAAGATTGGATGGCTTATGGTAGAGTTGTGTAATGCTTTTTGTATTGCACATGTGAGCTCTAAATGTTCACAAAGGTGTGAATTAGATGTTAATAATTCCATATGATGCGTTGCAATAAACTAATGATATTGACAATCAAAGCGATGGAAATTGGCTGAATCTATCCAATTTCCAAAGTATCGGCAATGGAAATTGGCTGAATCTGGCCAATTTCAATGACCGAGATAAGCTTGTTCATCAAACAGACGATACTTTTGGTATCGGCAATGGAAATTGGCTAATTGGAAATCATCATCACCACATCAGTTTGTGTGTGAGTGTGTGTCGAAAGAAATTCATTCCCCAACTTCTTTGTCAACTTGAGAAAAAGTTTCCGGCAATATATTTCCTCAATGTTTACGTTGGAGTTTTGTTGTTTTTTGTATCCCATTGGTCGAGGATTTGATCATTTTGGCTAGTAAAAGTGTCTAATCAGTAGATAGCGATCCCATGAAGGTATTTCATCATGCTCTACCACCTTTTTGCATCCGTTTTCTAATGCTCTACAATCTTTTTCGCTGTATAGATACCAAAAGTATCGGCTGTTTGATGAACAAGCTTATCTATTCCATGGAAATAGGTTAGATTCATCATATTTCCATTGCCAATACCAAAAGTATCGGCTGTTTGATGAACAAGCTTATCTATTCCATGGAAATAGGTTAGATTCATCATATTTCCATGCTTTTGTATAGCTCATGTGGGCTCTAAATGTTAACAGAGGTGTGCATTTTATGAAACGAATACCATATCGGTGCTACGTTGCATCAAAACTAATGATATGAACGATCAATGAGAAAAATTACTAGATTTCTTCATTGATATTTAAATGATTTGCATATAGTAGGGTTGTGAAATGCTTTTGTATGGCTCATGTGATCTCTAAATGTTCACAGAGGTGTGCATTTTATGAAACGAATACCATATTGGTGCTACGTTGCATCAAAACTAATGATATGGACGATCACATCAGTTTGTGTGTGAGTGTGTGTCGAAAGAAATTCATTCCCCAACTTCTTTGTCAACTTGAGAAAAAGTTTCCGGCAATATATTTCCTCAATGTTTACGTTGGAGTTTTGTTGTTTTTTTGTATCCCATTGGTCGAGGATTTGATCATTTTGGCTAGTAAAAGTGTCTAATCTGTAGATATCGATCCCATGAAAGTAATTCTTCATGCTCTACCACCTTTTGCACCCGTTTTCTAATGCTCTACAATCTTTTTTGTATTCCCACTCTCTCACTGTGAGTTGACTGAGGAGGGCACTGTGTGTGTTTGGTCAATTTGTTTTTGTATCCTATTGGTCGAGGATTTGATCATTTTGGCTAGTAAAAGTGTCTAATCTGTAGATATCGATCCCATGAAAGTAATTCTTCATGCTCTACCACCTTTTGCACCCGTTTTCTAATGCTCTACAATCTTTTTGTATTCCCACTCTCTCACTGTGAGTAGACTGAGAGAGAGAGAGCACATTGTGTGTTTTCGTTTTTTGAATCCCATTAGTATTTGGAAGGACATTTCAGTGTTCCATTTGGGCTAGTTTTGAAGTTAAACGGTCCAACTAAATAATGCCCAAGTAAATTCAATAGGCCCACGCATATATTTTGCTACAGCAATGCTCGAAAGTTGTATACACACATATTGACTAGATGGAAATTGGCTAGATTCAACCAATTTCCATTGCCGCAACCAAATGTATAGCTCATGTGGGCTCTAAATGTTCACAGTGGTGTGCATTTTATGAAAAGATTTCCATATCGTTGCTGCGTTGCATCAAAACTATTGATATGGACAATCTACGCTTAAAATCTAATCATTTATCAATTAAAATATCAATGATTGGCTTATGGTGGGGTTGAGTGATGCTTTTGTATAGCTCATGTGGGCTCTAAATGTTCACAGTGGTGTGCATTTTATGATAATTATTCCATATCGGTGCTGGGTTGCATCAAAACTAATGATATGGACAATCTAAGCTATGGAAATTGGCTGAATCTAGCCAATTTCCATTGCCGAGATAAGCTTGTTCATCAAAATAGCCGATACAATTGGTATCGGCCATGGAAATTGGCTAATTGGAAATCATCATCACCACATCAGTTTGTGTGTGAGTGTGTGTCGAAAGAAATTCATTCCCCTACTTCTTTGTCAACTTGAGAAAAAGTTTCCGGCAATATATTTCCTCAATGTTTACGTTGGAGATTTTTGGTTTTTGGTTTGGTATTTGAGTATTACTCTACCCACCACCCTCTTAGGTGTTTTAATTAGTTGATATGAAGTGAATCTACGAGAATTAGAGTCTTACTTGAGGTTAAATTAAGGATATCAAAAGACATTAGCAATATTGTCAAAGGAACAATCAGACATTGCCATTTTAGTGTACTCAATATTCCAATCTTTATATTTGTATTTTATTAAATTCGTGGCTGTGAAGACACATGCCCAACTGCTAGAAATTTATGTCAGGATTATTTTTCCTAGTCCCAAAAATCATAATCTTAAAAGACATATATGCCCGATATGGACATTTGCGGCACCGATATGGACAGTTGCGGCACCGATATGGACAGTTTCGGCACTGACATGGATAGTTGCGGCACCGATATGGACAGTTGCGGCACCGATATGGACAGTTGCAGCACTGATATGGATAGTTGCGGCACCGATATGGACAGTTGCGGCAATGATATGGATAGTTGCGGCACCGATATGGACAGTTGCGGCACCGATATGGACAGTTGTGGTACTGATATGGACAGTTGAGGCACTCATACGAACAGTTATCCTCGTACTGATACTTTTTTGAGTTTCAGTCCGAGCATGAGTTGCGGCACCGATATGGACAGTTGCGGCACTGATATGGACAGTTGCGGCTCTGATATGGATAGTTGCGGCACCGATATGGACGGTTGCGGCACCGATAGGGACAGTTGCGGCACTGATATGGACAGTTGCGGCACTGATATTGACAGTTGCGGCTCTGATATGGATAGTTGCGGCACCGATATGGACGGTTGCGGCACCGATAGGGACATATCCGGCACTGATATGCATAGTTGCGGCCCCGATATGGACATTTGCGGCACCGATATGGACAGTTTCGGCACCGATATGGACAGTTGCGGCACCATGCACCAGCAATGGAAATAGGATGAATCTAACCTATTTCCATTTGCGAAATTAGTTTGTTCATCTAAACAGCCAATACATTTGGTTGCGGCAATGGAAATAGGATGAATAAAACCTTTTTCCATGGCCGAGATAAGTTTGTTAAGTCAAACAGCCGATACATATGGTTGCGGCAATGGAAATAGGATGAATCTAACCTATTTCCATGGCCGAGATAAGCTTGTTCAATCAAATAGCCGATACATACGGTATCGGAAAATATAGAGTTGCAGCACTGATATGGATAGTTGCGGCTCCGATATGGACAGTTGTGGTACTGATATGGACAGTTGAGGCACTCATACGAACAGTTATCCTCGTACTGATACTTTTTTGAGTTTCAGTCCGAGGATGAGTTGCGGCACTGATATGGACAGTTGCGGTACTGATATGGATAGTTGCGGCACCGATATGGACAGTTGCGGCACTGATATGGACATTTGCGGCACCGATATGGAGAGTTGCGGCACCGATATGGACAGTTTCGGCACTGATATGGATAGTTGCGGAACCGATATGGACAGTTGCAGCACTGATATGGATAGTTACGGCACCGATGTGGACAGTTGCGGCACCGATATGGACAGTTTCGGCTCCGATATGGACAGTTGTGGTACTGATATGGACAGTTGAGGCACTCATACGAACAGTTATCCTCGTTCTGATACTTTTTTGAGTTTCAGTCCGAGGATGAGTTGCGGCACTGATATGGACAGTTGCGGTACTGATATGGATAGTTGCGGCACCGATATGGACAGTTGCGGCACTGATATGGATAGTTGCGGAACCGATATGGACAGTTGCGGCACTGATATGGATAGTTACGGCACCGATGTGGACAGCTGCGGCACCGATATGGACAGTTTCGGCACTCATACGAACAGTTATCTTCGTACTGATACTTTTTTGAGTTTCAGTCCGAGCATGAGTTGCGGCACCGATATGGACAGTTGCGGCACCGATATTGACAGTTGCGGCATCGATATGGACAGTTGCGGCACCGATATGGACTGTTGCGGCACTGATATTGACAGTTTCGGCACTGATATGGATAGTTGCGGCTCCGATATGGACAGTTGTGGTACTGATATGGACAGTTGAGGCACTCATACGAACAGTTATCCTCGTTCTGATACTTTTTTGAGTTTCAGTCCGAGGATGAGTTGCGGCACTGATATGGACAGTTGCGGTACTGATATGGATAGTTGCGGCACCGATATGGACAGTTGCGGCACTGATATGGATAGTTGCGGAACCGATATGGACAGTTGCGGCACTGATATGGATAGTTACGGCACCGATGTGGACAGCTGCGGCACCGATATGGACAGTTTCGGCACTGATATGGATAGTTGCGGTACCGATATGGACAGTTGCGGCACCGATATGGACAGTTGCAGCACTATATGGATAGTTGCGGCACCGATATGGACAGTTGCAGCACTATATGGATAGTTGCGGCACCGATATGGACAGTTGCGGCACCGATATGGACAGTTGCGGCACTGATTTGGACAGTTGCAGCACTGATATGGATAGTTGCGGCCCCCGATATGGACATTTGCGGCACCGATATGGACAGTTGCGGCACCGATATGGACAGTTGCGGCACCATGCACCAGCAATGGAAATAGGATGAATCTAACCTATTTCCATTTGCGAAATTAGTTTGTTCATCTAAACAGCCAATACATTTGGTTGCGGCAATGGAAATAGGATGAATAAAACCTTTTTCCATGGCCGAGATAAGTTTGTTAAGTCAAACAGCCGATACATATGGTTGCGGCAATGGAAATAGGATGAATCTAACCTATTTCCATGGCCGAGATAAGCTTGTTCAATCAAATAGCCGATACATACGGTATCGGAAAATATAGAGTTGCAGCACTGATATGGATAGTTGCGGCTCCGATATGGACAGTTGTGGTACTGATATGGACAGTTGAGGCACTCATACGAACAGTTATCCTCGTACTGATACTTTTTTGAGTTTCAGTCCGAGGATGAGTTGCGGTACTGATATGGATAGTTGCGGCACCGATATGGACAGTTGCGGCACTGATATGGACATTTGCGGCACCGATATGGACAGTTGCGGCACAGATATGGACAGTTGCGGAACCGATATGGACAGTTGCGGCACCGATATGGACAGTTGCAGCACTGATATGGATAGTTACGGCTCCGATATGGACAGTTGTGGTACTGATATGGACAGTTGAGGCACTCATACGAACAGTTATCCTCGTTCTGATACTTTTTTGAGTTTCAGTCCGAGGATGAGTTGCGGCACTGATATGGACAGTTGCGGTACTGATATGGATAGTTGCGGCACCGATATGGACAGTTGCGGCACTGATATGGATAGTTGCGGAACCGATATGGACAGTTGCGGCACTGATATGGATAGTTACGGCACCGATGTGGACAGCTGCGGCACCGATATGGACAGTTTCGGCACTGATATGGATAGTTGCGGTACCGATATGGACAGTTGCGGTACCGATATGGACAGTTGCGGCACCGATATGGACAGTTGCAGCACTATATGGATAGTTGCGGCACCGATATGGACAGTTGCAGCACTATATGGATAGTTGCGGCACCGATATGGACAGTTGCGGCACCGATATGGACAGTTGCGGCACTGATTTGGACAGTTGCAGCACTGATATGGATAGTTGCGGCCCCGATATGGACATTTGCGGCACCGATATGGACAGTTGCGGCACCGATATGGACAGTTGCGGCACCATGCACCAGCAATGGAAATAGGATGAATCTAACCTATTTCCATTTGCGAAATTAGTTTGTTCATCTAAACAGCCAATACATTTGGTTGCGGCAATGGAAATAGGATGAATAAAACCTTTTTCCATGGCCGAGATAAGTTTGTTAAGTCAAACAGCCGATACATATGGTTGCGGCAATGGAAATAGGATGAATCTAACCTATTTCCATGGCCGAGATAAGCTTGTTCAATCAAATAGCCGATACATACGGTATCGGAAAATATAGAGTTGCAGCACTGATATGGATAGTTGCGGCTCCGATATGGACAGTTGTGGTACTGATATGGACAGTTGAGGCACTCATACGAACAGTTATCCTCGTACTGATACTTTTTTGAGTTTCAGTCCGAGGATGAGTTGCGGTACTGATATGGATAGTTGCGGCACCGATATGGACAGTTGCGGCACTGATATGGACATTTGCGGCACCGATATGGACAGTTGCGGCACAGATATGGACAGTTGCGGAACCGATATGGACAGTTGCGGCACCGATATGGACAGTTGCAGCACTGATATGGATAGTTACGGCACCGATGTGGACAGTTGCGGCACCGATATGGACAGTTTCGGCACTGATTTGGATAGTTGCGGTACCGATATGGACAGTTGCGGCACCGATATGGACAGTTGCAGCACTATATGGATAGTTGCGGCACCGATATGGACAGTTGCGGCACCGATATGGACAGTTGCGGCACTGATTTGGACAGTTGCAGCACTGATATGGATAGTTACGGCTCCGATATGGACAGTTGCGTCACCGATATGGACAGTTGCGGTACTGATATGGACAGTTGAGGCACCGATATGGACAGTTGCAGCACTGATATGGATAGTTACGGCACCGATGTGGACAGTTGCGGCACCGATATGGACAGTTTCGGCACTGATATGGATAGTTGCGGTACCGATATGGACAGTTGCAGTACTATATGGATAGTTGCGGTACTGATATGGATAGTTGCGGCACCGATATGGACAGTTGCGGCACTGATATGGATAGTTGCGGCACCGATATGGACAGTTGCGGCACCGATATGGACAGTTGCGGCACTGATATGGACAGTTGCGGCACTGATATGGACAGTTGCGGCACCGATATGGACAGTTGCGGCACTGATATGGATAGTTGCGGCACCGATATGGACAGTTGCGGCACCGATATGGACAGTTGCGGCACCGATATGGACAGTTGAGGCACTCATACGAACAGTTATCCTCGTACTGATACTTTTTTGAGTTTCAGTCCGAGCATGAGTTGCGGCACCGATATGGACAGTTGCGGCACCGATATTGACAGTTGCGGCACCGATATGGACAGTTGCGGCACCGATATGGACTGTTGCGGCACTGATATTGACAGTTTCGGCACTGATATGGATAGTTGCGGCTCCGATATGGACAGTTGCGTCACCGATATGGACACTTGCGGTACTGATATGGACAGTTGAGGCACTCATACGAACAGTTATCCTCGTACTGATACTTTTTTGAGTTTCAGTCCGAGCATGAGTTGCGGCACCGATATGGACAGTTGCGGCACCGATATGGACAGTTGCGGCACCGATATGGACAGTTGCGGCACTGATATGGACAGTTGCGGCACTGATATGGATAGTTGCGGCACCGATATGGACAGTTGCGGCACCGATATGGACAGTTGCGGCACTGATATGGACAGTTGCGGCACCATGCAACAGCAATGGAAATAGGATGAATCTAACCTATTTCCATTTGCGAGATAAGCTTGTTCAATCAAATAGCCGATACATGTGGTATCGGACAATATAGAGTTGCCGCAATGGAAATAGGATGAATCTAACCTATTTCCATGGCCGAGATAAGTTTGTTCAGTCAAACAGCCGATACATATGGTTGCGGCAATGGAAATAGGATGAATCTAACCTATTTCCATGGCCGAGATAAGCTTGTTCAATCAAATAGCCGATACATACGGTATCGGCCAATATAGAGTTGCGGCACTGATATGGACACTCTGCTCTCCATCAGTCAACTCACAGTGAGTGCGTGGGAATACAAAAGGATTGTAGAGCATTAGAAAACGGGTGCAAAAGGTGGTAGAGCATGATGAAATACCTTCATGGGATCGCTATCTACTGATTAGACACTTTTACTAGCCAAAATGATCAAATCCTCGACCAATGGGATACAAAAACAAATTGACCAACCTCATACAGTGCCCTCTCTCAGTCAACCCACAGTGAGAGAGTTGGAGTACAAAAGAATTGTAGAGCATTAGAAAACGGGTGCAAAAGGTGGTAGAGCATGATGAAATACCTTCATGGGATCGCTATCTACTGATTAGACACTTTTACTAGCCAAAATGATCAAATCCTCGACCAATGGGATACAAAAACAAATTGACCAACCACATACAGTGCCCTCTCTCAGTCAACTCACAGTGAGAGAGTTGGAGTACAAAAGGATTGTAGAGCATTAGAAAACGGGTGCAAAAGGTGGTAGAGCATGATGAAATACCTTCATGGGATCGCTATCTACTGATTAGACACTTTTACTAGCCAAAATGATCAAATCCTCGACCAATAGGATACAAAAACAAATTGACCAACCACATACAGTGCCCTCTCTCAGTCAACTCACAGTGAGAGAGTGGGAATACAAAAGGATTGTAGAGCATTAGAAAACGGGTGCAAAAGGTGGTAGAGCATGATGAAATACCTTCATGGGATCGCTATCTACTGATTCGACACTTTTATTAGCCAAAATGATCAAATCCTCGACCAATGGGATTCAAAAAAACAAACACACACAACGACACACACGCTGACATTGAAGGTTGTGTAACACAACCTTCATATACCAAATGCTCATTGGACTCAGACACACACCTCACTCACTCATATATTCAACCATGATGAAACAATTAAATCCATATTTTGCAGTGACCACTACAACACGTGACAGACCGAGTGGAGAACTGCTTGCTTGAGATCGGGATGAATCCCGAGGAGCGCGCTGCCTACAATGATGCTGCCCGGGAGCGTATGCGTGACAACCTTGACGGGATGAATCCCGAGGAGCACGCCGCCTACAATGATGCTGCCCGGGAGCGTATGCGCGAAAACCTTGACGGGTTGAATCCCGAGGAACGCGCTGCCTACAATGATGCTGCCCGGGAGCGAATGCTTGCCAACCGTGGCGAGAATGATCCGATGTCTTTTAAGATTATGATTCTTGGGACTAGGAAAAATAATCCTGACATAAATTTCTAGCAGTTGTGCATGTGTCTTCACAGCCATGAATTTAATTAGATTCAAACACAAAGATTGGATGGCTTATGGTAGGGTTGTGTAATGCTTTTGTATTGCACATGTGAGCTCTAAATGTTCACAAAGGTGTGAATTAGATGTTAATAATTCCATATGATGCGTTGCAATAAACTAATGATATTGACAATCAAAGCGATGGAAATTGGCTGAATCTATCCAATTTCCAAAGTATCGGCAATGGAAATTGGCTGAATCTGGCCAATTTCCATGACCGAGATAAGCTTGTTCATCAAACAGACGATACTTTTGGTATCGGCAATGGAAATTGGCTAATTGGAAATCATCATCACCACATCAGTTTGTGTGTGAGTGTGTGTCGAAAGAAATTAATTCCCCAACTTCTTTGTCAACTAGAGAAAAAGTTTCCGGCAATATATTTCCTCAATGTTTACGTTGGAGTTTTGTTGTTTTTTGTATCCTATTGGTCGAGGATTTGATCATTTTGGCTAATAAAAGTGTCTAATCGGTAGATACCGATCCCATGAAGGTAACCCATCTTGCTCTACCAACTTTTGCATCCGTTTTCTAATGCTCAACAATCTTTTTCGCTGTATAGATACCAAAAGTATCGGCTGTTTGATGAACAAGCTTATCTTTTCCATGGAAATAGGTTAGATTCATCATATTTCCATTGCCAATACCAAAAGTATCGGCTGTTTGATGAACAAGCTTATCTATTCCATGGAAATAGGTTAGATTCATCATATTTCCATGCTTTTGTATAGCTCATGTGGGCTCTAAATGTTCACAGAGGTGTGCATTTTATGAAACGAATACCATATCGGTGCTACGTTGCATCAAAACTAATGATATGGACGATCAATGAGAAAAATTACTAGATTTCTTCATTGATATTTAAATGATTTGCATATGGTAGGGTTGTGAAATGCTTTTGTATGGCTCATGTGGTCTCTAAATGTTCACAGAGGTGTGCATTTTATGAAACGAATACCATATTGGTGCTACGTTGCATCAAAACTAATGATATGGACGATCACATCAGTGTGTGTTTGAGTGTGTGTCGAAAGAAATTAATTCCCCAACTTCTTTGTCAACTTGAGAAAAAGTTTCCGGCAATATATTTCCTCAATGTTTACGTTGGAGATTTGTTGTTTTTTGTATCCCATTGGTCGAGGATTTGATCATTTTGGCTAGTAAAAGTGTCTAATCTGTAGATATCGATCCCATGAAAGTAATTCTTCATGCTCTACCACCTTTTGCACCCGTTTTCTAATGCTCTACAATCTTTTTGTATTCCCACTCTCTCACTGTGAGTTGACTGAGGAGGGCACTGTATGTGGTTGGTCAATTTGTTTTTGAATCCTATTGATCGAGGATTTGATCATTTTGGCTAATAAAAGTGTCTAATCTGTAGATATCGATCCCATGAAAGTAATTCTTCATGCTCTACCACCTTTTGCACCCGTTTTCTAATGCTCTACAATCTTTTTGTATTCCCACTCTCTCACTGTGAGTTGACTGATGGAGAGAGCACATTGTGTGTTTTCGTTTTTTGAATCCCATTAGTATTTGGAAGGACATTTCAGTGTTCCATTTGGGCTAGTTTTGAAGTTAAACGGTCCAACTAAATAATGCCCAAGTAAATTCAATAGGCCCACGCATATATTTTGCTACAGCAATGCTCGAAAGTTGTATACAAACATATTGACTAGATGGAAATTGGCTAGATTCAACCAATTTCCATTGCCGCAACCAAATGTATAGCTCATGTGGGCTCTAAATGTTCACAGTGGTGTGCATTTTATGAAAAGATTTCCATATCGGTGCTGCGTTGCATCAAAACTATTGATATGGACAATCTACGCTTAAAATCTAATCATTTATCAATTAAAATATCAATGATTGGCTTATGGTTGGTTTGTGTAATGCTTTTGTAGAGCACATGTGGGCTCTAAATGTTCACAGTGGTGTGCATTTGATGATAATTATTCCATATCGGTGCTGCGTTGCGATAAACTAATGATATGGACAATCTAAGCGATGGAAATTGGCTGAATCTAGCCAATTTCCATTGCCGAGCTAAGCTTGTTCATCAAAATAGCCGATACAATTGGTATCGGCCATGGAAATTGGCTGAATCTAGCCAATTTCCAAGGTATCGGCAATGGAAATTGGCTAATTGGAAATCATCATCACCACATCAGTTTGTGTGTGAGTGTGTGTCTGTGTCCAATGAGCATTTGGTATATGAAGGTTGTGTAACACTACCTTTTTCATGTTGGTCACAATGCACAACAGTCATCATCACCACATCAGTGAGTGAGTGAGTGTGTGTCTGTGTCCAATGAGCATTTGGTATTTGGTATTTCACTTTTTATAGTGCAAATGTTGTCCTAAATTGTTAATTTGCTTATGAATTAAAAAGATCCACTCTCTAAATTGGGTGTTGGCCGCGTGAAAATAAGATCCACGTTGTCCAAAGTTTTCCACACCCAGGGCACCGTGTATGATTAGACAAGCAGAGTGTGTGTTTTCGTTTTTTGTATCCCATTGGTCGAGGATTTGATCATTTTGGCTAATTAAAGTGTCTAATCAGTAGATACCGATTCCATGAAGGTAATTCTTCATGCTCTACCACCGTTTGCACCCTTTTCTAATGCTCTACAATCTTTTTGTTTTCCCACTCACTCACTGTGAGTTGACTGAGGGAGGGCACTGTATGTGGTTGGTCAATTTGTTTTTTGTATCCCATTGGTCGAGGATTTGATCATTTTGGCTAATTAAAGTGTCTAATCAGTAGATACCGATCCCATGAAAGTAATTCATCATGCTCTACCACCTTTTGCACCCGTTTTCTAATGCTCTACAATCTTTTTGTTTTCCCCCACTCATTGTGAGTTGACTAGAGTAGAGCCCATTGTGTGTTTGTTTTTTGAATCTTATTAAATTCGTGGCTGTGAAGACACATGCCCAACTGCTAGAAATTTATGTTAGGATTATTTTTCCTAGTCATAATTTCCCGATAATCATAATCTTAAAAGACATTAGCTATATTGTCAAAGGAACAATCAGACATTGCCATTTTAGTATGATTAGGTGACAAAGTATTTAACTGTCAAATGCTAGTATTTTGATTCGATGTTCACATTTGTAGTGCAAATGTTGTCCTAAATTGTTAATTTGCGTATGAAATAAAAGATCCACTCTCTAAATTGGGCGTTGGCTGCGTAAAAATAAGATCCACGTTGTCCATGAGTATCGTGTGTATGTATTGTGTGTGTATGGATTGAATTAATAACATTTTGCAATTACGCAAGCAGTTCTCCACTCGTTCTGTCACGTGTTGTAGTGGTCACTTCAAAATATGGATTGAATTGTTTCAAATTGTGCCATTACGCAAGCAGTTCTCCACTCGGTCTGTAACATGTTGTAGTGGTCACTGCAAAATATGGATTGAATTGTTTCAAATTGTGCCATTACGCAAGCAGTTCTCCACTCGGTCTGTCACGTGTTGTAGTGGTCACTGCAAAATATGGATTGAATTGTTTCAAATTGTGCCATTACGCAAGCAGTTCTCCACTCGGTCTGTCACGTGTTGTAGTGGTCACTGCAAAATATGGATTTAATTGTTTCATCATGGTTGAATATGTGAGTGAGTGAGTGTATGTCTGTGTCCAATGAGCATTTGGTATATGATGGTTGTGTTACACAACCTTCAATGTCAGCGTGTGTGTCGTTGTGTGTGTTTGTTTTTTGAATCCCATTGGTCGAGGATTTGATCATTTTGGCTAGTAAAAGTGTCTAATCAGTAGATAGCGATCCCATGAAGGTATTTCATCATGCTCTACCACCTTTTGCACCCCTTTTCTAATGCTCTACAATCCTTTTGTATTTCCACTCTCTCACTGTGAGTTGACTGAGGGAGGGCACTGTATGTGGTTGGTCAATTTGTTTTTTGTATCCTATTGGTCGAGGATTTGATCATTTTGGCTAGTAAAAGTGTCTAATCAGTAGATAGCGATCCCATGAAGGTATTTCATCATGCTCTACCACCTTTTGCACCCGTTTTCTAATGCTCTACAATCTTTTTGTATTCCCACTCTCTCACTGTGAGTTGACTGAGAGAGGGCACTGTATGTGGTTGGTCAATTTGTTTTTGTATCCTATTGGTCGAGGATTTGATCATTTTGGCTAGTAAAAGTGTCTAATCAGTAGATAGCGATCCCATGAAGGTATTTCATCATGCTCTACCACCTTTTGCACCCGTTTTCTAATGCTCTACAATCTTTTTTTGTATTCCCACTCTCTCACTGTGAGTTGACTGAGGGAGAGCAGAGTGTGTGTTTTGTCAATACTGTATAGTGTCAAGTATGATTAGGTGACATTTTGATTCGATGTTCACATTTGTAGTGCAAATGTTGTCCTAAATTATTAATTTGCGTATGAAATAAAAGATCCACTCTCTAAATTGGGTGTTGGCTGCGTGATAATAAGATCCACGCTGTCCAAAGTGTTCCACACCCAGGGCACCGTGTATGATTAGGTGACAAACCCTAAAATGGCAATGTCTGATTGTTCCTTTGACAATATAGCTAATGTCTTTTAAGATTATGATTCTTGGGACTAGGAAAAATAATCATGACATAAATTTCTAGCAGTTGTGCATGTGTCTTCACAGACATGAATTTAATTAGATTCAAACACAAAGATTGGATGGCTTATGGTAGGGTTGTGTAATGCTTTTGTATTGCACATGTGAGCTCTAAATGTTCACAAAGGTGTGAATTAGATGTTAATAATTCCATATCAATGATGCGTTGCAATAAACTAATGATATGGACAATCAAAGTGATGGAAATTGGCTGAATCTAGCCAATTTCCAAAGTATCGGCAATGGAAATTGGCTGAATCTGGCCAATTTCCATGACCGAGATAAGCTTGTTCATCAAACAGACGATACTTTTGGTATCGGCAATGGAAATTGGCTAATTGGAAATCATCATCACCACATCAGTTTGTGTGTGAGTGTGTGTCGAAAGAAATTAATTCCAGACTTCTTTGTCAACTTGAGAAAAAGTTTCCGGCAATATATTTCCTCAATGTTTACGTTTGAGTTTTGTTGTTTTTTGTATCCCATTGGTCGAGGATTTGATCATTTTGGCTAGTTAAAGTGTCTAATCAGTAGATAGCGATCCCATGAAGGTATTTCATCATGCTCTACCACCTTTTGCACCCGTTTTCTAATGCTCTACAATCCTTTTGTACTCCAACTCTCTCACTGTGAGTTGACTGAGGAGGGCACTGTATGTGGTTGGTCAATTTGATTTTGTATCCCATTGGTCGAGGATTTGATCATTTTGTGCTAGTAAAAGTGTCTAATCAGTAGATAGCGATCCCATGAAGGTATTTCATCATGCTCTACCACCTTTTGCACCCGTTTTCTAATGCTCTATCATCCTTTTGTATTCCCACTCTCTCACTGTGAGTTGACTGAGAGAGTGCACTGTATGTGGTTGGTCAATTTGTTTTTGTATCCCATTGGTCGAGGATTTGATCATTTTGGCTAGTAAAAGTGTCTAATCAGTAGATAGCGATCCCATGAAGGTATTTCATCATGCTCTACCACCTTTTGCACTCGTTATCTAATGCTTTACAATCTTTTTGTTTTTCCCCACTCACTGTGAGTTGACTGAGGTAGAGCACATTGTGTGTTTTATTCAATACTGTCTTGTTTATGGCTTATGGTTGGGTTGTGTAATGCTTTTGTAGGGCACATGTGGGCTCTAAATGTTCACAGAGGTGTGCATTTTATGAAAAGATTTCCATATCGGTGCTGCGTTGCATCAAAACTAATGATATGGACAATCTAAGCAATGGAAATTGGCTGAATCTAGCCAATTTCCAAGGTATCGGCAATGGAAATTGGCTAATTGGAAATCATCATCACCACATCCACATCAGCTTGTGTGTGAGTGTGTGTCTGTGTCCAATGAGCATTTGGCATATGAAGGTTGTGTAACACTACCTTTGTCAGGTTGATCACAATGCACAACAGTCATCATCACCACATCAGTGAGTGAGTGAGTGTGTGTCTGTGTTCAATGAGCATTTGGTATTTGGTATTTCACTTTTATAGTGCAAATGTTGTTTTAAATTGTTAATTTGCTTATAAAATTAAAATATCCACTCTCTAAATTGGGTGTTGGCCGCGTGAAAATAAGATCCACGTTGTCCAAAGTTTTCCACACCCAGGGCACCGTGTATGATTAGGTGAGCAGAGTGTGTGTTTTTTGTTTTTTGAATCCCATTGGTCGAGGATTTGATCATTTTGGCTAATAAAAGTGTCTAATCGGTAGATACCGATCCCATGAAGGTAATTCTTCTTGCTCTACCACCGTTTGCACCCGTTTTCTAATGCTCTACAATCTTTTTGTTTTCCCCCACTCACTGTGAGTTGACTGATGGAGAGAGGGCACTGTGTGTGGTTGGTCAATTTGTTTTTGAATCCTATTGGTTAAGGATTTGATAATTTTGGCTAATTAATGTGTCTAATCAGTTGATACCGATCCCATGAAGGTAATTCATCATACTCTACCACCTTTTGAACCCCTTTTCTAATGCTCTACAATCCTTTTGTATTCCCACTGATTTCCATGATATGGACAATCTACGCGTAAAATCTAATCATTTATCAATTAAAATTTCAATGAAAGAAATTCATTCCCCAACTTCTTTGTCAACTTGAGAAAAAGTTTCCGGCAATATATTTCCTCAATGTTTACGTTGGAGATTTTTTATTTTTTGGTTTGGTATTTGAGTATTACTCTACCCACCACCCTCTTAGGTGTTTTAGGGCACATGTGGGCTCTAAATGTTCACAGAGGTGTGCATTTTATGAAAAGATTTCCATATCGGTGCTGCGTTGCATCAAAACTAATGATATGGACAATCTAAGCGATGGAAATTGGCTGTATCTAGCCAATTTCCATTGCCGAGATAAGCTTGTTCATCAAAATAGCCGATACAATTGGTATCGGCCATGGAAATTGGCTAATTGGAAATCATCATCACCACATCAGTTTGTGTGTGAGTGTGTGTCGAAAGAAATTCATTCCCCAACTTCTTTGTCAACTTGAGAAAAAGTTTCCGGCAATATATTTCCTCAATGTTTACGTTTGAGTTTTGTTGTTTTTTGTATCCCATTGGTCGAGGATTTGATCATTTTGGCTAGTAAAAGTGTCTAATCAGTAGATAGCGATCCCATGAAGGTATTTCATCATGCTCTACCACCTTTTGCACCCGTTTTCTAATGCTCTACAATCCTTTTGTATTCCCACTCTCTCACTGTGAGTTGACTGAGAGAGGGCACTGTATGTGGTTGGTCAATTTGTTTTTGTATCCTATTGGTCGAGGATTTGATCATTTTGGCTAGTAAAAGTGTCTAATCAGTAGATATCGATCCCATGAAGGTATTTCATCATGCTCTACCACCTTTTGCACCCGTTTTCTAATGCTCTACAATCCTTTTGTATTCCCACTCTCTCACTGTGAGTTGACTGAGAGAGGGCACTGTATGTGGTTGGTCAATTTGTTTTTGTATCCTATTGGTCGAGGATTTGATCATTTTGGCTAATAAAAGTGTCTAATCAGTAGATAGCGATCCCATGAAAGTAATTCTTCATGCTCTACCACCTTTTGCACCCGTTATCTAATGCTCTACAATCTTTTTTTGTTTTCCCCCACTCACTGTGAGTTGACTGAGGTAGAGCACATTGTGTGTTTTATTCAATACTATCTTGTTTATGGCTTATGGTTGGGTTGTGTAATGCTTTTGTATAGCTCATGTGGGCTCTAAATGTTCACAGTGGTGTGCATTTTATGAAAAGATTTCCATATCGGTGCTGGGTTGCATCAAAACTAATGATATGGACAATCTAAGCAATGGAAATTTGCTGAATCTAGCCAATTTCCATTGCCGAGATAAGCTTGTTCATCAAAATAGCCGATACAATTGGTATCGGCCATGGAAATTGGCTAATTGGAAATCATCATCACCACATCAGTTTGTGTGTGAGTGTGTGTCGAAAGAAATTAATTCCCCAACTTCTTTGTCAACTTGAGAAAAAGTTTCCGGCAATATATTTCCTCAATGTTTATGTTGGAGTTTTGTTGTTTTTGGTTTGGTATTTGAGTATTACTCTACCCACCACCCTCTTAGGTGTTTTAATTAGTAGATCTGAGGTGAATCGTCGATATTTAGTGTGTTACTTGAGGTTAAATTAAGGATATCAAAAGACATTAGCTATAGTGTACTAAATATTCCAATCTTTGTATTTGAATCTTATTAAATTCGTGGCTGTGAAGACACATGCACAACTGCTAGAAATACATGTCAGGATTATTTTTCCTATTCCCGAGAATCATAATCTCAAAAGACATTAGCTATATTGTCTAAGGAACAATCAGACATTGCCATTTTAGTGTACTCGATATTCCAATCTTTGTATTTGAATCTTATTAAATTCGTGGCTGTGAAGACACATGCACAACTGCTAGAAATACATGTCAGGATTATTTTTCAACGTCCCTAGAATCATAATCTCAAAAGACATTAGCTATATTGTCAAAGAAACAATCAGACATTGCCATTTTAGTGTACTCGATATTCCAATCTTTGTATTTGAATCTTATTAAATTCGTGGCTATGAAGACACATGCACAACTGCTAGAAATACATGTCAGGATTATTTTTCCTAGTCCCCAGAATCATAATCTTAAAAGACATTAGCTATATTGTCAAAGGAACAATCAGACATTGCCATTTTAAGTGTACTCAATATTCCAATCTTTGTATTTGAATTTTATTAAATTCGTGGCTATGAAGACACATGCACAACTGCTAGAAATACATGTCAGGATTATTTTTCCTATTCCCGAGAATCATATTCTTAAAAGACATTAGCTATATTGTCAAAGAAACAATCAGACATTGCCATTTTAGTGTACTCGAAAGCGAAAAATTAAATTGTGTGTTTGTTTTTGGAATCCTATTGGTCGAGGATTTGATCATTTTGGCTAATAAAAGTGTCTAATCAGTAGATACCGATCCCATGAAGGTAATTCATCATGCTCTACCACCTTTTGCATCCGTTTTCTAATGCTCTACAATCTTTTTGTATTCCCCCACTCACTGTGAGTTGACTGATGGAGAGAGCACATTGTGTGTTTTCGTTTTTTGAATCCCATTAGTATTTGGAAGGACATTTCAGTGTTCCATTTGGGCTAGTTGAAGTTAAACGGTCCAACGAAATAATGCCCAAGTAAATTCAATAGGCCCACGCATATATTTTGCTACAGCAATGCTCGAAAGTTGTATACAAACATATTGACTAGATGGAAATTGGCTAGATTCAACCAATTTCCATTGCCGCAACCAAATGTATAGCTCATGTGGGCTCTAAATGTTCACAGTGGTGTGCATTTTATGAAAAGATTTCCATATCGGTGCTGCGTTGCATCAAAGCTATTGATATGGACAATCTACGCTTAAAATCTAATCATTTATCCATTTAAATATCAATGATTGGCTTATGGTGGGGTTGAGTGATGCTTTTGTATAGCTCATGTGGGCTCTAAATGTTCACAGTGGTGTGCATTTGATGAAACGAATACCATATCGGTGCTACGTTGCATCAAAACTAATGATATGGACGATCACATCAGTGTGTGTGTGAGTGTGTCTGTGCCTGTGTCCAATGAACATTTGTTATATGAAGGTTGTGTTACACAACCTTCAATGTCAGGTTGACAGAGGGAGAGCAGAGTGTGTGTTTTCGTTTTTTGTATCCCATTGGTCGAGGATTTGATCATTTTGGCTAATAAAAGTGTCTAATCAGTAGATAGCGATCCCATGAAGGTAATTCATCATGCTCTACCACCTTTTGCATCCGTTTTCTAATGCTCTACAATCTTTTTTGTATTCCCCCACTCACTGTGAGTTGACTGATGGAGAGAGCACATTGTGTGTTTTCGTTTTTTGAATCCCATTAGTATTTGGAAGGACATTTCAGTGTTCCATTTGGGCTAGTTTTGAGTTGACTGATGGAGAGAGGGCACTGTGTGTGGTTGGTCAATTTGTTTTTGAATCCTATTGGTTAAGGATTTGATCATTTTGGCTAATTAAAGTGTCTAATCAGTTGATACCGATCCCATGAAAGTAATTCATCATGCTCTACCACCTTTTGAACAAGTTTTCTTATGCTCTACAATCTTTTTTGTATTCCCACTGATTTCCATGATATGGACAATCTACGCGTAAAATCTAATCATTTATCAATTAAAATTTCAATTAAAGAAATTCATTCCCCAACTTCTTTGTCAACTTGAGAAAAAGTTTCCGGCAATATATTTCCTCAATGTTTACGTTGGAGATTTTTGGTTTTTTGGTTTGGTATTTGAGTTTTACTCTACCCACCACCCTCTTAGGTGTTTTAATAAGTAGATATGAAGTGAATCTAGAGAATTAGTGTCTTACTTGAGGATGAATAAGGTATAGCGATTTTTTTCGATGATCGCAAATGTTCACGTACGAGTTTTCTCAATGTTTACGTTGGAGATTTTTGGTTTTTGGTTTGGTATTCCAGTATTACTCTACCCACCACCCTGTTAGATGTTTTAATAAGTAGATATGAAGTGAATCTACGAGAATTAGTGTCTTACTTGAGGATGAATAAGGTATAGCGATTTTTTTCGATGATCGCAAATGTTCACGTACGAGTTTTCTCAATGTTTACGTTGGAGATTTTTGGTTTTTGGTTTGGTATTTGAGTATTACTCTACCCACCACCCTCTTAGGTGTTTTAATTAGTTGATATGAAGTGAATCTACGAGAATTAGTGTATTACTTGAGGATGAATAAGGTATAACGATGTTTTTCGATGGTCGCAAATGTCCATGATAATAAAATGTAAAATTGATAAAAGATGATGATGAAAAAAAAACGATGCAAAATACGAATAAAGTTGAATAAAGTAGACCAAACTCTCGTTTTACGATTTTTATTTCGTTTTTGAATATTTGAGTGAGAATTCGGTACACAATTGTAATGGATGAGAAAATGAATGAATAAATTGGTGCAGACTGGGGAAAACTGATAAACTTTAAGGTACAATCTGATAATAAAAAGATAAAATTGATAAACTTGAAGAATAATAGGTGAAATTACAAAGTAGAACTTGACAATAATTGACTTATGTCAAGAAGAGAATTAAATGCTACATTTTTAAAACGGAATGAATGAAATGTTGATGTGATGTGATGAAGTGTTTGAAGTGAGTGAGTGAGTGCCGTAGTGTTCTATTGACATTGAATTGAGGGTTTATATAGTGAAAAGAATATGTGTTGTGTGTGTGGTTACGGAAATGATAATTGTGTCAAGAGATGTATTCGAGATAAGAAAGAGTGAAAGGAAATAATTAAAGGGAAACAGGACGTGCAGAAAAAGACATACATTGAAATTCTAACACTAAAGGGAAATAAGAAACAAAAATAAGAATCTAGGACAAATGTAAATTTAACTTGAACTACAAATAGTAATCTGGGACAATGATTTGTCATACGGATGGTCAAATACTTTCACATCCGTCCAAACAACTGAATAAAGGAAATGTGACTGACTAATCAAATAACTTACTAACATAATGAGATAAAGGGGAACTTAATAATTAATCAATAATTTCAAGGATAAAGCGTATCCGTCAATGCAATCAACGCTTTCTATGCCTAATTTGGGATTGAATGTTACTACTAATTAATAAAAGAAATTTCGAGAAAATCTAAATTTTAATAATTAAATTAAATTAAATCTAAATCTAAAAATTATACGTGTTCTTAAATATTAGAACACAACATCCCCTTACTTTAAAATTGGAAGTTGGGTTGAATAAGGTCAAGAATCTAAAAATCTAACAATCTAAATAAATTTTGATCAGGAAATTTAAAAGCATAAATAATAATCATTAAAATGAACCTGTAGGGTTTCAAGAGCAGAACATGAAATAACTTTTTCTTTAGGTCTTCTACCGAAAAGTAGTTGATAATCATAAACTCGATTAAGAATATTGGCAAAAAGAGTAATTATATAAGAAGCAATAATTTGAATTAATACAAATTCAACTGAGAATTCATTTTGTTTTTTGGTGTTAATAGGTGGCAATTTGGACGATTGTGATTTAACCACAACTGTATCATCGTTGATCTGAGACTCATTAGATTTTTGGGGTGTTGGTGTAGAGTCAAACATTTGCAAAGAATTCGGAACCAATGTCGGTGGAACGGAAGACAGATCTGGCTGTGACTCTATTGACTCACAAACAACTGGTTGCTCAGGTTCAGTACTAACTCTATGAACAGAAAAGAACTTATCGAATAACAATTGAGGTGAAGTTCGGAATTGGAGTTCACACCCTAATGAATAGTAATTGTCATGACTATCGTCTGAAAGACTTTCACTATCATTGGAATCAGAACAATTTGATGGAATATTTAAATTTTCAGAATCATCACAGTCATTATCCAACTGAGTGTCATCGTCACTATCATCGTCATCAGATGAATCTTTGTCCTTGTCATCAGATTGATAACTTCGACTTTCATTATCAAATGTCGATTGGATATCGGACTGATTACTAACCTGAGTACCACAACGAGAACTTTGGTTGGAACAAGAGTCATTAAAGTTGTAATTAGAAAAAGAAGAATTGCTCGAATAATATGAAGCTAACTTTCTTTGTCTAGCAATCTCAAGATGAATTTCAAGTTGTTGTAAAAGAATCTCTAACTTATGAGAACCTGATGTTGAAAGTCTCAAAAAGTCATCAGTGATTCTCTGAGGAAATTTAAAATAAAATCTGTCACAAATCTCGTGCTCAAACAAAGAATGAAATTTAAATTCAACAACCAGATTTTTGACCATTCGAAGTTGTCCTACAAGATGTTCGAAAGTGTCAATATCGTCTCTATGTCTTAAGTTAGGCAACTCAGAAACCAACTGGACTAAACTTAATCTAACTCTGGATGAATTTTGATATTCAGCTTTCAAGGTTTTTAAAGCCTGGTCATATTGACTGGGGTTATATGTCCTAACTAATTCAAAAGGTCTTCCTTTGAGTTTCTTTCGCAGCGCTTCTAACTTTAAGCCATTGTTCAAATCAGACTTATGAACAACGCTTAGAAACAACTCAATAAAAGATGGAAACTCTAGAATGTCACCAGAAAATTCCGGGACGAATTTATAAAAGTCTTTGTTAAAAGGTTGGGAGGTCATTATTAGGGAATCAAATATTGATTTACCAATTCTGATTTAGGAATGCACTATACCTTTAGGCATCACAGCAAAACTAAAAGTAAAGTATAATCAGAGGGAAAAGATAGATTAGACAGAAGAGAAAAAAGAAAAAAAATGAAATGTGGAACAAATGGTGATTTCAAAGTCAAACAAGTTAATTTAAACAATAATACCAATAAAGGAAAAGAATATTCTCAATAAGGCAACAAATATGGTCCTTAATCCGTGATGCTCGAGATCTTCAATCCATAAATTATTCGAAGACAGAGACAGCTCACAGGTCATCAAGAAGTAATTGTCTACAGACGAAATCGACTTCTCTAGAGAATAGAGTTCGGCACGGTAATCAGGTCGGCTGAACTAAAAACAGACAAGAAAGAAACAGCTTTCGAAGAAATAATTATTTGTGAACTTGTTGACAGTGTTGCTCATTTTAATTGAACACCATTGACGAAATAGCATTTGCTGAAGACTTGATTCCACAAGAGGATTTTAGGTATGATTAATGTTGAAACTATAACTGCTTCCCCGGACTTAAGAGAGTTCGGCAGTGAAATTTGAAGAGGTAGACGAGGTTTAAACTTGCAGGCACTGAACGCATGAGGTTACTGAAAAGGTTCGCAAGAGAAATGTGTGGAAGAAAAGCACACAGACTTCAAAGTCGAAAGAAGGTCAACGAGAAGTAAAGTCAGGACTTGCGATCACTGGATATTTGTTCAGAAGTGAATGAGTTTTCACGAAACGAAGGGATGAATTGAGGATTTCAATGACCATTGAGAACAAATAGGCAAAATGGGAAAATTTTCACAAAAGAGAATACGAAGAGTGGAAAGATGAACAAGCGATAAACCAAGGAGTCAAGGGTGGATAGATTTCTATCCTGCCAAGGAGGAAAAAGGTGGATAGATTACAATCCTGCCGTCTTGATAATTAAAAAGATAAAAATGATAAAAGATGATGATGAAAAAAAAAACGATGCAAAATACGAATAAAGTTGAATAAAGTAGGCCAAATTCTCGTTTTACGATTTTTATTTCGTTTTTGGATATTTGAGTGAGAATTCGGTACAGAATTGAAATGGATGAGAAAATGAATGAATAAATTGGTGCAGACTGGGGAAAACGGATAAACTTGAAGAATGGGTGAAATTACAAAAGTAAAGTAAAACTTGACAATAATTGACTTATGTCAAGAAGAGAATTAAATGCTACATTTTTAAATGAATGAATTGTTGATGTGATGTGACTGTGTCGTATTGACATTGAATTGAGGGTTTATATAGTGAAAAGAATATGTGTTGTGTGTGTGGTTACGGAAATGATAATTGTGTCAAGAGATGTATTGGAGATAAAAAAGAGTGAAAGGAAATAATTAAAGGGAAACAGGACGTGAAGAAAAAGACATACATTGAAATTCTAACACTAAAGGGAAACAAGAAATAAAAATAAGAATCTAGGACAAATGTAAATTTAACTTGAACTACAAATAGTAATCTGGGACAATGATTTGTCATAAGGATGGTCAAATACTTTCACATCCGTCCAAACAACTGAACAAAGGAAATGTGACTAACTAATCAAATTAACTTACTAACTTAATGAGATAAAAAGGAATTTCAAGGATAAAACGTATCCGTCAATGCAATCAACGCTTTCTATGCCTAATTTGTGATTGAATGTTATTACTAATTAATAAAAGAAATTTCGAGAAAATCTAAATTTCAATAATTAAATTAAATTAAATCTGAATCTAAAAATTATACGTGTTCTTAAATATTAGAACACAACATCCACATTCGAGTTTCCTCAATGTTTACGTTGGAGATTTTTGGTTTTTGGTTTGGTATTTGAGTATTACTCTACCCACCACCCTCTTATGTGTTTTAATTAGTTGATATGAAGTGAATCTACGAGAATTAGTGTATTACTTGAGGATGAATAAGGTATAGCGATGTTTTTTCGATGATCGCAAATGTTCACATTCGAGTTTCCTCAATGTTTACGTTGGAGATTTTTGGTTTTTGGTTTGTTATTTGAGTATTACTCTACCCACCACCCTCTTATGTGTTTTAATTAGTTGATATGAAGTGAATCTACGAGAATTAGTGTATTACTTGAGGATGAATAAGGTATAGCGATTTTTTTTCGATGATCGCAAATGTTCACATTCGAGTTTCCTCAATGTTTACGTTGGAGATTTTTGGTTTTTGGTTTGGTATTTGAGTATTACTCTACCCACCACCCTCTTAGGTGTTTTTAATTAGTTGATATGAAGTGAATCTACGAGAATTAGTGTATTACTTGAGGATGAATAAGGTATAGCGATGTTTTTCGATGATCGCAAATGTTCACATTCGAGTTTCCTCAATGTTTACGTTGGAGATTTTTGGTTTTTGGTTTGTTATTTGAGTATTACACTACCCACCACCCTCTTATGTGTTTTAATTAGTTGATATGAAGTGAATCTACGAGAATTAGTGTATTACTTGAGGATGAATAAGGTATAGCGATGTTTTTCGATGATCGCAAATGTTCACGTACGAGTTTCCTCAATGTTTACGTTGGAGATTTTTGGTTTTTGGTTTGGTATTTGAGTATTACTCTACCCACCACCCTCTTATGTGTTTTAATTAGTTGATATGAAGTGAATCTACGAGAATTAGTGTATTACTTGAGGATGAATAAGGTATAGCGATGTTTTTCGATGATCGCAAATGTTCACATTCGAGTTTCCTCAATGTTTACGTTGGAGATGTTTGGTTTTTTGGTTTGTTATTTGAGTATTACACTACCCACCACCCTCTTATGTGTTTTTAATTAGTTGATATGAAGTGAATCTACGAGAATTAGTGTATTACTTGAGGATGAATAAGGTATAGCGATGTTTTTCGATGATCGCAAATGTTCACATTCGAGTTTCCTCAATGTTTACGTTGGAGATTTTTGGTTTTTGGTTTGGTATTTGAGTATTACTCTACCCACCACCCTCTTAGGTGTTTTAATTAGTTGATATGAAGTGAATCTACGAGAATTAGTGTATTACTTGAGGATGAATAAGGTATAGCGATGTTTTTCGATGGTCGCAAATGTTCACATTCGAGTTTCCTCAATGTTTACGTTGGAGATTTTTGGTTTTTTGTATCCCATTGGTCGAGGATTTGATCATTTTGGCTAGTAAAAGTGTCTAATCAGTAGATAGCGATCCCATGAAGGTATTTCATCATGCTCTACCACCTTTTGCACCCGTTTTCTAATGCTCTACAATCCTTTTGTATTCCCACTCTCTCACTGTGAGTTGACTGAGAGAGGGCACTGTATGTGGTTGGTCAATATGTTTTTGTATCCCATTGGTCGAGGATTTGATCATTTTGGCTAGTAAAAGTGTCTAATCAGTAGATAGCGATCCCATGAAGGTATTTCATCATGCTCTACCACCTTTTGCACCCGTTTTCTAATGCTCTACAATCCTTTTGTATTTCCACTCTCTCACTGTGAGTTGACTGAGAGAGGGCACTGTATGTGGTTGGTCAATATGTTTTTGTATCCCATTGGTCGAGGATTTGATCATTTTGGCTAGTAAAAGTGTCTAATCAGTAGATAGCGATTCCATGAAAGTATTTCATCATGCTCTACCACCTTTTGCACCCCTTTTCTAATGCTCTACAATCCTTTTGTATTCCCACTCTCTCACTGTGAGTTGACTGAGAGAGGGCACTGTATGTGGTTGGTCAATATGTTTTTGTATCCCATTGGTCGAGGATTTGATCATTTTGGCTAGTAAAAGTGTCTAATCAGTAGATAGCGATCCCATGAAGGTATTTCATCATGCTCTACCACCTTTTGCACCCGTTTTCTAATGCTCTACAATCCTTTTGTATTCCCACTCTCTCACTGTGAGTTGACTGAGAGAAGGCACTGTATGTGGTTGGTCAATATGTTTTTGTATCGCATTGGTCGAGGATTTGATCATTTTGGCTAGTAAAAGTGTCTAATCAGTAGATAGCGATCCCATGAAGGTATTTCATCATGCTCTACCACCTTTTGCACCCCTTTTCTAATGCTCTACAATCTTTTTGTATTCCCACTCTCTCACTGTGAGTTGACTGAGAGAGAGCAGAGTGTGTGTTTTGTCAATACTGTATAGTGTCAAGTATGATTAGGTGACATTTTGATTCGATGTTCACATTTGTAGTGCAAATGTTGTCATAAATTATTAATTTGCGTATGAAATAAAAGATCCACTCTCTAAATTGGGTGTTGGCTGCGTGATAATAAGATCCACGCTGTCCAAAGTGTTCCACACTCAGGGCACCGTGTATGATTAGGTGACAAACCCTAAAATGGCAATGTCTGATTGTTCCTTTGACAATATAGCTAATGTCTTTTAAGATTATGATTCTTGGGACTAGGAAAAATAATCCTGACATAAATTTCTAGCAGTTGTGCATGTGTCTTCACAGCCACGAATTTAATAGAATTCAAATACCAAGATTGGAATATCGAGTACACTAAAATGGCAATGTCTGATTGTTCCTTTGACAATATAGCTAATGTCTTTTAAGATTATGATTTTTGGGACTAGGAAAAATAATCCTGACATAAATTTCTAGCAGTTGGGCATGTGTCTTCACAGCCACGAATTTAATAAAATTCAAATACCAAGATTGGAATATCGAGTACACTAAAATGGCAATGTCTGATTGTTTCTTTGACAATATAACTAAGGTCTTTTAAGATTATGATTCTTGGGACTAGGAAAAATAATCCTGACATAAATTTCTAGCAGTTGTGCATGTGTCTTCACAGCCACGAATTTAATTAGATTCAAATACCAAGATTGGAATATCGAGTACACTAAAATGGCAATGTCTGATTGTTCCTTTGACAATATAGCTAAGGTCTTTTAAGATTATGATTCTTGGGACTAGGAAAAATAATCCTGACATAAATTTCTAGCAGTTGTGCATGTGTCTTCACAGCCATGAATTTAATTAGATTCAAACACAAAGATTGGATGGCTTATGGTAGGGTTGTGTAATGCTTTTGTATTGCACATGTGAGCTCTAAATGTTCACAAAGGTGTGCATTTTATGAAATTAATTCCATATCGGTGCTGCGTTGCAATAAACTAATGATATGGACAATCTAAGCGATGGAAATTGGCTGAATCTGGCCAATTTCCATGGCCGAGATAAACTTGTTCATCAAACAGACGATACTTTTGGTATCGGCAATGGAAATGGTATATGGTATATGGTTTTTGGATTGTTATTTGAGTATTACTCTACCCACCACCCTCTTAGGTGTTTTAATTAGTTGATCTGAGGGTGAATCTACGAGGATTAGTGTCTTACTTGAGGATAAATAAGGTATAGCGATGTTTTTTCGATGGTTGCAAATGTTCACGTACGAGTTTCCTCAATGTTTACGTTGGAGATTTTTGGTTTTTGGTTTGGTTATTTGAGTATTACTCTACCCACCACCCTCTTAGGTGTTTTAATTAGTAGATATGAAGTAAATCTACGATATTTAGTGTATTACTTGAGGTTAAATTAGGGATAGTGATGTTTTTGGATTGTCGAAAATGTTCAAGTACGAGTTTCCTCAATGTTTACGTTGGAGTTTTTTTGTTTTTTGTATCCCATTGGTCGAGGATTTGATCATTTTGGCTAATTAAAGTGTCTAATCTGTAAATATCGAACCCATGAAGGTAAATAATCATGCTCTACCACCGTTTGCACCCGTTTTCTAATGCTCTACAATCTTTTTGTTTTCCCCCACTCACTGTGAGTTGACTGAGGTAGAGCACATTGTGTGTTTGTTTTTTTGAATTTTATTAAATTCGTGGCTGTGAAGACACATGCCCAACTGCTAGAAATTTATGTCAGGATTATTTTTCCTAGTCCCAAAAATCATAATCTTAAAAGACATTAGCTATATTGTCAAAGGAACAATCAGACATTGCCATTTTAGTATACTCAATATTCCAATCTTTGTATTTGAATCTTATTAAATTCGTGGCTGTGAAGACACATGCCCAACTGCTAGAAATTTATGTCAGGATTATTTTTTCCTAGTCCCCAGAATCATAATCTTAAAAGACATTAGCTATATTGTCAAAAGAACAATCAGACATTGCCATTTTAGTGTACTCAATATTCCAATCTTTATATTTGTATTTTTATTAAATTCGTGGCTGTGAAGACACATGCCCAACTGCTAGAAATTTATGTCAGGATTATTTTTCCTTGTCCCGAAAATCATAATCTTAAAAGACATTAGCTATATTGTCAAAGGAACAATCAGACATTGCCATTTTAGTATGATTAGGTGAAAAGCTTTTTAACTATCAAATGCTAGTTTTTTTGATTCGAAGTTCACTTTTCTAGTGCAAATGTTGTCCTAAATTGTTAATTTGCGTATGAAATAAAAGATCCACTCTCTAAATTGGGTGTTGGCTGCGTGATAATAAGATCCACGTTGTCCAAAGTTTGTATTCTCCACTCACTGTGAGTTGACTGAGAGAGAGCACATTGTGTGTTTGGTCAATTTGTTTTTTGAATCCTATTGGTCGAGGATTTGATCATTTTGGCTAATTAAAGTGTCTAATCTGTAGATACCGATCCCATGAATGTAACCCATCATGCTCTACCAACTTTTGCATCCGTTTTCTAATGCTCTACAAACCTTTTGTGTTCCCCACTCACTGTGAGTTGACTGATGGAGAGAGCACATTGTGTGTTTTCGTTTTTTGAATCCCATTAGTATTTGGAAGGACATTTCAGTGTTCCATTTGGGCTAGTTTTGAAGTTAAACGGTCCAACTAAATAATCCCCAAGTAAATTCAATAGGCCCACGCATATATTTTGCTACAGCAATGCTCGAAAGTTGTATACAAACCTTTTGTGTTCCCCACTCACTGTGAGTTGACTGATGGAGAGAGCACATTGTGTGTTTGTTTTTTTAATCCTATTGGTCGATGATTTGATCATTTTGGCTAATTAAAGTGTCTAATCTGTAGATACCGATCCCATGAAGGTAACCCATCATGCTCTACCAACTTTTGCATCCGTTTTCTAATGCTCTACAAACCTTTTGTGTTCCCCACTCACTGTGAGTTGACTGATGGAGAGAGCACATTGTGTGTTTTCGTTTTTTGAATCCCATTAGTATTTGGAAGGACATTTCAGTGTTCCATTTGGGCTAGTTTTGAAGTTAAACGGTCCAACTAAATAATCCCCAAGTAAATTCAATAGGCCCACGCATATATTTTGCTACAGCAATGCTCGAAAGTTGTATACAAACCTTTTGTGTTCCCCACTCACTGTGAGTTGACTGATGGAGAGAGCACATTGTGTGTTTGTTTTTTGAATCCTATTGGTCGAGGATTTGATCATTTTGGCTAATTAAAGTGTCTAATCTGTAGATACCGATCCCATGAAGGTAACCCATCATGCTCTACCAACTTTTGCATCCGTTTTCTAATGCTCTACAAACCTTTTGTGTTCCCCACTCACTGTGAGTTGACTGATGGAGAGAGCACATTGTGTGTTTGTTTTTTGAATCCTATTGGTCGAGGATTTGATCATTTTGGCTAATTAAAGTGTCTAATCTGTAGATACCGATCCCATGAATGTAACCCATCATGCTCTACCACCTTTTGAACAAGTTTTCTTATGCTCTACAATCTTTTTGTATTCCCACTGATTTCCATGATATGGACAATCTACACAATGCACAACAGTCATCATTAACACATCAGTGAGTGGGTGAGTGTGTGTCTGTGTCCAATGAGCATTTGGTATTTCGTATTTCACTTTTATAATGCAAATGTTGTCTTAAATTGTTAATTTGGTTATGAATTAAAAGATCCACTCTCTAAATTGGGTGTTGGCCGGGTAAAAATAAGATCCACGTTGTCCAAAGTTTTCCACACCCAGGGCACCGTGTATGATTAGGTGAGCACATTGTGTGTTTGTTTTTTGAATCCTATTGGTCGAGGATTTGATCATTTTGGCTAATTAAAGTGTCTAATCTGTAGATACCGATCCCATGAAGGTAATTCATCATGCTCTACCACCTTTTGAACAAGTTTTCTAATGCTCTACAATCTTTTTGTATTCCCCACTCACTGTGAGTTGACTGATGGAGAGAGGGCATTGTGTGTTTGTTTTTTGAATCCTATTGGTCGAGGATTTGATCATTTTGGCTAATTAAAGTGTCTAATCAGTTGATACCGATCCCATGAAGGTAATTCATCATGCTCTACCACCTTTTGAACAAGTTTTCTTATGCTCTACAATCTTTTTGTATTCCCACTCACTCACTGTGAGTTGACTGAGAGAGAGAGAGGGCACTGTGTGTGGTTGGTCAATTTGTTTTTGAATCCTATTGGTCAAGGATTTGATCATTTTGGCTAATTAAAGTGTCTAATCAGTTGATACCGATCCCATGAAGGTAATTCATCATGCTCTACCACCTTTTGAACAAGTTTTCTTATGCTCTACAATCTTTTTGTATTCCCACTGATTTCCATGATATGGACAATCTACGCGTAAAATCTAATCATTTATCAATTAAGAGTCAACTTGAGAAAAAGTTTCCGGCAATATATTTCCTCAATGTTTACGTTGGAGATTTTTGGTTTTTGGTTTGGTATTTGAGTATTACTCTACCCACCACCCTCTTAGGTGTTTTAATTAGTTGATATGAAGTGAATCTACGAGAATTAGTGTATTACTTGAGGATGAATAAGGTATAGCGATGTTTTTCGATGATCGCAAATGTTCACATTCGAGTTTCCTCAATGTTTACGTTGGAGATTTTTGGTTTTTGGTTTGGTATTTGAGTATTACTCAACCCACCACCCTCTTATGTGTTTTAATTAGTTGATATGGAGTGAATCTACGAGAATTAGTGTTTTACTTGAGGATGAATAAGGTATAGCGATGTTTTTCGATGATCGCAAATGTTCACATTCGAGTTTCCTCAATGTTTACGTTGGAGATTTTTGGTTTTTGGTTTGGTATTTGAGTATTATCTACCCACCACCCTCTTAGGTGTTTTAATTAGTTGATATGAAGTGAATCTACGAGAATTAGTGTATTACTTGAGGATGAATAAGGTATAGCGATTTTTTTCGATGATCGCAAATGTTTTTGTTTAACCTAACTCACTGTGAGTTAACTGAAAGAGAGAGAGAGAGAGAGAGAGAGCATATTGTGTGTTTGTTTTTTGAATCTTATTAAATTCGTGGCTGTGGAGACACATGCCCAACTGCTAGAAATTTATGTCAGGATTATTTTTCCTAGTCTTAAAAATCATAATCTTAAAAGACATTAGCTATATTGTCAAAGGAACAATCAGACATTGCCATTTTAGTGTAATCAGTTTTCAATTAAAATATCAATGATTGGCTTATGGTAGGGTTGTGTTATGCTTTTGTATAGCTCATGTGGGCTCTAAATGTTCACAGAGGTGTGCATTAGATGTTAATAATTCCATATCGGTGCTGGGTTGCATCAAATCTAATGATATGGACAAACAAAGCGAAATATATAGTCAGTTTTCAATTAAAATATCAATGATTGGCTTATGGTAGGGTTGTGTAATGCTTTTGTAAGGCACATGTGGGCTCTAAATGTTCACAGAGGTGTGCATTTTATGAAACGAATCCCATATCGGTGCTGGGTTGCATCGAAACTAATGATATGGGCAATTACAGCGAAAAATCTAATTATTTTTCAATTAAAATATCAATGATTGGCTTATGGTAGGGTTGTGTAATGCTTTTGTATAGCTCATGTGGGCTCTAAATGTTCACAGAGGTGTGCATTTTATGAAACGAATCCCATATCGGTGCTGGGTTGCATCGAAACTAATGATATGGGCAATTACAGCGAAAAATCTAATTATTTTTCAATTAAAATATCAATGATTGGCTTATGGTAGGGTTGTGTCATGCTTTTGTAAAGCACATGTGAGCTCAAAATGTCCACAGAGGTGTGCATTTTATGAAATTAATTCCATATCGGTGATGTGTTGCGATAAACTAATGATATGGACAATCAAAGCGGTGGAAATTGGCTGAATCTAGCCAATTTCCATTGCCGAGATAAGCTTGTTCATCAAACAGACGATACTTTTGGTATCGGCAATGGAAATTGGCTAATTGGAAATCATCATCACCACATCAGTGAGTGAGTGAGTGTGTGTCTGTGTCCAATGAGCATTTGGTATATGAAGGTTGTGTAACACTACCTTTGTCAGGTTGGTCACATGTTCAATTACGAGTTTCTTCAATGTTTACGTTGGAGATTTTTGGTTTTTGGTTTGGTATTTGAGTATTACTCTATCCCACACCCTGTAATGTGTTTTAATTAGTAGATCTATGAGTTGACTGATGGAGAGAGCACATTGTGTGTTTTCGTTTTTTGAATCCCATTAGTATTTGGAAGGACATTTCAGTGTTCCATTTGGGCTAGTTTTGAAGTTAAACGGTCCAACTAAATAATGCCCAAGTAAATTCAGTAGGCCCACGCATATATTTTGCTACAGCAATGCTCGAAAGTTGTAAACAAACATATTGACTAGATGGAAATTGGCTAGATTCAACCAATTTCCATTGCCGCAACCAAATGTATAGCTCATGTGGGCTCTAAATGTTCACAGAGGTGTGCATTTTATGAAACGAATACCATATCGGTGCTACGTTGCATCAAAACTAATGATATGGACAATCTACGCTTAAAATCTAATCATTTATCAATTAAAATATCAATGATTGGCTTATGGTGGGGTTGAGTGATGCTTTTGTATAGCTCATGTGAGCTCTAAATGTTCACAGTGGTGTGCATTTTATGATAATAATTCCATATCAATGATGCGTTGCAATAAACTAATGATATGGACAATCAAAGCGATGGAAATTGGCTGAATCTAGCCAATTTCCATGACCGAGATAAGCTTGTTCATCAAACAGACGATACTTTTGGTATCGGCAATGGAAATTGGCTAATTGGAAATCATCATCACCACATCAGTTTGTGTGTGAGTGTGTGTCGAAAGAAATTCATTCCCCAACTTCTTTGTCAACTTGAGAAAAAGTTTCCGGCAATATATTTCCTCAATGTTTACTTTGGAGTTTTGTTGTTTTTTGTATCCCATTGGTCGAGGATTTGATCATTTTGGCTAATAAAAGTGTCTAATCAGTTGATAGCGATCCCATGAAGGTAATTCATCATGCTCTACCACCTTTTGCACCCGTTTTCTAATGCTCTACAATCTTTTTGTTTTTCCCCACTCACTGTGAGTTGACTGATGGAGAGAGCACATTGTGTGTTTTCGTTTTTTGAATCCCATTAGTATTTGGAAGGACATTTCAGTGTTGTATGATTAAGTGACAAAGTTTTTTACTGTCAAATGCTAGTTTTTTGATTCGATGTTCACATTTGTAGTGCAAATGTTGTCCTAAATTGTTAAATTGCGTATGAAATAAAAGATCCACTCTCTAAATTGGGTGTTGGCTGCGTGATAATAAGATCCACGTTGTCCATGAGTATCGTGTGTATTGTGTATATTGATTCGTAATAGCATTGTGTAATTTTAAAAATGTCTCTAACTAGTATTTGGCAGGCCATTTCAGTGTTCCATTTGGGCTAGTTTTGAAGTTAAACGGTCCAACTAAATAGTGCCCAAGTAAAATCAATAGTGCCACGCAGATATTTTGCTGCAGCAATGCTCGAAAGTTGAATACAAATATATTGACTCGAATTTTCAAAGATGGCTTATGGTAGGGTTGTGTGATGCTTTTGTATAGCTCATGTGGTCTCTAAATGTTCACAGAGGTGTGAATTTGATGATAATAATTCCATATCGGTTCTGGCTGCATTAAAACTAATGATATGGACGATTAATGCGAAATATCTAATCAGTTTTCAATTAAAATATCATTGATTTGCTTATGGTAAGGTTGTGAAATGCTTTTGTATGGCTGTTGTGGTCTCTAAATGTTCACAATGGTGTGAATTTGATGATAATAATTCCATATCGGTGCTGCGTTGTATCAAAACTAATGATATGGACGATCACATCAGTGTGTGTGTGAGTGTGTCTGTGCCTGTGTCCAATGAACATTTGTTATATGAAGGTTGTGTTACACAACCTTCAATGTCAGGTTGACTGAGGTAGAGCACATTGTGAGTTTGTTTTTTGTATCCCATTGGTCGAGGATTTGATCATTTTGGCTAATTAAAGTGTCTAATCAGTAGATACCGATCCCATGAAAGTAATTCATCATGCTCTACCACCTTTTGCACCCGTTTTCTAATGCTCTACAATCTTTTTTTTCCCCCACTCATTGTGAGTTGACTAGAGTAGAGCCCATTGTGTGTTTGTTTTTTGAATCTTATTAAATTCGTGGCTGTGAAGACACATGCCCAACTGCTAGAAATTTATGTTAGGATTATTTTTCCTAGTCCCGATAATCATGATCTTAAAAGACATTAGCTATATTGTCAAAGGAACAATCAGACATTGCCATTTTAGTATGATTAGGTGACAAAGTATTTAACTGTCAAATGCCAGTATTTTGATTCGATGTTCACATTTGTAGTGCAAATGTTGTCCTAAATTGTTAATTTGCGTATGAAATAAAAGATCCACTCTCTAAATTGGGCGTTGGCTGCGTAAAAATAAGATCCACGTTGTCCATGAGTATCGTGTGTATTGCGTGTATTGTGTGTGTATGGATTGAATTAATAACATTTTGCCATTACGCAACAGTTCTCCACTCGGTCTGTCACGTGTTGTAGTGGTCACTGCAAAATATGGATTGAGTTGTTTCAAATTGTGCCATTACGCAAGCAGTTCTCCACTCGGTCTGTCACGTGTTGTAGTGGTCACTGCAAAATATGGATTGAATTGTTTCAAATTGTGCCATTACGCAAGCAGTTCTCCACTCGGTCTGTCACGTGTTGTAGTGGTCACTGCAAAATATGGATTGAATTGTTTCAAATTGTGCCATTACGCAAACAGTTCTCCACTCGGTCTGTCACGTGTTGTAGTGGTCACTGCAAAATATGGATTGAGTTGTTTCAAATTGTGCCATTACGCAAGCAGTTCTCCACTCGGTCTGTCACGTGTTGTAGTGGTCACTGCAAAATATGGATTGAATTGTTTCAAATTGTGCCATTACGCAAGCAGTTCTCCACTCGTTCTGTCACGTGTTGTAGTGGTCACTTCAAAATATGGATTGAATTGTTTCAAATTGTGCCATTACGCAAGCAGTTCTCCACTCGGTCTGTCACGTGTTGTAGTGGTCACTGCAAAATATGGATTGAATTGTTTCAAATTGTGCCATTACGCAAGCAGTTCTCCACTCGGTCTGTCACGTGTTGTAGTGGTCACTGCAAAATATGGATTGAATTGTTTCAAATTGTGCCATTACGCAAGCAGTTCTCCACTCGGTCTGTCACGTGTTGTAGTGGTCACTGCAAAATATGGATTGAATTGTTTCAAATTGTGCCATTACGCAAGCAGTTCTCCACTCGGTCTGTCACGTGTTGTAGTGGTCACTTCAAAATATGGATTGAATTGTTTCAAATTGTGCCATTACGCAAGCAGTTCTCCACTCGGTCTGTCACGTGTTGTAGTGGTCACTGCAAAATATGGATTGAATTGTTTCAAATTGTGCCATTACGCAAGCAGTTCTCCACTCGGTCTGTCACGTGTTATAGTGGTCACTTCAAAATATGGATTGAACTGTTTCATCATGGTTGAATATGTGAGTGAGTGAGTGTGTGTCTGTGTCCAATGAGCATTTGGTATATGAAGGTTGTGTTACACAACCTTCAATGTCAGCGTGTCGTTGTGTGTGTTTGTTTTTTGAATCCTATTGGTCGAGGATTTGATCATTTTGGCTAATTAAAGTGTCTAATCAGTAGATACCGATCCCATGAAGGTAACCCATCATGCTCTACCACCTTTTGCACCCGTTTTCTAATGCTCTACAATCTTTTTGTGTTCCCCACTCACTGTGAGTTGACTGAGGAGGGCACTGTATGTGGTTGGTCATTTTGTTTTTGTATCCCATTGGTCGAGGATTTGATCATTTTGGCTAGTAAAAGTGTCTAATCGGTAGATACCGATCCCATGAAGGTAATTCTTCATGCTCTACCACCTTTTGCACAAGTTTTCTAATGCTCTACAATCTTTTTGTGTTCCCCACTCACTGTGAGTTGACTGATGGAGAGAGCACATTGTGTGTTTGTTTTTTGAATCCTATTGGTCGAGGATTTGATCATTTTGGCTAATTAAAGTGTCTAATCAGTTGATACCGATCTCATGAAGGTAATTCATCATGCTCTACCACCTTTTGAACAAGTTTTCTTATGCTCTACAATCTTTTTGTATTCCCCACTCACTGTGAGTTGACTGATGGAGAGAGCACATTGTGTGTTTGTTTTTTGAATCCTATTGGTCGAGGATTTGATCATTTTGGCTAATTAAAGTGTCTAATCTGTAGATACCGATCCCATGAAGGTAACCCATCATGCTCTACCACCTTTTGAACAAGTTTTCTAATGCTCTACAATCTTTTTGTTTTCCCCCACTCACTGTGAGTTGACTGATGGAGAGAGCACATTGTGTGTTTTCGTTTTTTGAATCCCATTAGTATTTGGAAGGACATTTCAGTGTTCCATTTAGGCTAGTTTTGAAGTTAAACGGTCCAACTAAATAATCCCCAAGTAAATTCAATAGGCCCACGCATATATTTTGCTACAGCAATGCTCGAAAGTTGTATACAAACCTTTTGTGTTCCCCACTCACTGTGAGTTGACTGATGGAGAGAGCACATTGTGTGTTTTCGTTTTTTGAATCCCATTAGTATTTGGAAGGACATTTCAGTGTTCTATTTAGGCTAGTTTTGAAGTTAAACGGTCCAACTAAATAATCCCCAAGTAAATTCAATAGGCCCACGCATATATTTTGCTACAGCAATGCTCGAAAGTTGTATACAAACCTTTTGTGTTCCCCACTCACTGTGAGTTGACTGATGGAGAGAGCACATTGTGTGTTTGTTTTTTGAATCCTATTGGTCGAGGATTTGATCATTTTGGCTAATTAAAGTGTCTAATCTGTAGATACCGATCCCATGAAGGTAACCCATCATGCTCTACCAACTTTTGCATCCGTTTTCTAATTTTTTAGAAATTTTTTGTGTTCCTTACTCACTGTGAGTTGACTGATGGAGAGCACATTGTGTGTTTGTTTTTTGAATCATATTGGTCGAGGATTTGATCATTTTGGCTAATTAAAGTGTCTAATCTTTAGATACCGAACCCATGAATGTAACCCTTCATGCTCTACCAACTTTTGCATCCGTTTTCTAATGCTCTACAAACCTTTTGTGTTCCCCCACTCACTGTGAGTTGACTGATGGAGAGAGCACATTGTGTGTTTTCGTTTTTTGAATCCCATTAGTATTTGGAAGGACATTTCAGTGTTCCATTTAGGTTAGTTTTGAAGTTAAACGGTCCAACTAAATAATCCCCAAGTAAATTCAATAGGCCCACGCATATATTTTGCTACAGCAATGCTCGAAAGTTGTATACAAACCTTTTGTGTTCCCCACTCACTGTGAGTTGACTGATGGAGAGAGCACATTGTGTGTTTGTTTTTTTGAATTCTATTGGTCGAGGATTTGATCATTTTGGCTAATTAAAGTGTCTAATCTGTAGATACCGATCCCATGAAGGTAACCCATCATGCTCTACCAACTTTTGCATCCGTTTTCTAATGCTCTACAATCTTTTTGTTTTCCCCCACTCACTGTGAGTTGACTGATGGAGAGAGCACATTGTGTGTTTTCGTTTTTTGAATCCCATTAGTATTTGGAAGGACATTTCAGTGTTCCATTTGGGTTAGTTTTGAAGTTAAACGGTCCAACTAAATAATCCCCATGTAAATTCAATAGGCCCACGCATATATTTTGCTACAGCAATGCTCGAAAGTTGTATACAAACCTTTTGTGTTCCCCACTCACTGTGAGTTGACTGATGGAGAGAGCACATTGTGTGTTTGTTTTTTGAATCCTGTTGGTCGAGGATTTAATCATTTTGGCTAATTAATGTGTCTAATCTGTAGATACCGATCCCATGAAGGTATCCCATCATGCTCTACCAACTTTTGCATCCGTTTTCTAATGCTCTACAATCTTTTTGTTTTCCCACTGATTTCCATGATATGGACAATCTACACAATGCACAACAGTCATCATTAACACATCAGTGAGTGAGTGAGTGTGTGTCTGTGTCCAATGAGCATTTGGTATTTCGTATTTCACTTTTATAATGCAAATGTTGTCTTAAATTGTTAATTTGGTTATGAATTAAAAGATCCACTCTCTAAATTGGGTGTTGGCCGGGTAAAAAATAATATCCACGTTGTCCAAAGTTTTCCACACCCAGGGCACCGTGTATGATTAGGTGAGCAGAGTGTGTGTTTTCGTTTTTTGAATCCTGTTGGTCGAGGATTTAATCATTTTGGCTAATTAATGTGTCTAATCTGTAGATACCGATCCCATGAAGGTAAATAATCATGCTCTACCACCTTTTGAACAAGTTTTCTAATGCGGCACTGATATGGACATTTGCGGCACCGATATGGACAGTTGCGGCCCTCATACGAACAGTTATCCTCGTACTGATACTTTTTTGAGTATCAGTCCGAGGATGAGTTGCGGCACTGATATGGACAGTTGCGGCACTGATATGGACAGTTGCGGCACTGATATGGACAGTTGCGGCACTGATATTGACAGTTGCCGCACTGATATGGATAGTTGCGGCACCGATATGGATAGTTGCGGCACCGATATGGACGGTTGCCGCACCGATATGGACAGTTCCGGCACTGATATGCATAGTTGCGGCCCCGATATGGACATTTGCGGCACCGATATGGACAGTTGCGGCACCGATATGGACAGTTGCGGCACTGATATTGACAGTTGCGCCACTGATATGGATAGTTGCGGCACCGATATGGACAGTTGCGGCACCGATATGGACAGTTTCGGCACCGATATGGACAATTGCGGCACCATGCACCAGCAATGGAAATAGGATGAATCTAACCTATTTCCATGGCCGAGATAAATTTGTTCAGTCAAACAGCCGATTCATATGGTTGCGGCAATGGAAATAGGATGAATCTAACCTATTTCCATGGCCGAGCTAAGCTTGTTCAATCAAATAGCCGATATATACGGTATCGGCTAATATAGAGTTGCGGCACTGATATGGACGGTTGCGGCACCGATATGGACAGTTCCGGCACTGATATGCATAGTTGCGGCACCGATATGGACATTTGCGGCACAGATATGGATAGTTGCGGCGCAGATATGGAAAGTTGCGGCACCGATATGGACAGTTGCGGCACCGATATGGACAGTTGCGGTACTGATATGGACAGTTGAGGCACTCATACGAACAGTTATCCTCGTACTGATATGGATAGTTGCGGCACCGATATAAACAGTTGCGGCACCGATATGGACAGTTGCGGCACTGATTTGGACAGTTGCAGCACTGATATGGATAGTTGCGGCGCAGATATGGAAAGTTGCGGCACCGATATGGACAGTTGCGTCACCGATATGGACAGTTGCGGTACTGATATGGACAGTTGAGGCACTCATACGAACAGTTATCCTCGTACTGATACTTTTTTGAGTTTCAGTCCGAGCATGGATTGCGGCACCGATATGGACAGTTGCGGCACCGATATGGACAGTTGCGGCACCGATATGGAGAGTTTCGGCACTTATATGGACAGTTGCGGCACCATGCACCAGCAATGGAAATAGGATGAATCTAACCTATTTCCATTTGCGAGATTAGTTTGTTCAATCAAACAGCCGATACATATGGTTGCGGCAATGGAAATAGGATGAATCTAACCTATTTCCATGGCCGAGATAAATTTGTTCAGTCAAACAGCCGATTCATATGGTTGCGGCAATGGAAATAGGATGAATCTAACCTATTTCCATGGCCGAGATAAGCTTGTTCAATCAAATAGCCGATATATACGGTATCGGCCAATATAGAGTTGCGGCACTGATATGGACGGTTGCGGCACCGATATGGACAGTTCCGGCACTGATATGCATAGTTGCGGCACCGATATGGACGGTTGCCGCACCGATATGGACAGTTCCGGCACTGATATGCATAGTTGCGGCCCCGATATGGACATTTGCGGCACCGATATGGACAGTTGCGGCACCGATATGGACAGTTGCGGCACTGATATTGACAGTTGCGCCACTGATATGGATAGTTGCGGCACCGATATGGACAGTTGCGGCACCGATATGGACAGTTTCGGCACCGATATGGACAATTGCGGCACCATGCACCAGCAATGGAAATAGGATGAATCTAACCTATTTCCATGGCCGAGATAAATTTGTTCAGTCAAACAGCCTTTTCATATGGTTGCGGCAATGGAAATAAGGATGAATCTAACCTATTTCCATGGCCGAGCTAAGCTTGTTCAATCAAATAGCCGATATATACGGTATCGGCTAATATAGAGTTGCGGCACTGATATGGACGGTTGCGGCACCGATATGGACAGTTCCGGCACTGATATGCATAGTTGCGGCACCGATATGGACATTTGCGCCACTGATATGGATAGTTGCGGCACCGATATGGACAGTTGCGGCACCGATATGGACAGTTTCGGCACCGATATGGACAATTGCGGCACCATGCACCAGCAATGGAAATAGGATGAATCTAACCTATTTCCATGGCCGAGATAAATTTGTTCAGTCAAACAGCCGATTCATATGGTTGCGGCAATGGAAATAGGATGAATCTAACCTATTTCCATGGCCGAGCTAAGCTTGTTCAATCAAATAGCCGATATATACGGTATCGGCTAATATAGAGTTGCGGCACTGATATGGACGGTTGCGGCACCGATATGGACAGTTCCGGCACTGATATGCATAGTTGCGGCACCGATATGGACATTTGCGGCACAGATATGGATAGTTGCGGCGCAGATATGGAAAGTTGCGGCACCGATATGGACAGTTGCGGCACCGATATGGACAGTTGCGGTACTGATATGGACAGTTGAGGCACTCATACGAACAGTTATCCTCGTACTGATATGGATAGTTGCGGCACCGATATAAACAGTTGCGGCACCGATATGGACAGTTGCGGCACTGATTTGGACAGTTGCAGCACTGATATGGATAGTTGCGGCGCAGATATGGAAAGTTGCGGCACCGATATGGACAGTTGCGTCACCGATATGGACAGTTGCGGTACTGATATGGACAGTTGAGGCACTCATACGAACAGTTATCCTCGTACTGATACTTTTTTGAGTTTCAGTCCGAGCATGGATTGCGGCACCGATATGGACAGTTGCGGCACCGATATGGACAGTTGCGGCACCGATATGGAGAGTTTCGGCACTTATATGGACAGTTGCGGCACCATGCACCAGCAATGGAAATAGGATGAATCTAACCTATTTCCATTTGCGAGATTAGTTTGTTCAATCAAACAGCCGATACATATGGTTGCGGCAATGGAAATAGGATGAATCTAACCTATTTCCATGGCCGAGATAAATTTGTTCAGTCAAACAGCCGATTCATATGGTTGCGGCAATGGAAATAGGATGAATCTAACCTATTTCCATGGCCGAGATAAGCTTGTTCAATCAAATAGCCGATATATACGGTATCGGCCAATATAGAGTTGCGGCACTGATATGGACGGTTGCGGCACCGATATGGACAGTTCCGGCACTGATATGCATAGTTGCGGCACCGATATGGACGGTTGCCGCACCGATATGGACAGTTCCGGCACTGATATGCATAGTTGCGGCCCCGATATGGACATTTGCGGCACCGATATGGACAGTTGCGGCACCGATATGGACAGTTGCGGCACTGATATTGACAGTTGCGCCACTGATATGGATAGTTGCGGCACCGATATGGACAGTTGCGGCACCGATATGGACAGTTTCGGCACCGATATGGACAATTGCGGCACCATGCACCAGCAATGGAAATAGGATGAATCTAACCTATTTCCATGGCCGAGATAAATTTGTTCAGTCAAACAGCCTTTTCATATGGTTGCGGCAATGGAAATAAGGATGAATCTAACCTATTTCCATGGCCGAGCTAAGCTTGTTCAATCAAATAGCCGATATATACGGTATCGGCTAATATAGAGTTGCGGCACTGATATGGACGGTTGCGGCACCGATATGGACAGTTCCGGCACTGATATGCATAGTTGCGGCACCGATATGGACATTTGCGGCACAGATATGGATAGTTGCGGCGCAGATATGGAAAGTTGCGGCACCGATATGGACAGTTGCGGCACCGATATGGACAGTTGCGGTACTGATATGGACAGTTGAGGCACTCATACGAACAGTTATCCTCGTACTGATATGGATAGTTGCGGCACCGATATAAACAGTTGCGGCACCGATATGGACAGTTGCGGCACTGATTTGGACAGTTGCAGCACTGATATGGATAGTTGCGGCGCAGATATGGAAAGTTGCGGCACCGATATGGACAGTTGCGTCACCGATATGGACAGTTGCGGTACTGATATGGACAGTTGAGGCACTCATACGAACAGTTATCCTCGTACTGATACTTTTTGAGTTTCAGTCCGAGCATGAATTGCGGCACCGATATGGACAGTTGCGGCACCGATATGGACAGTTGCGGCACCGATATGGAGAGTTTCGGCACTTATATGGACAGTTGCGGCACCATGCACCAGCAATGGAAATAGGATGAATCTAACCTATTTCCATTTGCGAGATTAGTTTGTTCAATCAAACAGCCGATACATATGGTTGCGGCAATGGAAATAGGATGAATCTAACCTATTTCCATGGCCGAGATAAATTTGTTCAGTCAAACAGCCGATTCATATGGTTGCGGCAATGGAAATAGGATGAATCTAACCTATTTCCATTTGCGAGATAAGCTTGTTCAATCAAATAGCCGATACATGTGGTATCGGACAATATAGAGTTGCGGCACTGATATGGACGGTTGCGGCACCGATATGGACAGTTCCGGCACTGATATGCATAGTTGCGGCACCGATATGGACGGTTGCCGCACCGATATGGACAGTTCCGGCACTGATATGCATAGTTGCGGCCCCGATATGGACATTTGCGGCACCGATATGGACAGTTGCGGCACCGATATGGACAGTTGCGGCACTGATATGGACAGTTGCGGCACTGATATGGACATTTGCGGCACCGATATGGACAGTTGCGGCACCGATATGGACAGTTTCGGCACCGATATGGACAGTTGCGGCACCATGCACCAGCAATGGAAATAGGATGAATCTAACCTATTTCCATGGCCGAGATAAATTTGTTCAGTCAAACAGCCTTTTCATATGGTTGCGGCAATGGAAATATTATGAATCTAACCTATTTCCATGGCCGAGATAAGCTTGTTCAATCAAATAGCCGATATATACGGTATCGGCTAATATAGAGTTGCGGCACTGATATGGACATTTGCGGCACTGTTATGGACAGTTGCGGCACCGATATGGACAGTTGCGGCACCGATATGGACAGTTGCGGCACTGATATGGATAGTTGCGGCACCGATATGGACAGTTGCGGTACTGATATGGACAGTTGAGGCACTCATACGAACAGTTATCCTCGTACTGATATGGACAGTTGCGGCACCGATATGGACAGTTGCGGCACTGATATGGACAGTTGCGGCACTGATATGGACAGTTGCGGCACCGATATGGACAGTTGCGGCACCGATATGGACAGTTGCGGCACCGATATGGACAGTTGCGGTACTGATATGGACAGTTGCGGCACTCATAGGAACAGTTATCCTCGTACTGATACTTTTTTGAGTATCAGTCTGAGGATGATTTGCGGCACTGATATGGACAGTTGCGGCACTGATATGGACAGTTGCGGCACCGATATGGACAGTTGCGGCACCCATATGGACAGTTGCGGCACCATGCACCAGCAATGGAAATAGGATGAATCTAACCTATTTCCATTTGCGAGATTAGTTTGTTCAGTCAAACAGCCGATACATATGGTTGCGGCAATGGAAATAGGATGAATCTAACCTATTTCCATGGCCGAGATAAGCTTGTTCAATCAAATAGCCGATATATACGGTATCGGCCAATATAGAGTTGCGGCACTGATATGGACGGTTGCGGCACCGATATGGACAGTTCCGGCACTGATATGCATAGTTGCGGCACCGATATGGACATTTGCGGCACTGATATGGACATTTGCGGCACCGATATGGACAGTTGCGGCACTGATATGGATAGTTGCGGCACCGATATGGACAGTTGCGGCACCGATATGTACGGTTGCGGCACCGATAGGGACAGTTCCGGCACTGATATGCATAGTTGCGGCCCCGATATGGACATTTGCGGCACTGATATGCATAGTTGCGGCCCCGATATGGACAGTTGCGGCACTGATATTGACAGTTGCGGCACTGATATGGACAGTTGCGGCACCGATATGGACAGTTGCGGCACTGATATGGACATTTGCGGCACCGATATGGACAGTTGCGGCACTGATATGGACATTTGCGGCACCGATATGGACAGTTGCGGCACTGATATGGACATTTGCGGCACTGATATGGACAGTTGCGGCACTGATATTGACAGTTGCGGCACTGATATGGACAGTTGCGGCACTGATATGGACAGTTGCGGCACTGATATTGACAGTTGCGGCACTGATATGGATAGTTGCGGCACCGATATGGACGGTTGCGGCACCGATAGGGACAGTTGCGGCACCATATGGACAGTTGCGGTACTGATATGGACAGTTGAGGCACTCATACGAACAGTTATCCTCGTACTGATTTGGATAGTTGCGGCACCGATATAAACAGTTGCGGCACCGATATGGACAGTTGCGGCACTGATATGGACATTTGCGGTACTGATATGGACAGTTGCGGCACTCATAGGAACAGTTATCCTCGTACTGATACTTTTTTGAGTATCAGTCTGAGGATGAGTTGCGGCACCGATATGGACAGTTGCGGCACTGATATGGATAGTTGCGGCACCGATATGGACAGTTGCGGCACTGATATGGATAGTTGCGGCACCGATATGGACAGTTGCGGCACTGATATGGACATTTGCGGCACCGATATGGACAGTTGCGGCACTGATATGGACATTTGCGGCACTGATATGGACAGTTGCGGCACTGATATTGACAGTTGCGGCACCGATATGGACATTTGCGGCACTGATATGGACAGTTGCGGCACTGATATTGACAGTTGCGGCACTGATATGGATAGTTGCGGCACCGATATGGACAGTTGCGGCACCGATATGGACAGTTGCGGCACCATATGGACAGTTGCGGTACTGATATGGACAGTTGAGGCACTCATACGAACAGTTATCCTCGTACTGATTTGGATAGTTGCGGCACCGATATAAACAGTTGCGGCACCGATATGGACAGTTGCGGCACTGATTTGGACAGTTGCAGCACTGATATGGATAGTTGCGGCGCAGATATGGAAAGTTGCGGCACCGATATTGACAGTTGCGGCACCGATATGGAGAGTTTCGGCACTTATATGGACAGTTGCGGCACCATGCACCAGCAATGGAAATAGGATGAATCTAACCTATTTCCATTTGCGAGATTAGTTTGTTCAATCAAACAGCCGATACATATGGTTGCGGCAATGGAAATAGGATGAATCTAACCTATTTCCATGGCCGAGATAAATTTGTTCAGTCAAACAGCCGATTCATATGGTTGCGGCAATGGAAATAGGATGAATCTAACCTATTTCCATGGCCGAGATAAGCTTGTTCAATCAAATAGCCGATATATACGGTATCGGCCAATATAGAGTTGCGGCACTGATATGGACGGTTGCGGCACCGATATGGACAGTTCCGGCACTGATATGCATAGTTGCGGCACCGATATGGACGGTTGCCGCACCGATATGGACAGTTCCGGCACTGATATGCATAGTTGCGGCCCCGATATGGACATTTGCGGCACCGATATGGACAGTTGCGGCACCGATATGGACAGTTGCGGTACTGATATGGACAGTTGAGGCACTCATACGAACAGTTATCCTCGTACTGATATGGATAGTTGCGGCACCGATATAAACAGTTGCGGCACCGATATGGACAGTTGCGGCACTGATTTGGACAGTTGCAGCACTGATATGGATAGTTGCGGCGCAGATATGGAAAGTTGCGGCACCGATATGGACAGTTGCGTCACCGATATGGACAGTTGCGGTACTGATATGGACAGTTGAGGCACTCATACGAACAGTTATCCTCGTACTGATACTTTTTTGAGTTTCAGTCCGAGCATGAATTGCGGCACCGATATGGACAGTTGCGGCACCGATATGGACAGTTGCGGCACCGATATGGAGAGTTTCGGCACTTATATGGACAGTTGCGGCACCATGCACCAGCAATGGAAATAGGATGAATCTAACCTATTTCCATTTGCGAGATTAGTTTGTTCAATCAAACAGCCGATACATATGGTTGCGGCAATGGAAATAGGATGAATCTAACCTATTTCCATGGCCGAGATAAATTTGTTCAGTCAAACAGCCGATTCATATGGTTGCGGCAATGGAAATAGGATGAATCTAACCTATTTCCATGGCCGAGATAAGCTTGTTCAATCAAATAGCCGATATATACGGTATCGGCCAATATAGAGTTGCGGCACTGATATGGACGGTTGCGGCACCGATATGGACAGTTCCGGCACTGATATGCATAGTTGCGGCACCGATATGGACGGTTGCCGCACCGATATGGACAGTTCCGGCACTGATATGCATAGTTGCGGCCCCGATATGGACATTTGCGGCACCGATATGGACAGTTGCGGCACCGATATGGACAGTTGCGGCACTGATATTGACAGTTGCGCCACTGATATGGATAGTTGCGGCACCGATATGGTCAGTTGCGGCACCGATATGGACAGTTTCGGCACCGATATGGACAGTTGCGGCACCATGCACCAGCAATGGAAATAGGATGAATCTAACCTATTTCCATGGCCGAGATAAATTTGTTCAGTCAAACAGCCTTTTCATATGGTTGCGGCAATGGAAATATTATGAATCTAACCTATTTCCATGGCCGAGCTAAGCTTGTTCAATCAAATAGCCGATATATACGGTATCGGCTAATATAGAGTTGCGGCACTGATATGGACGGTTGCGGCACCGATATGGACAGTTCCGGCACTGATATGCATAGTTGCGGCACCGATATGGACATTTGCGGCACAGATATGGATAGTTGCGGCACCGATATGGACAGTTGCGGTACTGATATGGACAGTTGAGGCACTCATACGAACAGTTATCCTCGTACTGATATGGATAGTTGCGGCACCGATATGGACAGTTGCGGCACTGATTTGGACAGTTGCAGCACTGATATGGATAGTTGCGGCGCAGATATGGAAAGTTGCGGCACCGATATGGACAGTTGCGTCACCGATATGGACAGTTGCGGTACTGATATGGACAGTTGAGGCACTCATACGAACAGTTATCCTCGTACTGATACTTTTTTGAGTTTCAGTCCGAGCATGAGTTGCGGCACCGATATGGATAGTTGCGGCACCGATATGGACAGTTGCGGCACCATGCACCAGCAATGGAAATAGGATGAATCTAACCTATTTCCATTTGCGAGATTAGTTTGTTCAATCAAACAGCCGATACATATGGTTGCGGCAATGGAAATAGGATGAATCTAACCTATTACCATGGCCGAGATAAGCTTGTTCAATCAAATAGCCGATACATACGGTATCGGCCAATATAGAGTTGCGGCACTGATATGGATAGTTGCGGCACCGATATGGACAGTTGCGGCACTGATATGCATAGTTGCGGCACCGATATGGACATTTGCGGCACTGATATGGACATTTGCGGCACCGATATGGACAGTTGCGGCACCGATATGAATAGTTGCGGCACCGATATGGACAGTTGCGGCACCGATATGGACAGTTGCGGCACTGATATGGACAGTTGCCGCACTGATATGGATAGTTGCGGCACCGATATGGACAGTTGCGGCACCGATATGAATAGTTGCGGCACCGATATGGACAGTTTCGGCACCGATATGGACAGTTGCGGCACAGCTATGGACAGTTGCGACACCGATATGGACAGTTGCGGCACTGATGTGGACATTTGCGGCACCGATATGGACAGTTGCGGCACTGATATGGACATTTGCGGCACCGATATGGACAGTTGCGGCACTGATATGGACATTTGCGGCACTGATATGGACAGTTGCGGCACTGATATTGACAGTTGCGGCACCGATATGGACATTTGCGGCACTGATATGGACAGTTGCGGCACTGATATTGACAGTTGCGGCACTGATATGGATAGTTGCGGCACCGATATGGACAGTTGCGGCACCGATATGGACAGTTGCGGCACCATATGGACAGTTGCGGTACTGATATGGACAGTTGAGGCACTCATACGAACAGTTATCCTCGTACTGATTTGGATAGTTGCGGCACCGATATAAACAGTTGCGGCACCGATATGGACAGTTGCGGCACCGATATGGACAGTTGCGGTACTGATATGGACAGTTGAGGCACTTATACGAACAGTTATCCTCGTACCGATACTTTTTTGAATTTCAGTCCGAGCATGAGTTGCGGCACCGATATGGACAGTTGCAGCACTGATATGGATAGTTGCGGCACCGATATGGACAGTTGCGGCACCGATGTGGACATTTGCGGCACCGATATGGACAGTTGCGGCACTGATATGGACATTTGCGGCACCGATATGGACAGTTGCGGCACTGATATGGACATTTGCGGCACTGATATGGACAGTTGCGGCACTGATATTGACAGTTGCGGCACCGATATGGACATTTGCGGCACTGATATGGACAGTTGCGGCACTGATATTGACAGTTGCGGCACTGATATGGATAGTTGCGGCACCGATATGGACAGTTGCGGCACCGATATGGACAGTTGCGGCACCATATGGACAGTTGCGGTACTGATATGGACAGTTGAGGCACTCATACGAACAGTTATCCTCGTACTGATTTGGATAGTTGCGGCACCGATATAAACAGTTGCGGCACCGATATGGACAGTTGCGGCACTGATTTGGACAGTTGCAGCACTGATATGGATAGTTGCGGCGCAGATATGGAAAGTTGCGGCACCGATATTGACAGTTGCGGCACTGATTTGGACAGTTGCGTTACTGATATGGACAGTTGAGGCACTCATACGAACAGTTATCATCGTACTGATACTTTTTTGAGTTTCAGTCCGAGCAAGAGTTGCGGCACCGATATGGACAGTTGCAGCACTGATATGGATAGTTGCGGCACCGATATGGACAGTTGCGGAACCGATGTGGACAGTTGCGGCACTGATATGGACAGTTGCGGTACTGATATGGACAGTTGAGGCACTCATACGAACAGTTATCCTCGTACTGATTTGGATAGTTGCGGCACCGATATAAACAGTTGCGGCACCGATATGGACAGTTGCGGCACTGATTTGGACAGTTGCAGCACTGATATGGATAGTTGCGGCGCAGATATGGAAAGTTGCGGCACCGATATGGACAGTTGCGGCACTGATTTGGACAGTTGCGTTACTGATATGGACAGTTGAGGCACTCATACGAACAGTTATCATCGTACTGATACTTTTTTGAGTTTCAGTCCGAGCATGAGTTGCGGCACCGATATGGACAGTTGCAGCACTGATATGGATAGTTGCGGCACCGATATGGACAGTTGCGGCACCGATGTGGACAGTTTCGGCACTGATATGGACAGTTGCAGCACTGATATGGATAGTTGCGGCACCGATATGGACAGTTGCGGCACTGATTTGGACAGTTGCAGCACTGATATGGATAGTTGCGGCTCCGATATGGACAGTTGCGGCACCGATATGGACAGTTGCGGCACCGATATGGACAGTTGCGGCACTCATAGGAACAGTTATCCTCGTACTGATACTTTTTTGAGTATCAGTCTGAGGATGATTTGCGGCACTGATATGGACATTTTCGACACCGATATGGACAGTTGCGGCACCGATATGGACAGTTTCGGCACTGATATGGATAGTTGAGGCACTCATACGAACAGTTATCCTCGTACTGATTTGGATAGTTGCGGCACCGATATAAACAGTTGCGGCACCGATATGGACAGTTGCGGCACCGATATGGACAGTTGCGGTACTGATATGGACAGTTGAGGCACTTATACGAACAGTTATCCTCGTACCGATACTTTTTTTGAATTTCAGTCCGAGCATGAGTTGCGGCACCGATATGGACAGTTGCAGCACTGATATGGATAGTTGCGGCACCGATATGGACAGTTGCGGCACCGATGTGGACATTTGCGGCACCGATATGGACAGTTGCGGCACTGATATGGACATTTGCGGCACCGATATGGACAGTTGCGGCACTGATATGGACATTTGCGGCACTGATATGGACAGTTGCGGCACTGATATTGACAGTTGCGGCACCGATATGGACATTTGCGGCACTGATATGGACAGTTGCGGCACTGATATTGACAGTTGCGGCACTGATATGGATAGTTGCGGCACCGATATGGACAGTTGCGGCACCGATATGGACAGTTGCGGCACCATATGGACAGTTGCGGTACTGATATGGACAGTTGAGGCACTCATACGAACAGTTATCCTCGTACTGATTTGGATAGTTGCGGCACCGATATAAACAGTTGCGGCACCGATATGGACAGTTGCGGCACTGATTTGGACAGTTGCAGCACTGATATGGATAGTTGCGGCGCAGATATGGAAAGTTGCGGCACCGATATTGACAGTTGCGGCACTGATTTGGACAGTTGCGTTACTGATATGGACAGTTGAGGCACTCATACGAACAGTTATCATCGTACTGATACTTTTTTGAGTTTCAGTCCGAGCAAGAGTTGCGGCACCGATATGGACAGTTGCAGCACTGATATGGATAGTTGCGGCACCGATATGGACAGTTGCGGAACCGATGTGGACAGTTGCGGCACTGATATGGACAGTTGCGGTACTGATATGGACAGTTGAGGCACTCATACGAACAGTTATCCTCGTACTGATTTGGATAGTTGCGGCACCGATATAAACAGTTGCGGCACCGATATGGACAGTTGCGGCACTGATTTGGACAGTTGCAGCACTGATATGGATAGTTGCGGCGCAGATATGGAAAGTTGCGGCACCGATATGGACAGTTGCGGCACTGATTTGGACAGTTGCGTTACTGATATGGACAGTTGAGGCACTCATACGAACAGTTATCATCGTACTGATACTTTTTTGAGTTTCAGTCCGAGCATGAGTTGCGGCACCGATATGGACAGTTGCAGCACTGATATGGATAGTTGCGGCACCGATATGGACAGTTGCGGCACCGATGTGGACAGTTTCGGCACTGATATGGACAGTTGCAGCACTGATATGGATAGTTGCGGCACCGATATGGACAGTTGCGGCACTGATTTGGACAGTTGCAGCACTGATATGGATAGTTGCGGCTCCGATATGGACAGTTGCGGCACCGATATGGACAGTTGCGGCACCGATATGGACAGTTGCGGCACTCATAGGAACAGTTATCCTCGTACTGATACTTTTTTGAGTATCAGTCTGAGGATGATTTGCGGCACTGATATGGACATTTTCGACACCGATATGGACAGTTGCGGCACCGATATGGACAGTTTCGGCACTGATATGGATAGTTGCGGTACCGATATGGACAGTTGCGGCACCGATATGGACAGTTGCAGCACTGATATGGATAGTTGCGGCACCGATATGGACAGTTGCGGCACCGATATGGAAAGTTGCGGCACTGATTTGGACAGTTGCAGCACTGATATGGATAGTTGCGGCTCCGATATGGACAGTTGCGGCACCGATATGGACAGTTGCGTCACCGATATGGAAAGTTGCGGCTCTGATTTGGACAGTTGCAGCACTGATATGGATAGTTGCGGCTCCGATATGGACAGTTGCGGTACTGATATGGACAGTTGAGGCACTCATACGAACAGTTATCCTCGTACTGATACTTTTTTGAGTTTCAGTCCGAGCATGAGTTGCGGCACCGATATGGACAGTTGCGGCACCGATATGGACAGTTGCGGTACTGATATGGACAGTTGCGGCACTCATAGGAACAGTTATCTTCGGACTGATACTTTTTTGAGTATCAGTCTAAGGATGATTTGCGGCACTGATATGGACAGTTGCGGCACTGATATTGACAGTTGCGGCACTGATATGGACAGTTGCGGCACTGATATGGACAGTTGCGGCACTGATATGGACAGTTGCGGCACTGATATGGACAGTTGCGGCACTGATATGGACAGTTGCGGCACCGATATGGACAGTTGCGGCACTAATTTGGACAGTTGCAGCACTGATATGGATAGTTGCGGCACCGATATGGACAGTTTCGGCACCCATATGGACAGTTGCGGCACCATGACCAGCAATGGAAATAGGATGAATCTAACCTATTTCCATTTGCGAGATTAGTTTGTTCATCTAAACAGCCGATACATTTGGTTGCGGCAATGGAAATAGGATGAATCTAACCTATTTCCATGGCCGAGATAAGTTTGTTCAGTCAAACAGCCGATTCATATGGTTGCGGCGATGGAAATAGGATGAATCTAACCTATTTCCATGGCCGAGATAAGCTTGTTCAATCAAATAGCCGATTCATATGGTATCGGCCAATATAGAGTTGCGGCACTGATATGGACAGTTGCGGCACGGATATGGATAGTTGCGGCACTGATATTGACAGTTGCGGCACTGATATGGATAGTTGCGGCACCGATATGGACGGTTGCGGCACTGATATGGACAGTTGCGGCACCGATATGGACAGTTTCGGCACTGATATGGACAGTTCCGCACTGATATGGACAGTTGCGGCACTGATATTGACAGTTGCGGCACTGATATGGATAGTTGCGGCACGGATATGGATAGTTGCGGCACTCATAGGAACAGTTATCTTCGGACTGATACTTTTTTGAGTATCAGTCTAAGGATGATTTGCGGCACTGATATGGACAGTTGCGGCACTGATATTGACAGTTGCGGCACTGATATGGATAGTTGCGGCACCGATATGGACGGTTGCGGCACTGATATGGACAGTTGCGGCACCGATATGGACAGTTGCGGTACTGATATGGACAGTTGAGGCACTCATACGAACAGTTATCCTCGTACTGATTTGGATAGTTGCGGCACCGATATAAACAGTTGCAGCACCGATATGGACAGTTGCGGCACTGATTTGGACAGTTGCAGCACTGATATGGATAGTTGCGGCGCAGATATGGAAAGTTGCGGCACCGATATTGACAGTTGCGGCACTGATTTGGACAGTTGCGTTACTGATATTGACAGTTGCGGCACTGATATGGACAGTTATCCTCGTACTGATACTTTTTTGAGTTTCAGTCCGAGCATGAGTTGCCGCACTGATATGGACAGTTGCGGCACTGATATGGACAGTTGCGGCACCGATATGGACAGTTGCGGCACTGATATGGACAGTTGCGGCACTGATATGGACAGTTGCGGCACTGATATGGACAGTTGAGGCACTCATACGAACAGTTATCCTCGTACTGATTTGGATAGTTGCGGCACCGATATAAACAGTTGCGGCACCGATATGGACAGTTGCGGCACTGATTTGGACAGTTGCAGCACTGATATGGATAGTTGCGGCGCAGATATGGAAAGTTGCGGCACCGATATGGACAGTTGCGGCACTGATTTGGACAGTTGCGTTACTGATATGGACAGTTGAGGCACTCATACGAACAGTTATCTTCGTACTGATACTTTTTTGAGTTTCAGTCCGAGCATGAGTTGCGGCACCGATATGGACAGTTGCAGCACTGATATGGATAGTTGCGGCACCGATATGGACAGTTGCGGCACCGATATGGAAAGTTGCGGCACTGATTTGGACAGTTGCAGCACTGATATGGATAGTTGCGGCACCGATATGGACAGTTGCGGCACTGATTTGGACAGTTGCAGCACTGATATGGATAGTTGCGGCTCCGATATGGACAGTTGCGGCACCGATATGGACAGTTGCGGCACCGATATGGACAGTTGCGGCACTCATAGGAACAGTTATCCTCGTACTGATACTTTTTTGAGTATCAGTCTGAGGATGATTTGCGGCACTGATATGGACATTTTTGACACCGATATGGACAGTTGCGGCACCGATATGGACAGTTTCGGCACTGATATGGATAGTTGCGGCACCGATATGGACAGTTGCGGCACTGATATGGATAGTTGCGGTACCGATATGGACAGTTGCGGCACCGATATGGACAGTTGCAGCACTGATATGGATAGTTGCGGCACCGATATGGACAGTTGCGGCACCGATATGGAAAGTTGCGGCACTGATTTGGACAGTTGCAGCACTGATATGGATAGTTGCGGCACAGATATGGACAGTTGCGGCACCGATATGGACAGTTGCGGCACTGATTTGGACAGTTGCGGCACTGATATGGATAGTTGCGGCTCCGATATGGACAGTTGCGGTATTGATATGGACAGTTGAGGCACTCATACGAACAGTTATCCTCGTACTGATACTTTTTTGAGTTTCAGTCCGAGCATGAGTTGCGGCACCGATATGGACAGTTGCGGCACCGATATGGACAGTTGCGGTACTGATATGGACAGTTGAGGCACTTATACGAACAGTTATCCTCGTACCGATACTTTTTTGAGTATCAGTCTGAGGATGATTTGCGGCACTGATATGGACATTTTTGACACCGATATGGACAGTTGCGGCACCGATATGGACAGTTGCAGCACTGATATGGATAGTTGCGGCACCGATATGGACAGTTGCGGCACCGATATGGACAGTTGCAGCACTGATATGGATAGTTGCGGCGCAGATATGGAAAGTTGCGGCACTAATATGGACAGTTGCGGCACTGATATGGATAGTTGCGGCACCGATATGGACAGTTTCGGCACCGATATGGACAGTTGCGGCACCATGCACCAGCAATGGAAATAGGATGAATCTAACCTATTTCTATTTGCGAGATAAGTTTGTTCAGTCAAACAGCCGATACATATGGTTGCGGCAATGGAAATAGGATGAATCTAACCTATTTCCATGGCCGAGATAAATTTGTTCAGTCAAACAGCCGATTCATATGGTTGCGGCAATGGAAATAGGATGAATCTAACCTATTTCCATGGCCGAGATAAGCTTGTTCAATCAAATAGCCGATATATACGGTATCCGCCAATATAGAGTTGCGGCACTGATATGAACGGTTGCGGCACCGATATGGACAGTTCCGGCACTGATATGCATAGTTGCGGCACCGATATGGACATTTGCGGCACTTATATGGACATTTGCAGCACCGATATGGACAGTTGCGGCACCGATATGGACAGTTGCGGCACTGATATGGACAGTTGCAGCACTGATATGGATAGTTGCGGCACCGATATGGACAGTTGCGGCACCGATATGGACAGTTGCGGCACTGATTTGGACAGTTGCGGCACTCATAGGAACAGTTATCCTCGTACTGATACTTTTTTGAGTATCAGTCTGAGGATGATTTGCGGCACTGATATGGACATTTTCGACACCGAAATGGACAGTTGCGGCACCGATATGGACAGTTGCGGCACCGATATGGACAGTTGCGGCACTGATATGGACATTTGCGGCACCGATATGGACAGTTGCGGCACTGATATGGACAGTTGCCGCACTGATATGGATAGTTGCGGCACAGCTATGGACAGTTGCGGCACCGATATGGACAGTTGCGGCACTGATATGGACATTTGCGGCACTGATAAGGACAGTTGCGGCACTGATATTGACAGTTGCGGCACTGATATGGATAGTTGCGGCACCGATATGGACAGTTGCGGCACCGATATGGACAGTTGCGGCACCGATATGGACAGTTGCGGCACTGATATGGACAGTTGAGGCACTCATACGAACAGTTATCCTCGTACTGATATGGATAGTTGCGGCACCGATATAAACAGTTGCGGCACCGATATGGACAGTTGCGGCACTGATTTGGACAGTTGCAGCACTGATATGGATAGTTGCGGCGCAAATATGGACAGTTGCGGCACCGATATGGACAGTTGCGCCACCGATATGGACAGTTGCGTCACCGATATGGATAGTTGCGGTACCGATATGGACAGTTGCGGCACCGATATGGACAGTTGCGGTACTGATATGGACAGTTGAGGCACTCATACGAACAGTTATCCTCGTACTGATACTTTTTTGAGTTTCAGTCCGAGCATGAATTGCAGCACTGATATGGATAGTTGCGGCACAGATATGGACAGTTGCGGCACCGATATGGACAGTTGCGGCACTGATTTGGATAGTTGCGGCACCGATATGGACAGTTGCGGCACCGATATGGACAGTTGCGGCACTGATTTGGACAGTTGCAGCACTGATATGGATAGTTGCGGCTCCGATATGGACAGTTGCGGCACCGATATGGACAGTTGCGGCACCGATATGGACAGTTGCGGCCCTCATAGGAACAGTTATCCTCGTACTGATACTTTTTTGAGTATCAGTCTGAGGATGATTTGCGGCACTGATATGGACATTTTCGACACCGATATGGACAGTTGCGGCACTGATTTGGACAGTTGCAGCACTGATATGGATAGTTGCGGTACCGATATGGACAGTTGCGGCACCGATATGGACAGTTGCAGCACTGATATGGATAGTTGCGGCACCGATATGGACAGTTGCGGCACCGATATGGAAAGTTGCGGCACTGATTTGGACAGTTGCAGCACTGATATGGATAGTTGCGGCTCCGATATGGACAGTTGCGGCACCGATATGGACAGTTGCGTCACCGATATGGAAAGTTGCGGCACTGATTTGGACAGTTGCAGCACTGATATGGATAGTTGCGGCTCCGATATGGACAGTTGCGGTATTGATATGGACAGTTGAGGCACTCATACGAACAGTTATCCTCGTACTGATACTTTTTTGAGTTTCAGTCCGAGCATGAGTTGCGGCACCGATATGGACAGTTGCGGCACCGATGTGGACAGTTGCGGCACTGATATGGACAGTTGAGGCACTCATACGAACAGTTATCCTCGTACTGATACTTTTTTGAGTTTCAGTCCGAGGATGAGTTGCGGCACCGATATGGACAGTTGCGGCACCGATATGGACAGTTGCGGCACTGATTTGGACAGTTGCAGCACTGATATGGATAGTTGCGGTACCGATATGGACAGTTGCGGCACCGATATGGACAGTTGCAGCATTGATATGGATAGTTGCGGCACCGATATGGACAGTTGCGGCACTAATTTTAGCAGTTGCAGCACTGATATGGATAGTTGCGGCACCGATATGGACAGTTTCGGCACCCATATGGACAGTTGCGGCACCATGCACCAGCAATGGAAATAGGATGAATCTAACCTATTTCCATTTGCGAGATTAGTTTGTTCAGTCAAACAGTTGATACATATGGTTGCGGCAATGGAAATAGGATGAATCTAACCTATTTCCATGGCCGAGATAAATTTGTTCAGTCAAACAGCCGATTCATATGGTTGCGGCAATGGAAATAGGATGAATCTAACCTATTTCCATGGCCGAGATAAGCTTGTTCAATCAAATAGCCGATATATACGGTATCCGCCAATATAGAGTTGCGGCACTGATATGAACGGTTGCGGCACCGATATGGACAGTTGCGGCACTGATATGGATAGTTGCGGCACCGATATGGACAGTTGCGGCACTGATATGGACATTTGCGGCACCGATATGGACAGTTGCGGCACCGATATGGACAGTTGCGGCACTGATATGGACAGTTGCGGCACTGATATGGATAGTTGCGGCACCGATATGGATAGTTGCGGCACTGATATGGACAGTTGCGGCACTGATATGGACAGTTGCGGCACTGATATGGACATTTGCGGCACCGATATGGACAGTTGCGGCACTGATATGGACAGTTGCGGCACTGATATGGATAGTTGCGGCACTGATATGGACAGTTGCGGCACCGATATGGACAGTTGCGGCACTGATATGGATAGTTGCGGCACTGATATGGATAGTTGCGGCACTGATATGGACAGTTGCGGCACTGATTTGGATAGTTGCGGCTCCGATATCGACAGTTGCGGTACTGATATGGACAGTTGAGGCACTCATACGAACAGTTATCCTCGTACTGATACTTTTTTGAGTTTCAGTCCGAGCATGAGTTGCGGCACCGATATGGACAGTTGCGGCACCGATATGGACAGTTGCGGTACTGATATGGACAGTTGCGGCACTCATACGAACAGTTATCCTCGTACTGATACTTTTTTGAGTATCAGTCGGAGGATGATTTGCGGCACTGATATGGACATTTGCGGCACCGATATGGACAGTTGCGGCACTGATATGGACAGTTGCGGCACTGATATGGATAGTTGCGGCACCGATATGGACAGTTGCGGCACCGATATGGACAGTTGCCGTACTGATATGGATAGTTGCGGCACCGATATGGAAAGTTGCGGCACTAATTTTAGCAGTTGCAGCACTGATATGGATAGTTGCGGCACCGATATGGACAGTTTCGGCACCCATATGGACAGTTGCGGCACCATGCACCAGCAATGGAAATAGGATGAATCTAACCTATTTCCATTTGCGAGATTAGTTTGTTCAGTCAAACAGTTGATACATATGGTTGCGGCAATGGAAATAGGATGAATCTAACCTATTTCCATGGCCGAGATAAATTTGTTCAGTCAAACAGCCGATTCATATGGTTGCGGCAATGGAAATAGGATGAATCTAACCTATTTCCATGGCCGAGATAAGCTTGTTCAATCAAATAGCCGATATATACGGTATCCGCCAATATAGAGTTGCGGCACTGATATGAACGGTTGCGGCACCGATATGGACAGTTCCGGCACTGATATGCATAGTTGCGGCACCGATATGGACATTTGCGGCACTTATATGGACATTTGCAGCACCGATATGGACAGTTGCGGCACCGATATGGACAGTTGCGGCACTGATATGGACAGTTGCAGCACTGATATGGATAGTTGCGGCACCGATATGGATAGTTGCGGCTCCGATATGGACAGTTGCGGCACCGATATGGACAGTTGCGGCACTCATAGGAACAGTTATCCTCGTACTGATACTTTTTTGAGTATCAGTCTGAGGATGATTTGCGGCACTGATATGGACATTTTCGACACCGAAATGGACAGTTGCGGCACCGATATGGACAGTTGCGGCACCGATATGGACAGTTGCGGCACTGATATGGACATTTGCAGCACCGATATGGACAGTTGCGGCACTGATATGGACAGTTGCCGCACTGATATGGATAGTTGCGGCACAGCTATGGACAGTTGCGGCACCGATATGGACAGTTGCGGCACTGATATGGACATTTGCGGCACTGATAAGGACAGTTGCGGCACTGATATTGACAGTTGCGGCACTGATATGGATAGTTGCGGCACCGATATGGACAGTTGCGGCACCGATATGGACAGTTGCGGCACCGATATGGACAGTTGCGGTACTGATATGGACAGTTGAGGCACTCATACGAACAGTTATCCTCGTACTGATATGGATAGTTGCGGCACCGATATAAACAGTTGCGGCACCGATATGGACAGTTGCGGCACTGATTTGGACAGTTGCAGCACTGATATGGATAGTTGCGGCGCAAATATGGACAGTTGCGGCACCGATATGGACAGTTGCGCTACCGATATGGACAGTTGCGTCACCGATATGGATAGTTGCGGTACCGATATGGACAGTTGCGGCACCGATATGGACAGTTGCGGTACTGATATGGACAGTTGAGGCACTCATACGAACAGTTATCCTCGTACTGATACTTTTTTGAGTTTCAGTCCGAGCATGAATTGCAGCACTGATATAGATAGTTGCGGCGCAGATATGGACAGTTGCGGCACCGATATGGACAGTTGCGGCACTGATATGGACAGTTGCCGCACTGATATGGATAGTTGCGGCACAGCTATGGACAGTTGCGGCACCGATATGGACAGTTGCGGCACTGATATGGACATTTGCGGCACCGATATGGACAGTTGCGGCACTGATATGGACAGTTGCCGCACTGATATGGATAGTTGCGGCGCAGATATGGAAAGTTGCGGCACCGATATGGACGGTTGCGGCACTGATATGGACAGTTGCGGCAATGATATTGACAGTTGCGGCACTGATATGGATAGTTGCGGCACCGATATAGACAGTTGCGGCACCGATATGGACAGTTGCGGCACCGATGTGGACAGTTGCGGCACTGATATGGACAGTTGCAGCACTGATATGGATAGTTGCGGCACCGATATGGACAGTTGCGGCACTGATTTGGACAGTTGCAGAACTGATATGGATAGTTGCGGCTCCGATATGGACAGTTGCGGCACCGATATGGACAGTTGCGGCACTCATAGGAACAGTTATCCTCGTACTGATACTTTTTTGAGTATCAGTCTGAGGATGATTTGCGGCACTGATATGGACATTTGCGGCACCGATATGGACAGTTGCGGCACCGATATGGACAGTTTCGGCACTGATATGGATAGTTGCGGTACCGATATGGACAGTTGCGGCACCGATATGGACAGTTGCAGCACTGATATGGATAGTTGCTGCACCGATATGGACATTTGCTGCACCGATATGGACATTTGCGGCACTGATATGGACATTTGCGGCACCGATATGGACAGTTGCGGCACTGATATGGACATTTGCGGCACCGATATGGACAGTTGCGGCACCGATATGAATAGTTGCGGCACCGATATGGACAGTTGCGGCACCGATATGGACAGTTGCGGCACTGATATGGACAGTTGCCGCACTGATATGGATAGTTGCGGCACAGCTATGGACAGTTGCGGCACCGATATGGACAGTTGCGGCACTGATATGGACATTTGCGGCACCGATATGGACAGTTGCGGCACTGATATGGACAGTTTCGGCACCGATATGAATAGTTGCGGCACCGATATGGACAGTTGCGCTACCGATATGGACAGTTGCGTCACCGATATGGATAGTTGCGGTACCGATATGGACAGTTGCGGCACCGATATGGACAGTTGCGGTACTGATATGGACAGTTGAGGCACTCATACGAACAGTTATCCTCGTACTGATACTTTTTTGAGTTTCAGTCCGAGCATGAATTGCAGCACTGATATAGATAGTTGCGGCGCAGATATGGACAGTTGCGGCACCGATATGGACAGTTGCGGCACTGATATGGACAGTTGCCGCACTGATATGGATAGTTGCGGCACAGCTATGGACAGTTGCGGCACCGATATGGACAGTTGCGGCACTGATATGGACATTTGCGGCACCGATATGGACAGTTGCGGCACTGATATGGACAGTTGCCGCACTGATATGGATAGTTGCGGCGCAGATATGGAAAGTTGCGGCACCGATATGGACGGTTGCGGCACTGATATGGACAGTTGCGGCAATGATATTGACAGTTGCGGCACTGATATGGATAGTTGCGGCACCGATATAGACAGTTGCGGCACCGATATGGACAGTTGCGGCACCGATGTGGACAGTTGCGGCACTGATATGGACAGTTGCAGCACTGATATGGATAGTTGCGGCACCGATATGGACAGTTGCGGCACTGATTTGGACAGTTGCAGAACTGATATGGATAGTTGCGGCTCCGATATGGACAGTTGCGGCACCGATATGGACAGTTGCGGCACTCATAGGAACAGTTATCCTCGTACTGATACTTTTTTGAGTATCAGTCTGAGGATGATTTGCGGCACTGATATGGACATTTGCGGCACCGATATGGACAGTTGCGGCACCGATATGGACAGTTTCGGCACTGATATGGATAGTTGCGGTACCGATATGGACAGTTGCGGCACCGATATGGACAGTTGCAGCACTGATATGGACATTTGCGGCACCGATATGGACAGTTGCGGCACCGATATGAATAGTTGCGGCACCGATATGGACAGTTGCGGCACTGATATGGACAGTTGCGGCACTGATATGGACAGTTGCCGCACTGATATGGATAGTTGCGGCACAGCTATGGACAGTTGCGGCACCGTTATGGACAGTTGCGGCACTGATATGGACATTTGCGGCACCGATATGGACAGTTGCGGCACTGATATGGACAGTTGCCGCACTGATATGGATAGTTGCGGCGCAGATATGGAAAGTTGCGGCACCGATATGGACAGTTGCGGCACTGATATGGACAGTTGCGGCACTGATATTGACAGTTGCGGCACTGATATGATAGTTGCGGCACCGATATGGACAGTTGCGGCACCGATGTGGACAGTTGCGGCACTGATATGGACAGTTGCGGCACTCATAGGAACAGTTATCCTCGTACTGATACGTTTTTGAGTATCAGTCTGAGGATGATTTGCGGCACTGATATGGACATTTGCGGCACCGATATGGACAGTTGCGGCACCGATATGGACAGTTTCGGCACCGATATGAATAGTTGCGGCACCGATATGGACAGTTGCGGCACTGATATGGACAGTTGCGGCACTGATATGGACAGTTGCCGCACTGATATGGATAGTTGCGGCACAGCTATGGACAGTTGCGGCACCGTTATGGACAGTTGCGGCACTGATATGGACATTTGCGGCACCGATATGGACAGTTGCGGCACTGATATGGACAGTTGCCGCACTGATATGGATAGTTGCGGCACAGATATGGACAGTTGCGGAACTGATATGGACAGTTGCGGCACTGATATGATAGTTGCGGCACCGATATGGACAGCTGCGGCACCGATATGGACAGTTGCGGCACCGATGTGGACAGTTGCGGCACTGATATGGACAGTTGCAGCACTGATATGGACAGTTGCGGCACCGATATGGACAGTTGCGGCACTGATTTGGACAGTTGCAGCACTGATATGGATAGTTGCGGCTCCGATATGGACAGTTGCGGCTCCGATATGGACAGTTGCGGCACCGATATGGACAGTTGCGGCACTCATAGGAACAGTTATCCTCGTACTGATACGTTTTTGAGTATCAGTCTGAGGATGATTTGCGGCACTGATATGGACATTTGCGGCACCGATATGGACAGTTGCGGCACCGATATGGACAGTTTCGGCACTGATATGGATAGTTGCGGTACCGATATGGACAGTTGCGGCACCGATATGGACAGTTGCAGCACTGATATGGATAGTTGCTGCACCGATATGGACATTTGCGGCACTGATATGGACATTTGCGGCACCGATATGGACAGTTGCGGCACCGATATGAATAGTTGCGGCACTGATATGGACATTTGCGGCACCGATATGGACAGTTGCGGCACCGATATGAATAGTTGCGGCACCGATATGGACAGTTGCGGCACCGATATGGACAGTTGCGGCACTGATATGGACAGTTGCCGCACTGATATGGATAGTTGCGGCACAGATATGGACAGTTGCGGCACTGATATGGACATTTGCGGCACCGATATGGACAGTTGCGGCACTGATATGGACAGTTGCCGCACTGATATGGATAGTTGCGGCACAGCTATGGACAGTTGCGGCACCGATATGGACAGTTGCGGCACTGATATGGACATTTGCGGCACTGATAAGGACAGTTGCGGCACTGATATTGACAGTTGCGGCACTGATATGGATAGTTGCGGCACCGATATGGACAGTTGCGGCACTCATAGGAACAGTTATCCTCGTACTGATACGTTTTTGAGTATCAGTCTGAGGATGATTTGCGGCACTGATATGGACATTTGCGGCACCGATATGGACAGTTGCGGCACCGATATGGACAGTTTCGGCACCGATATGAATAGTTGCGGCACCGATATGGACAGTTGCGGCACTGATATGGACAGTTGCGGCACTGATATGGACAGTTGCCGCACTGATATGGATAGTTGCGGTACAGCTATGGACAGTTGCGGCACCGTTATGGACAGTTGCGGCACTGATATGGACATTTGCGGCACCGATATGGACAGTTGCGGCACTGATATGGACAGTTGCCGCACTGATATGGATAGTTGCGGCACAGATATGGACAGTTGCGGAACTGATATGGACAGTTGCGGCACTGATATGATAGTTGCGGCACCGATATGGACAGCTGCGGCACCGATATGGACAGTTGCGGCACCGATGTGGACAGTTGCGGCACTGATATGGACAGTTGCAGCACTGATATGGACAGTTGCGGCACCGATATGGACAGTTGCGGCACTGATTTGGACAGTTGCAGCACTGATATGGATAGTTGCGGCTCCGATATGGACAGTTGCGGCTCCGATATGGACAGTTGCGGCACCGATATGGACAGTTGCGGCACCGATATGGACAGTTGCGGCACCGATGTGGACAGTTGCGGCACTGATATGGACAGTTGCGGCACTCATAGGAACAGTTATCCTCGTACTGATACGTTTTTGAGTATCAGTCTGAGGATGATTTGCGGCACTGATATGGACATTTGCGGCACCGATATGGACAGTTGCGGCACCGATATGGACAGTTTCGGCACCGATATGAATAGTTGCGGCACCGATATGGACAGTTGCGGCACTGATATGGACAGTTGCGGCACTGATATGGACAGTTGCCGCACTGATATGGATAGTTGCGGCACAGCTATGGACAGTTGCGGCACCGTTATGGACAGTTGCGGCACTGATATGGACATTTGCGGCACCGATATGGACAGTTGCGGCACTGATATGGACAGTTGCCGCACTGATATGGATAGTTGCGGCACAGATATGGACAGTTGCGGAACTGATATGGACAGTTGCGGCACTGATATGATAGTTGCGGCACCGATATGGACAGCTGCGGCACCGATATGGACAGTTGCGGCACCGATGTGGACAGTTGCGGCACTGATATGGACAGTTGCAGCACTGATATGGACAGTTGCGGCACCGATATGGACAGTTGCGGCACTGATTTGGACAGTTGCAGCACTGATATGGATAGTTGCGGCTCCGATATGGACAGTTGCGGCTCCGATATGGACAGTTGCGGCACCGATATGGACAGTTGCGGCACTCATAGGAACAGTTATCCTCGTACTGATACGTTTTTGAGTATCAGTCTGAGGATGATTTGCGGCACTGATATGGACATTTGCGGCACCGATATGGACAGTTGCGGCACCGATATGGACAGTTTCGGCACTGATATGGATAGTTGCGGTACCGATATGGACAGTTGCGGCACCGATATGGACAGTTGCAGCACCGATATGGATAGTTGCAGCACTGATATGGATAGTTGCTGCACCGATATGGACATTTGCGGAACTGATATGGACAGTTGCGGCACTGATATGGACAGTTGCAGCACTGATATGGATAGTTGCTGCACCGATATGGACATTTGCGGCACTGATATGGACATTTGCGGCACCGATATGGACAGTTGCGGCACCGATATGAATAGTTGCGGCACTGATATGGACATTTGCGGCACCGATATGAATAGTTGCGGCACCGATATGGACAGTTGCGGCACCGATATGGACAGTTGCGGCACTGATATGGACAGTTGCCGCACTGATATGGATAGTTGCGGCACAGATATGGACAGTTGCGGCACTGATATGGACATTTGCGGCACCGATATGGACAGTTGCGGCACTGATATGGACAGTTGCCGCACTGATATGGATAGTTGCGGCACAGCTATGGACAGTTGCGGCACCGATATGGACAGTTGCGGCACTGATATGGACATTTGCGGCACTGATAAGGACAGTTGCGGCACTGATATTGACAGTTGCGGCACTGATATGGATAGTTGCGGCACCGATATGGACAGTTGCGGCACCGATATGGACAGTTGCGGCACCGATATGGACAGTTGCGGTACTGATATGGACAGTTGAGGCACTCATACGAACAGTTATCCTCGTACTGATATGGATAGTTGCGGCACCGATATAAACAGTTGCGGCACCGATATGGACAGTTGCGGCACTGATTTGGACAGTTGCAGCACTGATATGGACAGTTGCGGCACTGATTTGGACAGTTGCAGCACTGATATGGACAGTTGCGGCACCGATGTGGACAGTTGCGGCACTGATATGGACAGTTGCGGCACTGATATGGACAGTTGCGGCACCGATATGGACAGTTGCGGCACTGATTTGGACAGTTGCAGAACTGATATGGATAGTTGCGGCTCCGATATGTACAGTTGCGGCACCGATATGGACAGTTGCGGCACTCATACGAACAGTTATCCTCGTACTGATACTTTTTTGAGTATCAGTCTGAGGATGAGTTGCGGCACTGATATGGACAGTTGCGGCACCGATATGGACAGTTGCGGCACCGATATGGACAGTTTCGGCACTGATATGGATAGTTGCGGTACCGATATGTACAGTTGCGGCACCGATATGGACAGTTGCAGCACTGATATGGATAGTTGCTGCACCGATATGGACATTTGCTGCACCGATATGGACATTTGCGGCACTGATATGGACATTTGCGGCACCGATATGGACAGTTGCGGCACTGATATGGACAGTTGCGGCACCGATATGGACAGTTGCGGCACCGATATGGACAGTTGCGGTACTGATATGGACAGTTGAGGCACTCATACGAACAGTTATCCTCGTACTGATATGGATAGTTGCGGCACCGATATAAACAGTTGCGGCACCGATATGGACAGTTGCGGCACTGATTTGGACAGTTGCAGCACTGATATGGACAGTTGCGGCACTGATTTGGACAGTTGCAGCACTGATATGGACAGTTGCGGCACCGATGTGGACAGTTGCGGCACTGATATGGACAGTTGCAGCACTGATATGGATAGTTGCGGCACCGATATGGACAGTTGCGGCACTGATTTGGACAGTTGCAGAACTGATATGGATAGTTGCGGCTCCGATATGGACAGTTGCGGCACCGATATGGACAGTTGCGGCACTCATACGAACAGTTATCCTCGTACTGATACTTTTTTGAGTATCAGTCTGAGGATGATTTGCGGCACTGATATAGACATTTGCGGCACCGATATGGACAGTTGCGGCACCGATATGGACAGTTGCAGCACTGATATGGATAGTTGCTGCACCGATATGGACATTTGCTGCACCGATATGGACATTTGCGGCACTGATATGGACATTTGCGGCACCGATATGGACAGTTGCGGCACTGATATGGACATTTGCGGCACCGATATGGACAGTTGCGGCACCGATATGAATAGTTGCGGCACCGATATGGACAGTTGCGGCACCGATATGGACAGTTGCGGCACTGATATGGACAGTTGCCGCACTGATATGGATAGTTGCGGCACAGATATGGACAGTTGCGGCACTGATATGGACATTTGCGGCACCGATATGGACAGTTGCGGCACTGATATGGACAGTTGCCGCACTGATATGGATAGTTGCGGCACTGATATTTGTCAAGATGATGGCTCCCTCACACTGACCACTCAGAGCCTTTCTTAGTCAGGTTGAAGTCGTCGTTCACCGCTTGTTACTAGTGTGAATATAGCCGCTCTACTGGCTATATAAGCGTGCATGCTGAAGCACTCAATCATCGCATGTCTCGTATGTGTGCCGATCAGCTGTCTTTGTGACTTGTGTTAACTCGTTTCTTTTCTTTGATAGACTTTGTGTCGTGTCTACTTCCTTACCTTTTATTGGATCTCGATCCTTAAGGTCTGGTGGCATCTACTCGTAACTGGCGATCAATCCTCTCTCTCTCTCTCAATTGGGTCTCGACCCTTACCCTCCTGAACTGGTGGATCTTATCTTCACTGATTGAACTTTGCCACTATTGTCATTCTGTATTTATTTCATCACGAATAAAGCTTTTAACCTAACACGTTATCAGCACGAAGCTCGAGGATGGAACTAACAAGCCTTCTAATTGGTGTATTGATCTCGCTACTCACTACACTCTGTGTAGGCCTGGTTGTGTGGATCATCATGAATGAGAAACCTAGCTCTGATACGGATCGATCATTACGTGAAAACCACAAGTTGCAAGAAACTGAAATCATACGCCTGAATGGAACTAACTACTCTAACTGGCAGTATATGCTTCGCCTGGCTCTGCGACGCCTTCGAATTGAACATGCAATCCAACGACCAGTAGCAGTAAACTCAGCAGCAAACCAGACCGCATTGGCCCGAATAACTGGTTCCCTTGATGATCGTCATTTATCTATGGTTCGAGAAATTCTTTCAGCATTTGAGGCCTTTGAAAAGATTAGCAAAGAATACGTCACCAACGATGTTGTCAAACAGGCCTTGCTGGAAAGAGATATACGAGACATCAAACTGGGTGGCTTTGCCGAAGCGAAAGTTCGAGAATATACTCAGGCCATCGGACAAAAGATTGACGATTTGCGTATGGCTGGGTCTGAACTTACCCACGAACGAGAAATATGCCTCTACATCGATGGACTGCCGAAAGAATTGGTGCCATTCAAGGCTACGACGTATCAGCAACTGAACACTCTCACGAAGGACCAACTAGTGTTGAATTTGGTGCGATACTGTGGCATGGTGGGAAATGATGGACCTGAGCAGAGCCTAATCTCCAAGGAAACTCGCCGGTATGGGTCATCAACTCGATTTTCAAATGGTCCTTCGAACCGTCGGTGCTATTACTGTGGACGCCCTGGCCACATCGAAAAGGAGTGCCGCAAGAAGAAGGCTGACTTGGCACGGTCAGGTGTGCAAACTACTATTCAGACCCCAAGTGGTACCGATGCTAATGTAAATGTTGTCAATCGAGGAATAAATAATATTCAAAATTATGTTATTGAGTGGGTCGTAGACTCAGGTGCATCAAGTCACTTTATCACCTCGGACCGTCATCTTCTGAACGCTATCTCCACTAGTCAGTCCGTCAGCACTGCAAATGACTATCAATGCAAAATATATCGGCAAGGTGATTTGATTCTACACACTGGGCCTGAAGACATACGTCTTAAAGATGTCAAGTTCGCACCAGACTTCAGTGCCAATCTTCTATCTGTTACCAAACTTACCAAGGACGGATTCAAGGTCGAGTTTAACTCTGAAGAAGCTATTGTGTCCAAGAAGGGGAAAGTCTATCTACGGGCAGGTCTCAGTGGCAATCTCTACCGCTTCGAAGCAAATGAACATGCATTACTTTCGCTTAAGAAAAGTACAGAATGGCACAGCATTCTCGCTCATCCTGGGAAACAGAAGTTGGAAAAATTAGTGAAGCTCTACGGTATAGAAGGGGAACATCACGAGCACTGTGTGTCATGTGCAAGAAGTAAAGCGAAACAACTACCATATCCATCATCAACCACCACAACATCACGTCCTCTCGAACTAATACACTCAGATGTGGGTGTGGTGAACAATCCTGTAGGCTATGATGGATCCCGTTACTTCATCATCTTCATCGATGATTTCTCCCGGTACGTGGATGTGTTTCTCCTTAGAAACAAGTCTGAAGCTATCGACACCTTCCGAGCATACGTAAACAAGATGGAGAAACAGTTTCCGGTTGGTGTTGGCGCTTTACGAACGGACAATGGAGGCGAATATACCTCCAACGAATTCAGTGAATACCTCAAGGATGAGGGAATCTACCGTGAACTAAGTGTGCCATATTGTCATCCACAAAATGGAATGAGTGAACGAACCATACAGAAAATTCAAACTATGGCCCGGACAATGCTCTTTGAAAGTTGCATGCCACTCCGTTTCTGGCCCGAAGCCATCCATACTGCCTGTTACATTGCAAACCGACTACCTCACAGTGCAATCAATGATGAGTTGCCCTGTGTGCGACTGTTCAACAAAGATCCTGAATTTGAAAGGATGAAGACTTTTGGATCAGTGGCCTACAGTTGGATTCCTCCTGAAAAGCGAAGGAAATTTGATCCAACAGCGGAGGAACTCGTCTTTGTCGGATACTCGTCTGAGGCAAAGGCATACCGACTGCTGAATCCAAATACTAACAAGGTGATCAACCAGCGAAATTGTGACATCTGGAATGGAGTGTTCCCGTACTGTGCAAAGACTGTGAAATCATCAAAGGAGTGTTTGTGTGAGTGTGCCAGCGTGAAGAACAAAGAAGATCAACAAGTAAGAATGATGCTCAACATCGACACAAGTAATGAACCCAGTGATAGTAATGAAGTCATCAATGAGAACACTGAAGCTTCACAGGGAAACTCACCAGTAAATGTACAATTGGGTTTTGCCCCTGAACCAACGAATGAACCAACGAATGAACCAATTAATGAACCAATTAATGAACCAATGATTGGACCAGTGATTGAACCAGTGATTGAACCAGTGATTGAACCAGTGATTGAACCAGTGATTGAACCAGTGATTGAACCAGTGATTGAACCAGTGATCGAACAAGTGAACCAACCAGGTGTTCAACATCTACCTCTTCTAAACCAACCAATTCAACAACAAGTGATTCATCCTCAACCAGTGCCACAACAACTACAAGTGTGGAGAGCAAATCCGTTTGCTCCGGTCATACAACAATTTGAACAAAGAATTCAACAACGTGCACCACAGGGGTCACTTAATCAAGAAAGAAGAGGCCTTATTCCAGAACATCCAAATGGTGGCAACCGATTAAACGAGCCCATAATAGAAGAACCAAGAAGAGTTCAGCCGAGAAGAAATGTTCGTCCAATAATTCGACTCAACTATATAGGCCCTGGAGAACAAGGTCTTGTGGCAGACCACCAACATCAACTAAATTGGGCCTCGGCCCTTGATGTTGTACCTGAACAACTACGTGTACCAATGAACTATAATGAAGCCATGAATTCTCCTGAGAAAGAATACTGGATAGAAGCCATGACAGATGAAATCACCTCACTTAATGCTCATCAAGTATATCAAGTAGTTGAACAGAAATGTGCAGGAGAAAGGAAGCTGATCACTACCAGATGGGTATATGATGTGAAGAAAAATTCTCTAGGAGCAATTGTTCGATTCAAAGCCCGACTAGTGGCAAGAGGATTCAACCAACAGAAGGGAATCGACTTTGAAGAAACGTTCAGTCCGGTAGTCTCTTATACGGCAATTCGAGCTATGATGGTAATTGCGAGTCAACAGAAACTACTTGTTCATCAAATCGACATCAAGACTGCTTTCCTTAACGGAAATCTCGACACGATAGTGTACGTCCACCCACCTGAAGGATTTAAAGACAGTGGCATGTTATGGAGAGTGAACAAGGCAATGTACGGACTTAAGCAAGCACCAAAGTGTTGGAATGAAAAGATGAACGCCACTTTGAATGCACTTGGATTTGAGGCTATTCAAGCAGACCCATGTCTATACATGAAACAAATCGGAAACATGACCCTATTCCTATTGGTATGGGTTGATGACATGCTTATCTTCACACACACAGAACAGCAAATGGTAGAGGTCAAGCAGCAACTGAAACAGAAACTGGAACTGAGAGACCTTGGACCAGTGAATCGGTTTCTTGGAGTCAACTTTACCAGGAATGGACGCGGAACATTCTCACTGTCCCAGGAGATGTACATCAATGATCTAGTGAATAGATTCAACATGGAAGACGCAAGTCGCATTCAAACACTACCACAACTGGACAAGATCGATCTGACAAGTGGAGAGATCAATCACGAACTACCAATCAGAAGTCTTATTGGAAGCCTACTGTACATCGCAAATCTCACCAGACCAGACATTGCAGCAGTGGTGAACCTACTTTCTAGACATCTCCATGAACCAACAGAACTTGTCTGGACATACAGTAAACAAGTTCTGGCCTATCTAAAGTATACCAAGAATCTTCCTCTCAATCTTGGAAGCTTTAATGAATCCAATCTTGTGTGCTACGTGGACGCAAACTTTGCGACAATTGGCGACAGAAAGTCTCAATCTGGAGCTTTGTTTCAACTTAATGGAAGCTCGATCAGCTGGTTTAGCAGAAAACAGAAAACAGTGAGCCTATCAACAACCGAAGCAGAGTATACCGCGATGGCAATGGCATGTAGAGAAGTACTCTGGTTACAGCAATTACTTCACGAACTAAAATTTCCTGTGCAATTACCAACACAAATGTTTGAAGATAATGTGCCTGCAATTCAAATTGCCAACGCCCAACGAAGTCTCTCAGATACGAAGCATATAGATGTTAAAATGCATTGCATTCGCGACTACAGTGCAAAGAGGTACATCAACATCAACCATGTTCGTACACAAGAACAATTAGCTGATGGTCTCACTAAATCGCTGAGCAATTCCAAGCACACGAGTCGGATACTTCTGGGACCAAGTGGTCAGCCTGTTCCGGAGCAGGGGAGGTGTCAAGATGATGGCTCCCTCACACTGACCACTCAGAGCCTTTCTTAGTCAGGTTGAAGTCGTCGTTCACCGCTTGTTACTAGTGTGAATATAGCCGCTCTACTGGCTATATAAGCGTGCATGCTGAAGCACTCAATCATCGCATGTCTCGTATGTGTGCCGATCAGCTGTCTTTGTGACTTGTGTTAACTCGTTTCTTTTCTTTGATAGACTTTGTGTCGTGTCTACTTCCTTACCTTTTTATTGGATCTCGATCCTTAAGGTCTGGTGGCATCTACTCGTAACTGGCGATCAATCCTCTCTCTCTCTCAATTGGGTCTCGACCCTTACCCTCCTGAACTGGTGGCTCTTATCTTCACTGATTGGACTTTGCCACTATTGTCATTCTGTATTTATTTCATCACGAATAAAGCTTTTAACCTAACAATATGGACAGTTGCGGCACTGATATGGATAGTTGCGGCACCGATATGGACAGTTGCGGCACTGATATGGACAGTTGCGGCACTGATATGGACAGTTGCGGCACTGATATGGATAGTTGCGGCACCGATATGGACAGTTGCGGCACCGATATGGATAGTTGCGGCACCGATATGGACAGTTGCGGCACTGATATGGACAGTTGCGGCACTGATATGGATAGTTGCGGCACCGATATGGACAGTTGCGGCACTGATATGGACAGTTGCGGCACTGATATGGATAGTTGCGGCACCGATATGGACAGTTGCGGCACCGATATGGACAGTTGCGGCACTGATATGGATAGTTGCGGCACCGATATGGACAGTTGCGGCACCGATATGGATAGTTGCGGCACCGATATGGACAGTTGCGGCACTGATATGGACACTTGCGGCACTCATACGAACAGTTATCCTCGTACTGATACGTTTTTGAGTATCAGTCTGAGGATGATTTGCGGCACTGATATGGACATTTGCGGCACCGATATGGACAGTTGCGGCACCGATATGGACAGTTTCGGCACTGATATGGATAGTTGCGGTACCGATATGGACAGTTGCGGCACCGATATGGACAGTTGCAGCACTGATATGGATAGTTGCTGCACCGATATGGACATTTGCGGCACTGATATGGACATTTGCGGCACCGATATGGACAGTTGCGGCACCGATATGAATAGTTGCGGCACTGATATGGACATTTGCGGCACCGATATGGACAGTTGCGGCACCGATATGAATAGTTGCGGCACCGATATGGACAGTTGCGGCACCGATATGGACAGTTGCGGCACTGATATGGACAGTTGCCGCACTGATATGGATAGTTGCGGCACAGATATGGACAGTTGCGGCACTGATATGGACATTTGCGGCACCGATATGGACAGTTGCGGCACTGTTATGGACAGTTGCGGCACTGATATGGATAGTTGCGGCACAGCTATGGACAGTTGCGGCACCGATATGGACAGTTGCGGCACTGATATGGACATTTGCGGCACTGATACGGACAGTTGCGGCACTGATATTGACAGTTGCGGCACTGATATGGATAGTTGCGGCACCGATATGGACAGTTGCGGCACCGATATGGACAGTTGCGGCACCGATATGGACAGTTGCGGTACTGATATGGACAGTTGAGGCACTCATACGAACAGTTATCCTCGTACTGATATGGATAGTTGCGGCACCGATATAAACAGTTGCGGCACCGATATGGACAGTTGCGGCATTGATTTGGACAGTTGCAGCACTGATATGGATAGTTGCGGCGCAGATATGGACAGTTGCGGCACCGATATGGACAGTTGCGCTACCGATATGGACAGTTGCGTCACCGATATGGATAGTTGCGGTACCGATATGGACAGTTGCGGCACAGCTATGGACAGTTGCGGCACCGATATGGACAGTTGCGGCACTGATATGGACATTTGCGGCACTGATAAGGACAGTTGCGGCACTGATATTGACAGTTGCGGCACTGATATGGATAGTTGCGGCACCGATATGGACAGTTGCGGCACCGATATGGACAGTTGCGGCACCGATATGGACAGTTGCGGTACTGATATGGACAGTTGAGGCACTCATACGAACAGTTATCCTCGTACTGATATGGATAGTTGCGGCACCGATATAAACAGTTGCGGCACCGATATGGACAGTTGCGGCATTGATTTGGACAGTTGCAGCACTGATATGGATAGTTGCGGCGCAGATATGGACAGTTGCGGCACCGATATGGACAGTTGCGCTACCGATATGGACAGTTGCGTCACCGATATGGATAGTTGCGGTACCGATATGGACAGTTGCGGCACCGATATGGACAGTTGCGGTACTGATATGGACAGTTGAGGCACTCATACGAACAGTTATCCTCGTACTGATACTTTTTTTGAGTTTCAGTCCGAGCATGAATTGCAGCACTGATATGGATAGTTGCGTCGCAGATATGGACAGTTGCGGCACCGATATGGACAGTTGCGGCACTGATATGGACATTTGCGGCACCGATATGGACAGTTGCGGCACCGATATGAATAGTTGCGGCACTGATATGGACATTTGCGGCACCGATATGGACAGTTGCGGCACCGATATGAATAGTTGCGGCACTGATATGGACATTTGCGGCACCGATATGGACAGTTGCGGCACCGATATGAATAGTTGCGGCACCGATATGGACAGTTGCGGCACCGATATGGACAGTTGCGGCACTGATATGGACAGTTGCCGCACTGATATGGATAGTTGCGGCACTGATATGGACAGTTGCCGCACTGATATGGATAGTTGCGGCACAGATATGGACAGTTGCGGCACTGATATGGACATTTGCGGCACCGATATGGACAGTTGCGGCACTGATATGGACAGTTGCCGCACTGATATGGATAGTTGCGGCACAGCTATGGACAGTTGCGGCACCGATATGGACAGTTGCGGCACTGATATGGACATTTGCGGCACTGATAAGGACAGTTGCGGCACTGATATTGACAGTTGAGGCAATCATACGAACAGTTATCCTCGTACTGATATGGATAGTTGCGGCACCGATATGGACAGTTGCGGCACCGATATGGACAGTTGCGGCACCGATATGGACAGTTGCGGTACTGATATGGACAGTTGAGGCAATCATACGAACAGTTATCCTCGTACTGATATGGATAGTTGCGGCACCGATATAAACAGTTGCGGCACCGATATGGACAGTTGCGGCACTGATTTGGACAGTTGCAGCACTGATATGGATAGTTGCGGCGCAGATATGGACAGTTGCGTCACCGATATGGACAGTTGCGCTACCGATATGGACAGTTGCGTCACCGATATGGATAGTTGCGGTACCGATATGGACAGTTGCGGCACCGATATGGACAGTTGCGGTACTGATATGGACAGTTGAGGCACTCATACGAACAGTTATCCTCGTACTGATACTTTTTTGAGTTTCAGTCCGAGCATGAATTGCAGCACTGATATGGATAGTTGCGTCGCAGATATGGACAGTTGCGGCACCGATATGGACAGTTGCCGCACTGATATGGATAGTTGCGGCACAGCTATGGACAGTTGCGGCACCGATATGGACAGTTGCGGCACTGATATGGACATTTGCGGCACCGATAAGGACAGTTGCGGCACTGATATGGACAGTTGCCGCACTGATATGGATAGTTGCGGCGCAGATATGGAAAGTTGCGGCACCGATATGGACAGTTGCGGCACTGATATGGACAGTTGCGGCACTGATATTGACAGTTGCGGCACTGATATGGATAGTTGCGGCACCGATATGGACAGTTGCGGCACCGATATGGACAGTTGCGGCACCGATATGGACAGTTGCGGCACTGATATGGACAGTTGCAGCACTGATATGGATAGTTGCGGCACCGATATGGACAGTTGCGGCACCGATATGGACAGTTGCGGCACCGATATGGACAGTTGCGGCACCGATATGGACAGTTGCGGTACTGATATGGACAGTTGAGGCACTCATACGAACAGTTATCCTCGTACTGATATGGATAGTTGCGGCACCGATATAAACAGTTGCGCTACCGATATGGACAGTTGCGGCACCGATATGGATAGTTGCGGCACCGATATGGACAGTTGCGGCACCGATATGGACAGTTGCGGCACTGATATGGATAGTTGCAGCACTCATACGAACAGTTATCCTCGTACTGATACTTTTTTGAGTATCAGTCCGAGGATGAGTTGCGGCACTGATATGGATAGTTGCGGCACTGATATAGACAGTTGCAGCACCGATATGGATAGTTGCGACACCGATATGGACAGTTGCGGCACAATTATGGATAGTTGCGGCACTGATATTGACAGTTGCGGCAAAGAATATGGACAGTTGCGGCACTCACATGGATAGTTGCGGCACCGATATGGACAGTTGCGGCACTGATATTGACAGTTGCGGCACTGATATGGATAGTTGCGGCACCGATATGGACAGTTGCGGCACCGATATGGAAAGTTGCGGCACTGATGTGGACAGTTGCGGCACTGATATGGACAGTTGCAGCACTGATATGGATAGTTGCGGCACCGATATGGATAGTTGCGGCACCGATATGGACAGTTGCGGCACCGATATGGACAGTTGCGGCACTGATATGGACAGTTGCGGCACTGATATGGACAGTTGCGGCACTCATACGAACAGTTATCCTCGTACTGATATGGATAGTTGCGGCACCGATATAAACAGTTGCGCTACCGATATGGACAGTTGCGGCACCGATATGGATAGTTGCGGCACCGATATGGACAGTTGCGGCACCGATATGGACAGTTGCGGCACTGATATGGACAGTTGCGGCACTCATACGAACAGTTATCCTCGTACTGATACTTTTTTGAGTATCAGTCCGAGGATGAGTTGCGGCACTGATATGGATAGTTGCGGCACTGATATGGACAGTTGCGGCACCGATATGGACAGTTGCGGCACCGATATGGACAGTTGCGGCACAATTATGGATAGTTGCGGCACTGATATTGACAGTTGCGGCAAAGAATATGGACAGTTGCGGCACTCCCATGGATAGTTGCGGCACCGATATGGACAGTTGCGGCACCGATATGGACAGTTGCGGCACCATGCACCAGCAATGGAAATAGGATGAATCTAACCTATTTCCATGGCCGAGATAAGTTTGTTCAGTCAAACAGCCGATTCATATGGTTGCGGCAATGGAAATAGGATGAATCTAACCTATTTCCATGGCCGAGATAAGCTTGTTCAATCAAATAGCCGATACATACGGTATCGGCCAATATAAAGTTGCGGCACTGATATGGATAGTTGCGGCACTGATATGGACAGTTGCGGCACTGATATGGACAGTTGCGGCACTGATATGGATAGTTGCGGCACCGATATGGACAGTTGCGGCACCGATATGGACAGTTACGGCACTCACATGGATAGTTGCGGCACCGATATGGACAGTTGCGGCACCATGCACCAGCAATGGAAATAGGATGAATCTAACCTATTTCCATGGCCGAGATAAGTTTGTTCAGTCAAACAGCCGATTCATATGGTTGCTGCAATGGAAATAGGATGAATCTAACCTATTTCCATGGCCGAGATAAGCTTGTTCAATCAAATAGCCGATACATACGGTATCGGCCAATATAAAGTTGCGGCACTGATATGGATAGTTGCGGCACCGATATGGACAGTTGCGGCACTGATATGGATAGTTGCGGCACTGATATTGACAGTTGCGGCAAAGAATATGGACAGTTGCGGCACTCACATGGACAGTTGCGGCACTGATATTGACAGTTGCGGCACTGATATGGACATTTGCGGCACCGATATGGACAGTTGCGGCACCGATATGGACAGTTTCGGCACTGATATGGATAGTTGCGGTACCGATATGGACAGTTGCGGCACCGATATGGACAGTTGCGGCACCATGCACCAGCAATGGAAATAGGATGAATCTAACCTATTTCCATGGCCGAGATAAGTTTGTTCAGTCAAACAGACGATACATATGGTTGCGGCACTGGAAATAGGATGAATCTAACCTATTTCCATTGCCGAGATAAGTTTGTTCAGTCAAACAGCCGATTCATATGGTTGCCACAATTGAAATAAGACGAATCTAACCTATTTCCATTTGCGAGATAAGCTTGTTCAATCAAATAGCCGATACATGTGGTATCGGACAATATAGATTTCCAGCAATGGAAATAGGATGAATCTAACCTATTTCCATGGCCGAGATAAGTTTGTTCAGTCAAACAGCCGATTCATATGGTTGCGGCAGTAGAAATAGGATGAATCTAACCTATTTCCATGGCCGATATAAGCTTGTTCAATCAAATAGCCGATACATACGGTATCTTCCAATATTGAGTTGCGGCACCGATATGGACACTCTGCTCTCCCTCAGTCAACTCACAGTGAGAGAGTGGGAATACAAAAAGGATTGTAGAGCATTAGAAAACGGGTGCAAAAGGTGGTAGAGCATGATGAAATACCTTCATGGGATCGCTATCTACTGATTAGACACTTTTACTAGCCAAAATGATCAAATCCTCGACCAATGGGATACAAAAACAAATTGACCAACCACATACAGTGCCCTCTCTCAGTCAACTCACAGTGAGAGAGTGGGAATACAAAAGGATTGTAGAGCATTAGAAAAGGGGTGCAAAAGGTGGTAGAGCATGATGAAATGCCTTCATGGGATCGCTATCTACTGATTAGACACTTTTACTAGCCAAAATGATCAAATCCTCGACCAATAGGATACAAAAACAAATTGACCAACCACATACAGTGCCCTCTCTCAGTCAACTCACAGTGAGAGAGTGGGAATACAAAAGGATTGTAGAGCATTAGAAAAGGGGTGCAAAAGGTGGTAGAGCATGATGAAATACCTGTTGAGAAGTGGCTCCCTCTCTGTATGACCGCTTGTCAAGTTTATGTGTAGTCATCGTAAAGTCACTACATCGACAGTCACTCAGTGTTCACATAGTCGACCATCACCACGCAGTGACAAAGCACAATTGCTGCTCCCTATAAAAGGACGACAGTCTGAAGCTGTTAATCATCGAGTGTCTCGTATGTGTTCTGATCAGTTGTCTTCACTACTTGTGCTAACGCAGAGTCTTCTACTTTACAGATTGTGTCTACTCAGTTCTGATGATCAACTTCCCATCTGGCTCTACCACACAAGTATCATCATTGGTTTCTTTGTATGGCGCAGTGCCTATTTAGTTCAACCAAACCCTCCTGTACTTTTATTCTTCACCAATAAAGCTTTTAACTTAACACGTTATCAGCACGATGCTACAGGATGGAACTCGCAAGCCTCTTTATTGGTGGACTGATCTCCCTCTGTGCCGTCCTCATGTGGATCGTCCTGAATGGAAAACCGAGCAAAGATACTGAGCGACCGGTACGTGACAACCGGAAGTATCAAGAAAGCGAAATCGTACGCTTGAATGGAACGAACTATTCGAATTGGCAGTATATGCTCCGGTTGGCTCTCAACCGTCTCAGAATTGAACAGGCTATTCAACGCCCTCTTCCCGTGAATTCCGAAGCCAACCAGACGGCTCCAGCCCGAATCACCTGCTCTCTTGATGACCGACATCTCTCCATGGTTCGAGAGATTCTCTCAGCTTACGAAGCCTTCGAGAAGATTAGCAAGGAGTACGTCACCAACGACGTAGTAAAACAGGCCCTCTTGGAACGTGACATACGGGCAATCAAATTGGATGGGTTTACCGAAACAAAGGTCCGTGAATTTAGCCAATCCGTTGGCCAGAAGATTGACGAGTTACGAATGGCTGGTTCTGACTTAACCCACGAAAGGGAGCTGTGCCTCTATGTCGATGGTCTCCCGAGTGAACTGGTTCCTTTCAAGGCTTCCACCTATCAAAATTTGAGCGTCCTCACCAAAGATCAACTGTTCCTGAATCTAATTCGATACTGTGAGATGCTGAACGGTGGTAAATCGTCCGAACAGAGCTTTGTCTGCAAAGGAACAAACTCTGGACGCCCTACATTCCGGAAGGAGATGAGACGTTGTCACTACTGTGGTATTCAAGGCCACCTCATTGCCGAATGTCGAAAAAGGAAAGGTGAAGAACGGACTATGACTGGAGTGAACAAGAAACCCAGTGGCGGTAGTGAAGGTGTCAAGCAAAACTCTGTTTTCAATGCTACTGAGAAAATAAATGACCTTCGCAATTATGTCAGTGAATGGATTGTGGACTCGGGTGCGTCTAGCCACTTTGTAACCTCGGATAGGCACCTAATGAACGCTATTTCGATCAACCAATCAGTAAGCACTGCAAATGATCACCAGTGCAGAATTTATCGACAAGGTGACTTCATTCTGCACACAGGACCAGAAGTAATGCATCTGAAGGATGTTAAATTTGCCCCTGACTTCAGCGCCAATCTTCTCTCAGTGAGCAAGTTGACTAAGGATGGTTTCAAGGTTGAATTCAACATGAAAGAAGCCATTGTGTCTAAACAGGGAAAAGTATATCTCAAGGCATCTCGCAGTGGAAATCTATACTGTTTCAACGAAGTGGAACATGCCTTATTGTCCTCCAAAGTTATTGATTGGCACAGTGTTCTGGCTCACCCAGGAAGAGAGAAGCTGGAGAAACTAAAGAAACTATACAACCTACAATGTGAGCATGATGAACACTGTGTAACGTGTGCTCGATGCAAGTTGAAACAGTTGCCATATCCTCCTTCAACAACAACAACATCACGGCCACTGGAACTAATTCACTCAGACCTTGGCGTCGTGAATAACCCTCTTGGTTATGATGGATCTCGGTATTTTATGATTCTTGTGGATGACTACACTCGTTATGTGGAAGTGTTCACTCTCAAGAGTAAGGCCGAAGCAATCCTGGCATTTCAAGAATACAAAGAAAAGATGGTGAAGCAGTTTCCCATCGGAATTGGTGCACTACGAACAGACAATGGAGGGGAATACACCTCAAATGAATTTGTTGAACTACTGAAAGTGGAAGGAATTTACAGACAGCGAAGTGTACCATTCTGCCATCAACAGAACGGCATCAGTGAACGAACAATTCAGAAAGTTCAAACTATGGCACGTGCTATGTTGTTCGAAAGTTGTTTACCACTAAAATTCTGGCCTGAAGCAATCCGTACTGCATGCTATATTGCCAACAGACTGCCCCATAGCTCAATCAATAACGAACTACCCTGCAAGCGGATGTTTAACCGAGAACCAGAATTCGAGAAGATGAAAACATTCGGATCGATTGCGTATAGTTGGATCCCTCATGAAAAGAGGAAGAAGTTTGATCCTACTTCCGAAGAACTTATTTTTGTTGGGTATTCCTTCGACGCAAAGGCATACCGACTACTGGATCCTAGCACTGGAAAGGTCATCAATCAGCGGAATTGTGACATCTGGAACGGTGTGTTCCCAGCCTGCATCAAGTCTATGAAGACATTAAAAAAGGCGAACAAGAATGTACATGCGAAAGCAATCCACAAACTCGAACACTATTTAACATTGATGAAGTTGAAGAAGTGAATGAGACTGAAGGTAGTGGTGCAGGACAAGTCACCAATGGTCCGACCACCGAATCAACTACTGAACCTGACATCACACCAATCTTGGATCTACAAAGACAGCTTCAATCGGTGGAAAACCAAAGAAGAGAAACGGCACTCAACCAGGCGTTGGAGAACTTCGATCGAAGACTTCAACTGCCCGTGACTACAACACCTACGCCAGTGATTCCAACACCAACTACCGAAACTGTAACACCTACTGCAATCATAACAACACCCATTTCCGAGTCACCAGAACAGAAGCAAGACGAAGTACAAGCTCCCGATATTGTTCCTAAAGTCGAACTGAAGAGTGAACCCACTGATCAGACTGAAGTCAAAACTATTACCACACCGACAATTGAATCTACAAAAGAACCCACTGAACCTACTGCAGAACCAACCACAGAAGCAACTAACGAGCCTGTTCCTGTAGCTACCGATGAACCACAAGTACAAGTGCGCCGAATTCAACCTCCAAGAAATTGTGGCCCTCCAGACCGACTTAGTTATGTTGCACCAGGAGAACAGGCAAGTTCTGTGATGCAGTATCCAGACTACCAAGCTGCCCTTGTGTCACCAGCCTCTCGTTCAGCCGAACATATATATGTACCAGCCAACTATAACGAAGCGATACAGTCCCCAGAAAGGGATTACTGGATCGAAGCAATGACCGATGAAATCACATCATTGAATGCACATCATGTTTATCAAGTAGTCGAACAAAAACTTGCTGGCGAAAGAAAACTCATCACCACCAGATGGGTATATGATGTCAAAAAGAACAGCCTCGGAGCTATCGTCCGGTTTAAGGCAAGATTGGTGGCTCGAGGATTTAACCAACAGAAAGGTATTGACTTTGAAGAAACTTTCAGCCCTGTAGTATCATACACAGCAATCCGTGCCATGATGGTAATTGCAAGCCAACAGAAGCTACTTGTACATCAAATCGATATCAAAACAGCGTTCCTCAACGGTGATCTGGACACGGTGGTGTATGTCCATCCACCTGATGGCTTCAAGGATGATGGCACGATATGGAGGGTCGATAAAGCTATGTATGGACTGAAGCAGGCTCCAAAGTGTTGGAATGAGAAAATGAACTTCACCCTGAATAAACTCGGATTCAAAGCTATTCAATCAGACCCGTGCCTCTATGTGAAACGAGTGGGAAGTGTAAACCTGTTCTTGCTGGTGTGGGTAGACGATTTTCGATTTAGATAGCGATCCCATGAAGGTATTTCATCATGCTCTACCACCTTTTGCACCCCTTTTCTAATGCTCTACAATCTTTTTGTATTCCCACTCTCTCACTGTGAGTTGACTAAGAGAGAGGGCACTGTATGTGGTTGGTCAATTTGTTTTTGTATCCCATTGGTCGAGGATTTGATCATTTTGGCTAGTAAAAGTGTCTAATCAGTAGATAGCGATCCCATGAAGGTATTTCATCATGCTCTACCACCTTTTGCACCCGTTTTCTAATGCTCTACCATCCTTTTGTATTCCCACTCTCTCACTGTGAGTTGACTGAGAGAGGGCACTGTATGTGGTTGGTCAATTTGTTTTTGTATCCCATTGGTCGAGGATTTGATCATTTTGGCTAGTAAAAGTGTCTAATCAGTAGATAGCGATCCCATGAAGGTATTTCATCATGCTCAACCACCTTTTGCACCCGTTTTCTAATGCTCTACAATCCTTTTGTATTCCCACTCTCTCACTGTGAGTTGACTGAGAGAGGGCACTGTATGTGGTTGGTCAATTTGTTTTTGTATCCCATTGGTCGAGGATTTGATCATTTTGGCTAGTAAAAGTGTCTAATCAGTAGATAGCGATCCCATGAAGGTATTTCATCATGCTCTACCACCTTTTGCACCCGTTTTCTAATGCTCTACAATCTTTTTGTATTCCCACTCTCTCACTGTGAGTTGACTGAAGTAGAGCACATTGTGTGTTTTATTCAATACTGTCTTGTTTATGGCTTATGGTTGGGTTGTGTAATGCTTTTGTAGGGCACATGTGGGCTCTAAATGTTCACAGAGGTGTGCATTTTATGAAAAGATTTCCATATCGGTGCTGCGTTGCATCAAAACTAATGATATGGACAATCTAAGCAATGGAAATTGGCTGAATCTAGCCAATTTCCAAGGTATCGGCAATGGAAATTGGCTAATTGGAAATCATTATCACCACATCCACATCAGCTTGTGTGTGAGTGTGTGTCTGTGTCCAATGAGCATTTGGCATATGAAGGTTGTGTAACACTACCTTTGTCAGGTTGGTCACAATGCACAACAGTCATCATCACCACATCAGTGAGTGAGTGAGTGTGTGTCTGTGTCCAATGAGCATTTGGTATTTGGTATTTCACTTTTATAGTGCAAATGTTGTTTTAAATTGTTAATTTGCTTATAAAATTAAAAGATCCACTCTCTAAATTGGGTGTTGGCCGCGTGAAAATAAGATCCACGTTGTCAAAGTTTTCCACACCCAGGGCACCGTGTATGATTAGGTGAGCCGAGTGTGTGTTTTTGTTTTTTGAATCCTATTGGTCGAGATTTGATCATTTTGGCTAATAAAAGTGTCTAATCGGTAGATACCGATCCCATGAAGGTAATTCTTCTTGCTCTACCACCGTTTGCACCCGTTTTCTAATGCTCTACAATCTTTTTGTTTTCCCCCCACTCACTGTGAGTTGACTGATGGAGAGAGGGCACTGTGTGTGGTTGGTCAATTTGTTTTTGAATCCTATTGATTAAAGATTTGATCATTTTGGCTAATTAAAGTGTCTAATCAGTTGATACCGATCCCATGAAGGTAATTCATCATACTCTACCACCTTTTGCATCCGTTTTCTAATGCGCTACAAACCTTTTGTGTTCCCCACTCACTGTGAGTTGACTGATGGAGAGAGCACATTGTGGGTTTGTTTTTTTAATCCTATTGGTCGAGGATTTGATCATTTTGGCTAATTAAAGTGTCTAATCTGTAGATACCGATCCCATGAAGGTAACCCATCATGCTCTACCAACTTTTGCATCCGTTTTCTAATGCTCTACAAACCTTTTGTGTTCCCCACTCACTGTGAGTTGACTGATGGAGAGAGCACATTGTGTGTTTTCGTTTTTTGAATCCCATTAGTATTTGAATAGACATTTCAGTGTTCCATATAGGCTAGTTTTAAAGTTAAACGGTCCAATTAAATAATCCCAAAGTAAATTCAATAGGCCCACGCATATATTTTGCTACAGCAATGCTCGAAAGTTGTATACAAACCTTTTGTGTTCCCCACTCACTGTGAGTTGACTGATGGAGAGAGCACATTGTGTGTTTTTCGTTTTTTGAATCCCATTAGTATTTGAAAGGACATTTCAGTGTTCCATTTGGGCTAGTTTTAAAGTTAAACGGTCCAACTAAATAATCCCCATGTAAATTCAATAGGACCACGCATATATTTTGCTACAGCATGGCTCGAAAGTTGTATACAAACCTTTTGTGTTCCCCACTCACTGTGAGTTGACTGATGGATAGAGCACATTGTGTGTTTGTTTTTTGAATCCTATTGGTCGAGGATTTGATCATTTTGGCTAATTAAAGTGTCTAATCTGTAGATACCGATCCCATGAAGGTAACCCATCATGCTCTACCAACTTTTGCATCCGTTTTCTAATGCTCTACAAACCTTTTGTGTTCCCCACTCACTGTGAGTTGACTGATGGAGAGCACATTGTGTGTTTGTTTTTTGAATCATATTGGTCGAGGATTTGATCATTTTGGCTAATTAAAGTGTCTAATCTGTAGATACCGATCCCATGAAGGTAACCCATCATGCTCTACCAACTTTTGCATCCGTTTTCTAATGCTCTACAAACCTTTTGTGTTCCCCACTCACTGTGAGTTGACTGATGGAGAGAGCACATTGTGTGTTTTCGTTTTTTGAATCCCATTAGTATTTGGAAGGACATTTCAGTGTTCCATTTGGGCTAGTTTTGAAGTTAAACGGTCCAACTAAATAATCTCCAAGTAAATTCAATAGGCCCACGCATATATTTTGCTACAGCAATGCTCGAAAGTTGTATACAAACCTTTTGTGTTCCCCACTCACTGTGAGTTGACTGATGGAGAGAGCACATTGTGTGTTTGTTTTTTGAATCCTATTGGTCGAGGATTTGATCATTTTGGCTAATTAAAGTGTCTAATCTGTAGATACCGATCCCATGAAGGTAACCCATCATGCTCTACCAACTTTTGCATCCGTTTTCTAATGCTCTACAATCCTTTTGTGTTCCCCACTCACTGTGAGTTGACTGAGAGAGGGCACTGTATGTGGTTGTTTTTTGTATCCCATTGGTCGAGGATTTGATCATTTTGGCTAGTAAAAGTGTCTAATCAGTAGATACCGATCCCATGAAGGTAACCCATCATGCTCTACCAACTTTTGCATCCGTTTTCTAATGCTCTACAAACCTTTTGTGTTCCCCACTCACTGTGAGTTGACTGATGGAGAGAGCACATTGTGTGTTTTCGTTTTTTTTAATTCCATTAGTATTTGGAAGGACATATCAGTGTTCCATTTGGGCTAGTATTGAAGTTAAACGGTCCAACTAAATAATCCCCAAGTAAATTCAATAGGCCCACGCATATATTTTGCTACAGCAATGCTCGAAAGTTGTATACAAACCTTTTGTGTTCCCCACTCACTGTGAGTTGACTGATGGAGAGAGCACATTGTGTGTTTGTTTTTTGAATCCTATTGGTCGAGGATTTGATCATTTTGGCTAATTAAAGTGTCTAATCTGTAGATACCGATCCCATGAAGGTAACCCATCATGCTCTACCAACTTTTGCATCCGTTTTCTAATGCTCTACAATCCTTTTGTATTCCCACTCTCTCACTGTGAGTTGACTGAGAGAGGGCACTGTATGTGGTTGGTCAATTTGTTTTTGTATCCCATTGGTCGAGGATTTGATCATTTTGGCTAGTAAAAGTGTCTAATCAGTAGATAGCGATCCCATGAAGGTATTTCATCATGCTCTACCACCTTTTGCACCCCTTTTCTAATGCTCTACAATCCTTTTGTATTCCCACTCTCTCACTGTGAGTTGACTGAGGGAGAGCATATTGTGTGTTTGTTTTTTGAATCTTATTAAATTCGTGGCTGTGAAGACACATGCCCAACTGCTAGAAATTTATGTCAGGATTATTTTTCCTAGTCCCAAGAATCATAATCTTAAAAGACATTAGCTATATTGTCAAAGGAACAATCAGACATTGCCATTTTAGTGTACTCAATATTCAATCTTTTTATTTGTATTTTATTAAATTCGTGGCTGTGAAGACATGTGACAAAAATCATTTAATGATAAACAAAAATTATGTAATCAAAATTTGAAAATAGGAATAAAACTATCCAACATCTGATAGTCGTCTAAATTTAGCATTTGAATGACCTGTGAGAGATCAAATGATGTTTTCGTTTAAGAAGAACGAGAAACGATTACACGATAAAAACCACTTGTTGATTAATGTTCAAAATGGCCTCGTTCGAGACAGTAATTGCGTATTACCTATTAGGGAGTTGGTTGTGAATGTGTGTGTAGGCCTGTACAGCATTCATGTCAGGAAAAGCAGACAGTAAAAATCGTGAGGGATAAGTCAAACGTTCGCAACGAGCTCATTAACCCAATTATTAGCATTATCTCGCAACATAATGGCGCTATCCATCACTTTAGACATTCTAATTTATAAATCTCAGACAAACCTTAAAAAAGTTCAAATCTCTCCTGGAGTTATGTTAATTTTAACTCAACCCTTTCCTATCATTCCTATTACACAAACAATACACTCAAAAATGTCCAATGGACGACCTAATCCTTCTCACTTGTCTCCTGTTCTCTATTCTTTCTCTGTCTTCTCTCTTACCGATCAAATTAATCGTATAAAAGCCCCTAGCATCTAGGTCAACGTGGTCGAACCCTCATTTCGTGTTTCACCCGCGATTTGTTGTAATCATCTCGTTAAACTCATCTCATCTTTTATATTTTATACGTTATTTCTTTGTTCATTTTATAGTTTCGACATTTATGATTTTAACCTGTTCGTTTGTTTCAATATTTTATAATTTTTACTTCATCACTGATATAACCAAAAACCTAATGGAATTGTTCATTATTAAAATGTTCCGTTGAAAGTTGTTGCGTACAATTATTTCTGGTTAAAGTTCAAATTCAAACAGGTTAAGTTCATGCATGTTCGACAAGACAGGCAATTCAAGATTCCTACGAGTTTGTGACTCTTCCTTCCCCTCAGTGCCGTGCTCAATGCGTGCGTGTGTTCGTTTTCTTTCCTCCTCTGCATCATCATCTTTTTCGCTCACATTAACTTTTCGTTCCCATCGAGTTTGGTCGTACGTTTCTCGTCGACTGAGTTTTAACGTTTTTCATCACGCAAAACGTTAGTGTTTCGTCTCGTGTTCGTTTTCTTCACTTCAATTGTGCGTGGTTCTTCACCCCTCGCATGTTTGCAAATTTCTTCACACATCTTCATTGTGTCATCTTTTCGTTTTTCGTTTTCATCTTTCTTCGTGCACTCCATTCGTCTGTTTTCATTCCCCCGATCAATCGAGTCAAGGCATCCGGACGCTACACTCGAGCCAGTTTCCAGTTCAGCTCGTTTCAACAGCCAGCAGACACCTTTGGAAAAGGCAATTGTCTTGTTTAAGACCGTGGTTCCAGTGGTCCCAGTCTCTTCGCGACTTCCATCGACGACATAGACGAATCCACTACCGTGATCATCGCTTTGGAGGACCCCTACCCAGGACCGCATCTTCCAGTCGACTTCACCTGAGCATCAACACTCAGGATAAAAAAAAAATCCCGAATTGGCGCCTTAAAACCCGGGGAGGGTTTAAATAATTCAGGGTAAACTATACGCTTTAATTTGATCGGTTTACGTTTTTCATTTTCTGTTTCCATATCTATTATTTCATTTTTCGTTTCTTTTTTATCATGTTAGTTCTTAAATGCATTGATTTGCATTAGCATTGCGTTTTATCGTATTTGCGCATCATTTTCGTTTCACTTAGTTTCCTTACATATTGCATATTACATTACGTAGTTGCATAAAAATCCCATTAAGCATTGCATTTCATTTTTTCCATTCGCAATTTGCTTAATCATTTCCCTACACCACATTACGTTGCGTTCGTTGAGTATCTCTTTACGATAATTTCTGTTCAGTAATTCTTGCATTGAGTGATTGCACAGGCAAACATTCAAGATGGCAACCGATTTAAGCGATATAAAGTGCGCTGGTGACTCGATGGAGGCCGATTTTGATTTGATCACAAATTATTGGGCCGATTTCTATGAGAAATTCGTGGGTCTTTATACAAAGACGCTCAAGGACGGACGCTTGAGAAAAATTGATGTCACCAAACGGTTAAAAACGTACTCTGAGTTGAAGAATGAGTATAGTCATTTTCACACTTTGACTGCGGAATATCAACAACATTATAACACCATTTTTCAGGGTTATTTGGCAGAGGGTTTTGAGGTCTTCCAGCGTCACTGGAACTGGTTAGTTCACACCTATGATTCTGGGATTTCGGGTGTTATTACGCAAACTTTGCTAAAGCAACCAAAACCTCCACCAGTTTCTGGTGTTGTGAGTACAGCCTCGACTCCTCAAACATCCCCTCCAAATCCACCTGACCCTACCGCACAAAACCCATCTTCTTCGACTCAGATTCCTAATCCTACTACTCAACCTAACATCCCGATTATTAGTTCCAGTGCTACGGTTAGCTCTGCCGCTGGCAGTGGTCCTACTAGTGGTCATATCCCAGTATCTAGTCCTGCCAGTACGATAGCTTCCACCACCACCACCGGTAGTACTAGTACAACCACCAGTACTATTAATATTAATGCCAATCAACCAAAGCCATACAGCAAAAGCAAAGCTCGGCATATCCCAACATTTTCTGGTGATATTCTAAAGTTCCCAGCCTTCTATGGCTTGTATAAGTCACTGGTCAGCGAAACTGACCTGGAGGACGAGCTTAAGCTCCAAATTCTGAAGGAGAAACTGTCGGGCATTCCTCTCACACGAATTGAAATGTATGCTGCTGTTCACTATCATGACGCCATCAAAGTCCTAGAAGACGAATATAATAATGCAGGACGAGTGCAGCTGCATGTGCATGAACTGGTTGATAAGATCGATCCTTTGAGTAATGTCGAGAATCTGGTACAGTTCGAGGCCATCATTGGTCAAATCCGTGCTGTGAACAATTTGTTCACCACTTTTGCATTGGGTTCTCATTTTGAGAACGATATATGCGACAAATTTTATATAAAATTTCAGAATTATTTGACGAAAGATTATATGAAAAATGCCGTAGATGGTGAGCATAAGTTGGCGGATTTATTGAAATTATTAGAATCTGAGATACGAGGAACTCGTAGTCGTTTATTGGCAATTAGCAAGAGCGGTAAAACATTCAAACCAACTAACCAGCCTTTCCGTGGTAAATTTAAACCAAAAGAGGGAAATCATGGAAGGAAACAAGTCTTTTCGGCTAACAAACCGGGTGGTTTTCGAAACCACAAACAAAAAGGTAGCAAACAATATGAGGCTACTAAGGGTAAACCTGCTAAGGAACCCCCGTGTGAGCGCTGTAACCAAAAATCGCACACGGAACTATTCTGTTTCCGGACCCCAAGACCGGTTCGATATCAACTAGCTGTTGAACTACAGTTATGTCTAATATGCATGGAGGACGAACACGTCACTGAGAAGTGTCCTCGTTCCTACAAGTGTTTTGGCTGTGGCGGTAAGCATAGTCGAGACATTTGTCCATCCACCAATTATAGCCAACCGAATGCGCAGGTGAATAACGCAATGGATAACGTTTCAGTGTCAGGTTCAAGTGTTAGCTCTACTTCTAGCGCGTTTGGACGATCATTCGACAAGGTATTTAATGGAAAACAGGTTTTTGCTGCTGCAATTATTGGTCTCGGTTCTCGTAGACTAGTAGAAGTCAGCCTTACAATCTTATCGTACGTGTTGCTAGGGTTAATTGACACTGGTGCCACAGTAAATTTGTTCCCCTACAAATTAGCCGTACAAATGGGTTGTAGATTGTGGCCCACAATTGAGTGGTACCAAACGCCTGGTGGACCTGTCAAAGCCACACATTATATAATGGTAAAAATGCGTATTGGTCGTGTAGATCTGGTGACCAAGTTTTTACTATCAAATGTGGCTGATCGCATAATTGTAGGTTTGGAGGTCTTTGAAGGTTGCCTTCTGGGACTAAACCATCGCCTACAGTTGTTGCAACTGGATCCAAGCGGAAAGGGCTATACCATTTTGGAAAACCCACACAATCCTAGTAATGATAACGAGCATCTTGAATTATGTTTTCCCGCTCCTATTCCAAAACCAAAACCTACTGGTGTCATGTTTTTCGACTCAATTTGTTTACCACCAGAAAAGGGCGTAAAAAGAGAGTATTTCCATTTTGCTATTTGTGCTTTGACCCAATATGTTTGGGGATTTGTATCCGCAACTAAAATCGCAAGTGATTTTACCCTTTTGTTGGATTATATCCAGCAAAAACACCATCCAGCAAGGGTAGTAACAAATGGTAATATATCTGTTAGGAACAGCGATTTCCTGGACTATCTTGGACAATTGGGAATTGAGCATTGTTTGACTTCCATAGGCAATAGAATGACTTGGTATGAGACAGTTGTCTCTTCATTGAAGTCCGAATTGAGAGCTAAGAAATTAGAATATCCAAACGAAACAATTGATTACATTGTCGACAGATCCATTGAGGTTCACAATAGCAGACGAGCCAGACCAGGTCCAAATGTCCCATTAAACATCATGAATTAGTTCATAAATTTCAATATTGTAAATAGTAAAATTATCATTTTTTTTCATTTTATTCTCATTATATAGTTCATTATTAGTATCATATTATTATTAATCATTTTAGTTTGTTTGGTTGTTGATTCATTACTATTACTAGTCATTATTTTCCATTTTTATTTCTTCTTCTTATTGTTATTTGTTATTTTCCATTATTATTATTATCGTTAGTAGTCAATCATTATTTATTAATTTATTAATCCAGTAATTTATTTATAAAATAAAATAAAAATCAAAATAAAATCAAAATACCTAAAAATGTTATCATTTAGTTTAAAAACATCTATTAATAGGCAAATGAAAGTTTTATTGAGCAGACGTACTGGCTCTACTCAGAGTTCAACGTGACTCGTAATCTTTCGTTTGTAGATAGCCTCAAGTCTATCCCAATAATCGTCATAATCTCGATTTCTAAAGACATTTAATGGGATATCAGCAATAGGCTTGACTTGACTGCGCCTTCTGTCTCTCCTCTTCTTCATCTTACAGCAACAGTCGATTGTGATGTAAATGGTCAGTGTTATCGCGAGAAAGCCAAAACCTCCCTTCAAAAACAAGTATGACCATGAAAGCTGTTCGAATCCACAAGTGCAATTTCCATTACATGAGTTTGTTGTGTTACGTGTCGATTGAGTGACGTCCATCATAAAAGAGTGTGCGGTTGATGAAGCAGGCACTGATGTAAGTGTAGAACTCAAAGTAGTTGGACGAGTTTGCAGTGAAGCAACGTATGCAACAGTGCTGAATGGTAAATGTGCTGGCGTAATTACCGTGGTCGTTGACGTGGTAGTAGTAGAAGCCGAAGTGATGGGAGCAATGGTTGATGTTGTTGTTGTCAAAGTTGATGTGGTACTAACAGAAGTTGAAGGCCAACTGGTTGGCACCTTCTTGATCGTGTGCTCCATTAGCTCAATCTTAAACACATGATGAAAGAAGGCGATCTCTTTTCGAATTGTTCCTTGATTAGGGTATCTTTCCCTAAATAGATCAACAATCCTGTTGTATCTGTCATCAATTCTATCACCTTGTGAAATATAAATTGTAAATCTGTAAATATAATTATCATAAACTCACCGTTTACCACCTTGGGTAAAAATATGATCAGAACGACGAGAACAAGAATAAGTTTCATACTTGAAAATCAAAGTCAAGTGATAATACAATCTAATACCAATTTCAATGTTCAAGGACGATTGAAACGATAATGAGTGACATGCAATCAATCTCATTGTGTGACATTCAACCAAGTGACAAATTGAAATCATAATGAGGATGTTATTATATGGAAATTAGCCGTAATTTCCGTTTTGTGCGATTGGATGTGACAAAAATCATTTAATGATAAACAAAAATTATGTAATCAAAATTTGAAACTAGGAATAAAACTATCCAACATCTGATAGTCGTCTAAATTTAGCATTTGAATGACCTGTGAGAGATCAAATGATGTTTTCGTTTAAGAAGAACGAGAAACGATTACACGATAAAAACCACTGGTTGATTAATGTTCAAAATGGCCTCGTTCGAGACAGTAATTGCGTATTACCTATTAGGGAGTTGGTTGTGAATGTGTGTGTAGGCCTGTGCAGCATTCATGTCAGGAAAAGCAGACAGTAAAAATCGTGAGGGATAAGTCAAACGTTCGCAACGAGCTCATTAACCCAATTATTAGCATTATCTCGCAACATAATGGCGCTATCCATCACTTTAGACATTCTAATTTATAAATCTCAGACAAACCTTAAAAGTTCAAATCTCTTCTGAAGTTAAGTTAATTATAACTCGACTCTTATTTTTCCTATCACTCCTATCACTACTACACAAACAATACAGTCAAAAATGTCCAATGGATGACCTAATCCTTCCCTCACTTGTCTCCTGTTCTCAATCCTATCTCTGTCTTCTCTCTTACCGATCAAATTAATCGTATAAAAGCCCCTAGCATCTAGGTCAACGTGGTCGAACCCTCATTTCGTGTTTCACCCGCGATTTGTTGTAATCATCTCGTTAAACTCATCTCATCTTTTATATTTTATATGTTATTTCTTTGTTCATTTTATAGTTTCGACATTTATGATTTTAACCTGTTCGTTTGTTTCAATATTTTATAATTTTTACTTCATCACTGATATAACCAAAAACCTAATGGAATTGTTCATTATTAAAATGTTCCGTTGAAAGTTGTTGCGTACAATTATTTCTGGTTAAAGTTCAAATTCAAACAGGTTAAGTTCATGCATGTTCGACAGACACATGCACAACTGCTAGAAATTTATGTCAGGATTATTTTTCCTAGTCCTAAGAATCATAATCTTAAAAGACATTAGCTATATTGTCAAAGGAACAATCAGACATTGCCATTTTAGGGTTTGTCACCTAATCATACACGGTGCCCTGGGTGTGGAACACTTTGGACAGCGTGGATCTTATTATCACGCAGCCAACACCCAATTTAGAGAGTGGATCTTTTATTTCATACGCAAATTAATAATTTATGACAACATTTGCACTACAAATGTGAACATCGAATCAAAATGTCACCTAATCATACTTGACACTATACAGTATTGACAAAACACACACTCTGCTCTCCCTCAGTCAACTCACAGTGAGAGAGTGGGAATACAAAAAGATTGTAGAGCATTAGAAAAGGGGTGCAAAGGTGGTAGAGCATGATGAAATACCTTCATGGGATCGCTATCTACTGATTAGACACTTTTACTAGCCAAAATGATCAAATCCTCGACCAATGGGATACATAAACATATTGACCAACCACATACAGTGACCTCTCTCAGTCAACTCACAGTGAGAGAGTGGGAATACAAAAGGATTGTAGAGCATTAGAAAAGGGGTGCAAAAGGTGGTAGAGCATGATGAAATACCTTCATGGGATCGCTATCTACTGATTAGACACTTTTACTAGCCAAAATGATCAAATCCTCGACCAATGGGATACAAAAACATATTGACCAACCACATACAGTGCCCTCTCTCAGTCAACTCACAGTGAGAGAGTGGGAATACAAAAAGGATTGTAGAGCATTAGAAAAGGGGGTGCAAAAGGTGGTAGAGCATGATGAAATACCTTCATGGGACCGCTATCTACTGATTAGACACTTTTACTAGCCAAAATGATCAAATCCTCGACCAATGGGATACAAAAACATATTGACCAACCACATACAGTGCCCTCTCTCAGTCAACTCACAGTGAGAGAGTGGGAATACAAAAGGATTGTAGAGCATTAGAAAAGGGGTGCAAAAGGTGGTAGAGCATGATGAAATACCTTCATGGGATCGCTATCTACTGATTAGACACTTTTACTAGCCAAAATGATCAAATCCTCGACCAATGGGATACAAAAACATATTGACCAACCACATACAGTGCCCTCTCTCAGTCAACTCACAGTGAGAGAGTGGGAATACAAAAGGATTGTAGAGCATTAGAAAAGGGGTGCAAAAGGTGGTAGAGCATGATGAAATACCTTCATGGGATCGCTATCTACTGATTAGACACTTTTACTAGCCAAAATGATCAAATCCTCGACCAATGGGATACAAAAAACCAAAAATCTCCAACGTAAACATTGAGGAAACTCGTACGTGAACATTTGCGATCATCGAAAAAAAAATCGCTATACCTTATTCATCCTCAAGTAATACACTAATTCTCGTAGATTCACTTCATATCAACTAATTAAAACACATAAGAGGGTGGTGGGTAGTGTAATACTCAAATAACAAACCAAAAACCAAAAATCTCCAACGTAAACATTGAGGAAACTCGAATGTGAACATTTGCGATCATCGAAAAAAAAATCGCTATACCTTATTCATCCTCAAGTAATACACTAATTCTCGTAGATTCACTTCATATCAACTAATTAAAACACCTAAGAGGGTGGTGGGTAGAGTAATACTCAAATACCAAACCAAAAACCAAAAATCTCCAACGTAAACATTGAGGAAACTCGTACGTGAACATTTGCGATCATCGAAAAAAATCGCTATACCTTATTCATCCTCAAGTAATACACTAATTCTCGTAGATTCACTTCTTATCAACTAATTAAAACATATAAGAGGGTGGTGGGTAGTGTAATACTCAAATAACAAACCAAAAACCAAAAATCTCCAACGTAAACATTGAGGAAACTCGAATGTGAACATTTGCGATCATCGAAAAAAAAATCGCTATACCTTATTCATCCTCAAGTAATACACTAATTCTCGTAGATTCACTTCATATCAACTAATTAAAACACATAAGAGGGTGGTGGGTAGAGTAATACTCAAATAACAAACCAAAAACCAAAAATCTCCAACGTAAACATTGAGAAAACTCGAATGTGAACATTTGCGATCATCGAAAAAAAATCGCTATACCTTATTCATCCTCAAGTAATACACTAATTCTCGTAGATTCACTTCATATCAACTAATTAAAACACATAAGAGGGTGGTGGGTAGTGTATTACTCAAATAACAAACCAAAAACCAAAAATCTCCAACGTAAACATTGAGGAAACCCGAATGTGAACATTTGCGATCATCGAAAAAAAAATCGCTATACCTTATTCATCCTCAAGTAATACACTAATTCTCGTAGATTCACTTCATATCAACTAATTAAAACACATAAGAGGGTGGTGGGTAGTGTAATACTCAAATAACAAACCAAAAACCAAAAATCTCCAACGTAAACATTGAGGAAACTCGAATGTGAACATTTGCGATCATCGAAAAACATCGCTATACCTTATTCATCCTCAAGTAATACACTAATTCTCGTAGATTCACTTCATATCAACTAATTAAAACACATAAGAGGGTGGTGGGTAGTGTAATACTCAAATAACAAACCAAAAAACCAAAAATCTCCAACGTAAACATTGAGGAAACTCGAATGTGAACATTTGCGATCATCGAAAAACATCGCTATACCTTATTCATCCTCAAGTAAGACACTAATTCTCGTAGATTCACTTCATATCAACTAAGTAAACCCCTAAGAGGGTGGTGGGTAGAGTAATACTCAAATACCAAACCAAAAAACCAAAAATCTCCAACGTAAACATTGAGAAAACTCGTACGTGAACATTTGCTATCATCGAAAAAAATCGCTATACCTTATTCATCCTCAAGTAATACACTAATTCTCGTAGATTCACTTCATATCAACTAATTAAAACACATAAGAGGGTGGTGGGTAGTGTAATACTCAAATAACAAACCAAAAACCAAAAATCTCCAACGTAAACATTGAGGAAACTCGAATGTGAACATTTGCGATCATCGAAAAACAATCGCTATACCTTATTCATCCTCAAGTAATACACTAATTCTCGTAGATTCACTTCATATCAACTAATTAAAACACATAAGAGGGTGGTGGGTAGTGTAATACTCAAATAACAAACCAAAAACCAAAAATCGCCAACTTAAACATTGAGGAAACTCGAATGTGAACATTTGCGATCATCGAAAAAAAATTGCTATACCTTATTCATCCTCAAGTAATACACTAATTCTCGTAGATTCACTTCATATCAACTAATTAAAACACATAAGAGGGTGGTGGGTAGTGTAATACTCAAATAACAAACCAAAAACCAAAAATCTCCAACGTAAACATTGAGGAAACTCGAATGTGAACATTTGCGATCATCGAAAAAAATCGCTATACCTTATTCATCCGCAAGTAATACACTAATTCTCGTAGATTCACTTCATATCAACTAATTAAAACACATAAGAGGGTGGTGGGTAGTGTAATACTCAAATAACAAACCAAAAACCAAAAATCTCCAACGTAAACATTGAGGAAACTCGAATGTGAACATTTGCGATCATCGAAAAACATCGCTATACCTTATTCATCCTCAAGTAAGACACTAATTCTCGTAGATTCACTTCATATCAACTAATTAAAACATCTAACAGGGTGGTGGGTAGAGTAATACTCAAATACCAAATCAAAAACCAAAAATCTCCAACGTAAACATTGAGGAAACTCGAATGTGAACATTTGCGACCATCGAAAAACATCGCTATACCTTATTCATCCTCAAGTAAGACACTAATTCTCGTAGATTCACTTCATATCAACTAATTAAACACCTAAGAGGGTGGTGGGTAGAGTAATACTCAAATACCAAACCAAAAACCAAAAATCTCCAACGTAAACATTGAGAAAACTCGTACGTGAACATTTGCGATCATCGAAAAAAATCGCTATACCTTATTCATCTTCAAGTAATACACTAATTCTCGTAGATTCACTTCATATCAACTAATTAAAACACATAAGAGGGTGCATGGGTGGGTAGTGTAATACTCAAATAACAAACCAAAAACCAAAAAATCTCCAACGTAAACATTGAGGAAACTCGAATGTGAACATTTGCGATCATCGAAAAAAAATCGCTATACCTTATTCATCCTCAAGTAATACACTAATTCTCGTAGATTCACTTCATATCAACTAATTAAAACACATAAGAGGGTGGTGGGTAGTGTAATACTCAAATAACAAACCAAAAACCAAAAATCTCCAACGTAAACATTGAGGAAACTCGTACGTGAACATTTGCGACCATCGAAAAACATCGCTATACCTTATTCATCCTCAAGTAATACACTAATTCTCGTAGATTCACTTCATATCAACTAATTAAAACACATAAGAGGGTGGTGGGTAGTGTAATACTCAAATAACAAACCAAAAACCAAAAATCTCCAACGTAAACATTGAGGAAACTCGAATGTGAACATTTGCGATCATCGAAAAAAAATCGCTATACCTTATTCATCCTCAAGTAATACACTAATTCTCGTAGATTCACTTCATATCAACTAATTAAAACACATAAGAGGGTGGTGGGTAGTGTAATACTCAAATAACAAACCAAAAACCAAAAATCTCCAACGTAAACATTGAGGAAACTCGAATGTGAACATTTGCGATCATCGAAAAACATCGCTATACCTTATTCATCCCACTTCATATCAACTAATTAAAACATCTAAGAGGGTGGTGGGTAGTGTAATAGTCAAATACCAAATCAAAAACCAAAAATCTCCAACGTAAACATTGAGGAAACTCGAATGTGAACATTTGCAACCATCGAAAAACATCGCTATACCTTATTCATCCTCAAGTAATACACTAATTCTCGTAGATTCACTTCATATCAACTAATTAAAACATCTAACAGGGTGGTGGGTAAAGTAATACTCAAATAACAAACCAAAAACCAAAAATCTCCAACGTAAACATTGAGGAAACTCGAATGTGAACATTTGCGATCATCGAAAAACATCGCTATACCTTATTCATCCTCAAGTAATACACTAATTCTCGTAGATTCACTTCATATCAACTAATTAAAACATCTAACAGGGTGGTGGGTAAAGTAATACTCAAATACCAAATCAAAAACCAAAAATCTCCAACGTAAACATTGAGGAAACTCGAATGTGAACATTTGCGACCATCGAAAAACATCGCTATACCTTATTCATCCTCAAGTAATACACTAATTCTCGTAGATTCATATATTCTTGTAAAATCGAAGATTTTGACTATAGATTTTTTATTTTCTATATATTTAGAGTTGCGCTTGTAAATTAATAAAACATGCAAACACATCTAACGCTTCTAAATTAATAAAACATGCAAACACATCTAACGCTTCTAAATTGATAAAACAAGAAAATTTAACGGGTAATTCATTTTCCAGTAAATAATAAAAAATCGTGCCCCAGTAACTGCAAGAATTGTTGCATATGTGTTGCATATAATGAGTATGTATTGGTACCTAGGTAAATAAGTGAACCAATCGATTGACAGTTCTTTCCAAATTTGCAGTTGTAAGCATTGGACCGGTTTGTTTATTATACGTGCTCAAACAATTTTTAAAAAATCCAATATAAGCATATAATCCAAGGTGCAATTATTTAGAATCAACGATTCTTGTTATATCTTTTTTGGTTCATTTCGGAAATGTAATGAATGATATTCTGTCATGTGGGACGTCACAAAAAACATTATATTTGTCAATTAAAGCTATTGATAATGGTACTGACTTGACTACAAATCATTGACTAAACGATATCGGAAGAATCGCTCAAAATGAATAAATAATACTTTTTAATGTCTGGTTTAAGTGAAAATTTGTTCTTTGAAACGGACAGTTTGGCTTATTCAATGAATCACGTTCATAAATTGTTATCTCCAATTAACGGGATTTACACCTGGGGCACGATTTTTTATTATTTACTGGAAAATGAATTACCCGTTAAATTTTCTTGTTTTATCAATTTAGAAGCGTTAGATGTGTTTGCATGTTTTATTAATTTACAAGCGTTAGATGTGTTTGCATGTTTTATTAATTTAAAAGCGCAACTCTAAATATATAGAAAATAAAAAATCTATAGTCGAAATCTTCGATTTTACAAGAATTTATTGCATCGATTTTCAATACGTGTTATGAACATGTTCCAAGGCAAGTCTAAAACACACTGGAAAGCTACAAGGCAAGATTCCTTTTGGTAATTCCTCACAGAACACAATACGCGTCCATTCCAGTTGAAATTCAAACCAAAGCACGATTCCATTCGCCATTTGCTCACAAGACACAATATAACTACATGATCATGATGATCATAACTATTACTAGTTAGTTGTAGGCAAAGTCTAGCATACAGGAAAACAATATTTGTCATATGAGCAAATAGATTGTCCAGAAAACTTACGAAATAACATCCACGGATATATAACAATGTAGCACCGTTAGCACCTTGTTCGTTTTTGCATAATCGATTCACCACCGTGTAAAACTTTAGGAAGCAGACCATCACTTCAGTTTGTTAATCTTCTCCTTTGCTTATTTAAGTCTTAGGCTCCTTTCGAAATGTAATTCTTGTTAACTTTTTGAATGTTGGCGGTATCAATTATAGAAGGTTGAGCCAGAGTTTGCTTCACGTTAGTGTTCACCACTCGTGGTCAACTTGTTTAGCTTCAATCACATGTGGTTAATTATTGAATTGAACACGAGCGGTCGTATCCATGTTCACATCTGGCAATGGTGGTTGACGATTTTCTAATGCCACGGGATTGTTCAGGTTCGAAGGTTGATGGTTTTTATTCTTCAGGTTCTTCTAGTAGGACAATCTGATTATGAGGGCATACAATCAATTCCATGTTGTCACTTTTCGGTTTAGTATCTGATTACTGAGTTGACTGGTGGAGAGATCGATTGAGTCGATTAGAAGTTGGGGTTACAGGTAGAAATTCAGAGCTCAAACTCACAACGCGACGTTACAGCTCATCCTGCACAAAGTACTGTAACGGCCAAAGTACAGTGAAGATGGTCCTTCACGCTGCCTTCCCGATGCTGATCTAGTCATTTACAGAGATGTATTCGGGACAGAATGCGGCATTGGTTCTGTTTTTGTCGTCTATCAAAATGGCCAAGAAATAAACAATGAAATGTTCAAGCTTCCGTCATATTGCATGCGAAAAAGGAGGGCGATGCTTCACGAAGGAGATTTGTTGAGTACGAGTTGTGGCAAGTGGTTTTTATATTGCTAATGGTGGGGCAATGGCAATTTTATTCCATTTCCAATTGCATTCGTTTTTTTTCATTCCAATGCAGAAATCCAAACCAAAGATCGATTCTATTAGATATAAGATATATAAATGCTCAGTGATGCTCACATAATATGCTTCGCTTCCAGTACAGAAATCCAAAACCAAAACACCAATTTGTATACAAAAGAAAACCTAACCTAATTTGATCACGTTGTTGACAAAACAATGTGTTTATGCAGCATCGAGCAGTAAACAAGACCGTCCACAAACGACGTTTGTTTTCACTCAAAATACGCATTTATCAACAAATACACACGAGCACAGCAACGTATTCAGAAGTTTAACACACAAACATGCGCGAACTCGATTTCACGTGTGATTTTTGGTTTTCTGCGCATTTGACCAAAAACATGGGCATTTCACATAGTACATGTGATTGCGTCACTAACTTCTACAATTCAAGTGCTCCTCCTTGCTGGTGGGCAAAAGACACACCTCCTCCACTTCCACAATGACGTCCCCGAAAGGCTTAAAATGTACCAAATTTTTAGGTGTCGTAGCGCCCAATGGGAAAAATACATTAAAAAGCGTTAGTTCCCGAGCGAAAATAACTAAAAAATCTATAACTTCTTATCAACTAATTAAAACATCTAACAGGGTGGTGGGTAGAGTAATACTCAAATACCAAATCAAAAACCAAAAATCTCCAACGTAAACATTGAGGAAACTCGAATGTGAACATTTGCGATCTTCGAAAAACATCGCTATACCTTATTCATCCTCAAGTAAGACACTAATTCTCGTAGATTCACTTCATATCAACTAATTAAACTAGTGGGCCCTGCGGGTGCTATATTTGAAGCAATAAACTTTGTTTGCTTCAATAATGTCTCCAAAATTCGAGATTATGGGGAATAGTCGAGCGTAAGCAATTATAACCGAAGCCCACACCTGCCTAACCAGCTAAACCAAACCTAACCCAATCCTAACCAACGCCCACACCTGCCTAACCACCTAAACCTAACCTAACTGTATCCTAACCAACGCCCACACCTGCCTAACCACCTAAACCTAACCTAACCCAATCCTAACCAACGCCCACACCTGCCTAACCACCTAAACCTAACCTAACTGTATCCTAACCAACGCCCACACCTGCCTAACCACCTAAACCTAACCTAACTGTATCCTAACCGACGCCCACACCTGCCTAACCAGCTAAACCTAACCTAACCCAATCCTAACCAACGCCCACACCTGCCTAACCACCTAAACCTAACCTAACCCTATCCTAACCAACGCCCACACCTGCCTAACCACCTAAACCTAACCTAACCCAACCCTAACCGACGCCCACACCTGCCTAACCACCTAAACCTAACCTAACCCTACCCTAACCGACGCCTACACCTGCCTAACCTAAGTTTGAAGTCACAATGTAGCCAAATTTCTCCTTGCCATTGTTGCACACATTGTTGGACATCAGACCCAACAATGAACACTCAAACAGAGATTTGACCTTGGTGAGATTTGACTGGCAGCTATACCTAAAAAACATATTTCGCAAAAACCAAGGTTGAACAGCACAATCGCATAGTATTCTAAGCACTTTGGCCAAGTTTGATGTAAATCGGTTAAGAAATGAAGGAGGAGTTCTCTGGAAACCAAATCCGATTTCTTGTCACTGAAAGTCTTCGCTCACGCTCGACAAACATCTAACAGGGTGGTGGGTAGTGTAATACTCAAATAACAAACCAAAAACCAAAAATCTCCAACGTAAACATTGAGGAAACTCGTACGTGAACATTTGCGATCATCGAAAAAAATCGCTATACCTTATTCATCCTCAAGCAAGACACTAATTCTCGTAGATTCACTTCATATCAACTAATTAAAACATCTAACAGGGTGGTGGGTAAAGTAATACTCAAATAACAAACCAAAAACCAAAAATCTCCAACGTAAACATTGAGGAAACTCGTACGTGAACATTTGCGATCATCGAAAAACATCGCTATACCTTATTCATCCTCAAGTAATACACTAATTCTCGTAGATTCACTTCATATCAACTAATTAAAACACATAAGAGGGTGGTGGGTAGAGTAATACTCAAATAACAAACCAAAAACCAAAAATCTCCAACGTAAACATTGAGGAAATATATTGCCGGAAACTTTTTCTCAAGTTGACAAAGAAGTTGGGGAATGAATTTCTTTCGACACACACTCACACACAAACTGATGTGGTGATGATGATTTCCAATTAGCCAATTTCCATTGCCGATACCAAAAGTATCGTCTGTTTGATGAACAAGTGTATCTCGGCCATGGAAATTGGCCAGATTCAGCCAATTTCCATCGCTTAGATTGTCCATATCATTAGTTTATTGCAACGCAGCACCGATATGGAATTAATTTCATAAAATGCACACCTTTGTGAACATTTAGAGCTCACATGTGCAATACAAAAGCATGACAGAACCCTACCATAAGCCATCCAATCTTTGTATTTGAATCTAATTAAATTTGTGGTTGTGAAGACACATGCCCAACTGCTACAAATTTATGTCAGGATTATTTTTCCTGGTCCCAAGAATCATAATCTTAAAAGACATTAGCTATATTGTCAAAGAAACAATCAGACATTGCCATTTTAGTGTACTCGATATTCCAATCTTGGTATTTGAATTTTATTAAATTCGTGGCTGTGAAGACACATGCCCAACTGCTAGAAATTTATGTCAGGATTATTTTTCCTAGTCCTAAGAATCATAATCTTAAAAGACATTAGCTATATTGTCAAAGGAACAATCAGACATTGCCATTTTAGGGTTTGTCACCTAATCATACACGGTGCCCTGGGTGTGGAACACTTTGGACAGCGTGGATCTTATTATCACGCAGCCAACACCCAATTTAGAGAGTGGATCTTTTATTTCATACGCAAATTAATAATTTATGACAACATTTGCACTACAAATGTGAACATCGAATCAAAATGTCACCTAATCATACTTGACACTATACAGTATTGACAAAACACACACTCTGCTCTCCCTCAGTCAACTCACAGTGAGAGAGTGGGAATACAAAAAAAATTGTAGAGCATTAGAAAAGGGGTGCAAAAGGTGGTAGAGCATGATGAAATACCTTCATGGGATCGCTATCTACTGATTAGACACTTTTACTAGCAAAAATGATCAAATCCTCGACCAATGGGATACAAAAAACATATTGACCAACCACATACAGTGCCCTCTCTCAGTCAACTCACAGTGAGAGAGTGGGAATACAAAAGGATTGTAGAGCATTAGAAAAGGGGTGCAAAAGGTGGTAGAGCATGATGAAATACCTTCATGGAATCGCTATCTACTGATTAGACACTTTTACTAGCCAAAATGATCAAATCCTCGACCAATGGGATACAAAAACATATTGACCAACCACATACAGTGCCCTCTCTCAGTCAACTCACAGTGAGAGAGTGGGAATACAAAAGGATTGTAGAGCATTAGAAAACGGGTGCAAAAGGTGGTAGAGCATGATGAAATACCTTCATGGGATCGCTATCTACTGATTAGACACTTTTACTAGCCAAAATGATCAAATCCTCGACCAATGGGATACAAAAAACCAAAAATCTCCAACGTAAACATTGAGGAAACTCGTACGTGAACATTTGCGATCATCGAAAAAAATCGCTATACCTTATTCATCCTCAAGTAATACACTAATTCTCGTAGATTCACTTCATATCAACTAATTAAAACACCTAAAAGGGTGGTGGGTAGAGTAATACTCAAATACCAAACCAAAAACCAAAAATCTCCAACGTAAACATTGAGGAAACTCGAATGTGAACATTTGCGACCATCGAAAAACATCGCTATACCTTATTCATCCTCAAGTAATACACTAATTCTCGTAGATTCACTTCATATCAACTAATTAAACTAGTGGGCCCTGCGGGTGCTATATTTGAAGCATTAAACTTTGTTTGCTTCAATAATGTCCCCAAAATTCGAGATTATGGGGAATAGTCGAGCGTAAGCGATTATAACCGACGCCCACACCTGCCTAACCACCTAAACCTAACCTAACCCAATCCTAACCAACGCCCACACCTGCCTAACCACCTAAACCTAACCTAACCCTATCCTAACCAACGCCCACACCTGCCTAACCACCTAAACCTAACCTAACCCTATCCTAACCAACGCCCACACCTGCCTAACCACCTAAACCTAACCTAACCCTATCCTAACCGACGCCCACACCTGCCTAACCACCTAAACCTAACCTAACCCTATCCTAACCGACGCCCACACCTGCCTAACCACCTAAACCTAACCTAACCCTATCCTAACCGACGCCCACACCTGCCTAACCACCTAAACCTAACCTAACCCTATCCTAACCGACGCCCACACCTGCCTAACCACCTAAACCTAACCTAACCCAACCCTAACCGACGCCCACACCTGCCTAACCACCTAAACCTAACCTAACCCTACCCTAACCGACGCCCACACCTCCCTAACCACCTAAACCTAACCTAACCCTATCCTAACCGACGCCCACACCTGCCTAACCACCTAAACCTAACCTAACCCTATCCTAACCGACGCCTACACCTGCCTAACCTAAGTTTGAAGTCACAATGTAGCCAAATTTCTCCTTGCCATTGTTGCACACATTGTTGGACATCAGACCCAACAATGAACACTCAAACAGAGATTTGACCTTGGTGAGATTTGACTGGCAGCTATACCTAAAAAACATATTTCGCAAAAACCAAGGTTGAACAGCACAATCGCATAGTATTCTAAGCACTTTGGCCAAGTTTGATGTAAATCGGTTAAGAAATGAAGGAGGAGTTCTCTGGAAACCAAATCGGATTTCTTGTCACTGAAAGTCTTCGCTCACGCTCGACAAACATCTAACAGGGTGTGGGATAGAGTAATACTCAAATACCAAACCAAAAACCAAAAATCTCCAACGTAAACATTGAGGAAACTCGTACGTGAACATTTGCGACCATCGAAAAAATCGCTATACCTTATTCATCCTCAAGTAAGACACTAATTCTCGTAGATTCACTTCATATCAACTAATTAAAACATCTAACAGGGTGGTGGGTAGAGTAATACTCAAATAACAAACCAAAAACCAAAAATCTCCAACGTAAACATTGAGGAAACTCGAATGTGAACATTTGCGACCATCGAAAAACATCGCTATACCTTATTCATCCTCAAGTAAGACACTAATCCTCGTTGATTCTCTTCATATCAACTAATTAAAACACCTAAGAGGGTGGTGGGTAAAGTTATACTCAAATAACAAACCAAAAACCAAAAATCTCCAACGTAAACATTGAGGAAATATATTGCTGGAAACTTTTTCTCAAGTTGACAAAGAAGTTGGGGAATGAATTTCTTTCGACACACACTCACACACAAACTGATGTGGTGATGATGATTTCCAATTAGCCAATTTCCATTGCCGATACCAAAAGTATCGTCTGTTTGATGAACAAGTGTATCTCGGCCATGGAAATTGGCCAGATTCAGCCAATTTCCATCGCTTAGATTGTCCATATCATTAGTTTCTTGCAACGCAGCACCGATATGGAATTAATTTTATAAAATGCACACCTTTGTGAACATTTAGAGCTCACATGTGCAATACAAAAGCATGACAGAACCCTACCATAAGCCATCCAATCTTTGTATTTGAATCTAATTAAATTTGTGGTTGTGAAGACACATGCCCAACTGCTACAAATTTATGTCAGGATTATTTTTCCTGGTCCCAAGAATCATAATCTTAAAAGACATTAGCTATATTGTCAAAGGAACAATCAAACATTGCCATTTTAGTGTACTCGATATTCCAATCTTGGTATTTGAATTCTATTAAATTCGTGGCTGTGAAGACACATGCACAACTGCTAGAAATTTATGTCAGGATTATTTTTCCTAGTCCTAAGAATCATAATCTTAAAAGACATTAGCTATATTGTCAAAGGAACAATCAGACATTGCCATTTTAGGGTTTGTCACCTAATCATACACGGTGCCCTGGGTGTGGAACACTTTGGACAGCGTGGATCTTATTATCACGCAGCCAACACCCAATTTAGAGAGTGGATCTTTTATTTCATACGCAAATTAATAATTTATGACAACATTTGCACTACAAATGTGAACATCGAATCAAAATGTCACCTAATCATACTTGACACTATACAGTATTGACAAAACACACACTCTGCTCTCCCTCAGTCAACTCACAGTGAGAGAGTGGGAATACAAAAAGATTGTAGAGCATTAGAAAGGGGTGCAAAAGGTGGTAGAGCATGATGAAATACCTTCATGGGATCGCTATCTACTGATTAGACACTTTTACTAGCCAAAATGATCAAATCCTCGACCAATGGGATACAAAAACATATTGACCAACCACATACAGTGCCCTCTCTCAGTCAACTCACAGTGAGAGAGTGGGAATACAAAAGGATTGTAGAGCATTAGAAAAGGGGTGCAAAAGGTGGTAGAGCATGATGAAATACCTTCATGGAATCGCTATCTACTGATTAGACACTTTTACTAGCCAAAATGATCAAATCCTCGACCAATGGGATACAAAAACATATTGACCAACCACATACAGTGCCCTCTCTCAGTCAACTCACAGTGAGAGAGTGGGAATACAAAAGGATTGTAGAGCATTAGAAAACGGGTGCAAAAGGTGGTAGAGCATGATGAAATACCTTCATGGGATCGCTATCTACTGATTAGACACTTTTACTAGCCAAAATGATCAAATCCTCGACCAATGGGATACAAAAAACCAAAAATCTCCAACGTAAACATTGAGGAAACTCGTACGTGAACATTTGCGATCATCGAAAAAAATCGCTATACCTTATTCATCCTCAAGTAATACACTAATTCTCGTAGATTCACTTCATATCAACTAATTAAAACACCTAAGAGGGTGGTGGGTAGAGTAATACTCAAATACCAAACCAAAAACCAAAAATCTCCAACGTAAACATTGAGGAAACTCGAATGTGAACATTTGCGACCATCGAAAAACATCGCTATACCTTATTCATCCTCAAGTAATACACTAATTCTCGTAGATTCACTTCATATCAACTAATTAAAACACATAAGAGGGTGGTGGGTAGTGTAATACTGAAATAACAAACCAAAAAACCAAAAATCTCCAACGTAAACAATGAGGAAACTCGAATGTGAACATTTGCGACCATCGAAAAACATCGCTATACTTTATTCATCCTGAAGTAATACACTAATTCTCGTAGATTCACTTCATATCAACTAATTAAAACACATAAGAGGGTGGTGGGTAGTGTAATACTCAAATAACAAACCAAAAACCAAAAATCTCCAACGTAAACATTGAGGAAACTCGAATGTGAACATTTGCGATCATCGAAAAACATCGCTATACCTTATTCATCTTATAGTTATACACTAATTCTCGTAGATTCACTTCATATCAACTAATTAAAACACCTAAGAGGGTGGTGGGTAGAGTAATACTCAAATACCAAACCAAAAACCAAAAATCTCCAACGTAAACATTGAGGAAACTCGTGCTCAAACAGTTTGGATAGTCGCAAATCATAGTACCCCTGAATATATCCACTTTTAACTTCACAATTTCATAGCTGTACGTCAGATCATTGAAATTAAATATATAATAGAACGTGGGATGCATTACAACTCTAAAACAATGTCAAAAACTGCAAAACACCAACGTAAACATTGAGGAAACTCGTGCTCAAACAGTTTGGATAGTCGCAAATCATAGTACCCCTGAATATATCCACTTTTAACTTCACAATTTCATAGCTGTACGTCAGATCATTGAAATTAAATATATAATAGAACGTGGGATGCATTACAACTCTAGAACAATGTCAAAAACTGCAAAACACCAACGTAAACATTGAGGAAACTCGTGTTCAAACAGTTTGGATAGTCGCAAATCTTAGTACCCCTGAATATATCCACTTTTAACTTCACAATTTCATAGCTGTACGTCAGATGTTTGAAATTAAATATATAATAGAACGTGGGATGCATTACAACTCTAGAACAATGTCAAAAACTGCAAAACACCAACGTAAACATTGAGGAAACTCGTACGTGAACATTTGCAACCATCGAAAAACATCGCTATACCTTATTCATTCTCAAGTAAGACACTAATTCTCGTAGATTCACTTCATATCAACTAATTAAAACATCTAACAGGGTGGTGGGTAGAGTAATACTCAAATACCAAACCAAAAACCAAAAATCTCCAACGTAAACATTGAGGAAACTCGAATGTGAACATTTGCGATCATCGAAAAACATCGCTATACCTTATTCATCCTCAAGTAATACACTAATTCTCGTAGATTCACTTCATATCAACTAATTAAAACATCTAACAGGGTGGTGGGTAAAGTAATACTCAAATAACAAAGCCAAAAACCAAAAATCTCCAACGTAAACATTGAGGAAACTCGTATGTGAACATTTGCAACCATCGAAAAACATCGCTATACCTTATTCATCCTCAAGTAAGACACTAATTCTCGTAGATTCACTTCATATCAACTAATTAAAACATCTAACAGGGTGGTGGGTAGAGTAATACTCAAATACCAAACCAAAAACCAAAAATCTCCAACGTAAACATTGAGGAAACTCGTACGTGAACATTTGCAACCATCGAAAAACATCGCTATACCTTATTCATTCTCAAGTAAGACACTAATCCTCGTAGATTCACTTCATATCAACTAATTAAAACATCTAACAGGGTGGTGGGTAAAGTAATACTCAAATACCAAACCAAAAACCAAAAATCTCCAACGTAAACATTGAGGAAATATATTGCCGGAAACTTTTTCTCAAGTTGACAAAGAAGTTGGGGAATGAATTTCTTTCGACACACACTCACACACAAACTGATGTGGTGATGATGATTTCCAATTAGCCAATTTCCATTGCCGATACCAAAAGTATCGTCTGTTTGATGAACAAGTGTATCCGGCCATGGAAATTGGCCAGATTCAGCCAATTTCCATCGCTTAGATTGTCCATATCATTAGTTTATTGCAACGCAGCACCGATATGGAATTAATTTCATAAAATGCACACCTTTGTGAACATTTAGAGCTCACATGTGCAATACAAAAGCATGACAGAACCCTACCATAAGCCATCCAATCTTTGTATTTGAATCTAATTAAATTCGTGGCTGTGAAGACACATGCACAACTGCTAGAAATTTATGTCAGGATTATTTTTCCTAGTCCCAAGAATCATAATCTTAAAAGACCTTAGCTATATTGTCAAAAGAAACAATCAGACATTGCCATTTTAGTGTACTCGATATTCCAATCTTGGTATTTGAATTTTATTAAATTCGTGGCTGTGAAGACACATGCCCAACTGCTAGAAATTTATGTCAGGATTATTTTTCCTAGTCCCAAGAATCATAATCTTAAAAGACATTAGCTATATTGTCAAAGGAACAATCAGACATTGCCATTTTAGGGTTTGTCACCTAATCATACACGGTGCCCTGGGTGTGGAACACTTTGGACAGCGTGGATCTTATTATCACGCAGCCAACACCCAATTTAGAGAGTGGATCTTTTATTTCATACGCAAATTAATAATTTATGACAACATTTGCACTACAAATGTGAACATCGAATCAAAATGTCACCTAATCATACTTGACACTATACAGTATTGACAAAACACACACTCTGCTCTCCCTCAGTCAACTCACAGTGAGAGAGTGGGAATACAAAAAGATTGTAGAGCATTAGAAAAGGGGTGCAAAAGGTGGTAGAGCATGATGAAATACCTTCATGGAATCGCTATCTACTGATTAGACACTTTTACTAGCCAAAATGATCAAATCCTCGACCAATGGGATACAAAAACATATTGACCAACCACATACAGTGCCCTCTCTCAGTCAACTCACAGTGAGAGAGTGGGAATACAAAAGGATTGTAGAGCATTAGAAAAGGGGTGCAAAAGGTGGTAGAGCATGATGAAATACCTTCATGGAATCGCTATCTACTGATTAGACACTTTTACTAGCCAAAATGATCAAATCCTCGACCAATGGGATACAAAAAACCAAAAATCTCCAACGTAAACATTGAGGAAACTCGTACGTGAACATTTGCGACCATCGAAAAACATCGCTATACCTTATTCATCCTCAAGTAATACACTAATTCTCGTAGATTCACTTCATATCAACTAATTAAAACATCTAAGAGGGTGGTGGGTAGAGTAATACTCAAATACCAAACCAAAAAACCAAAAATCTCCAACGTAAACATTGAGGAAACTCGTACGTGAACATTTGCGACCATCGAAAAACATCGCTATACCTTATTCATCCTCAAGTAATACACTAATTCTCGTAGATTCACTTCATATCAACTAATTAAAACATCTAACAGGGTGTGGGATAGAGTAATACTCGAATACCAAACCAAAAACCAAAAATCTCCAACGTAAACATTGAGGAAACTCGTACGTGAACATTTGCAACTATCGAAAAACATCGCTATACCTTATTCATCCTCAAGTAATACACTAATTCTCGTAGATTCACTTCATATCAACTAATTAAAACACCTAAGAGGGTGGTGGGTAGTGTAATACTCAAATAACAAACCAAAAACCAAAAATCTCCAACGTAAACATTGAGGAAATATATTGCCGGAAACTTTTTCTCAAGTTGACAAAGAAGCTATAGCTAAGGTCTTTTAAGATTATGATTCTTGGGACTAGGAAAAATAATCCTGACATAAATTTCTAACAGTTGGGCATGTGTCTTCACAGCCACGAATTTAATAAAATTCAAATACCAAGATTGGAATATCGAGTACACTAAAATGGCAATGTCTGATTGTTTCTTTGACAATATAGCTAAGGTCTTTTAAGATTATGATTCTTGGGACTAGGAAAAATAATCCTGACATAAATTTCTAGCAGTTGTGCATGTGTCTTCACAGCCACGAATTTAATTAGATTCAAATACAAAGATTGGATGGCTTATGGTAGGGTTCTGTCATGCTTTTGTATTGCACATGTGAGCTCTAAATGTTCACAAAGGTGTGCATTTTATGAAATTAATTCCATATCGGTGCTGCGTTGCAATAAACTAATGATATGGACAATCTAAGCGATGGAAATTGGCTGAATCTGGCCAATTTCCATGGCCGAGATTCACTTGTTCATCAAACAGACGATACTTTTGGTATCGGCAATGGAAATTGGCTAATTGGAAATCATCATCACCACATCAGTTTGTGTGTGAGTGTGTGTCGAAAGAAATTCATTCCCCAACTTCTTTGTCAACTTGAGAAAAAGTTTCCGGCAATATATTTCCTCAATGTTTACGTTGGAGATTTTTGGTTTTTGGTTTGGTATTTGAGTATTACTCTACCCACCACCCTCTTAGATGTTTTAATTAGTTGATATGAAATGAATCTACGAGGATTAGTGTCTTACTTGAGGATGAATAAGGTATAGCAATGTTTTTCGATGGTCGCAAATGTTCACATTCGAGTTTCCTCAATGTTTACGTTGGAGATTTTTGGTTTTTTGTATCCCATTGGTCGAGGATTTGATCATTTTGGCTAGTAAAAGTGTCTAATCAGTAGATAGCGATCCCATGAAGGTATTTGATCATGCTCTACCACCTTTTGCACCCCTTTTTCTAATGCTCTACAACCTTTTTGTATTCCCACTCTCTCACTGTGAGTTGACTGGAGAGAGGGCACTGTATGTGGTTGGTCAATATGTTTTTGTATCCCATTGGTCGAGGATTTGATCATTTTGGCTAGTAAAAGTGTCTAATCAGTAGATAGCGATCCCATGAAGGTATTTCATCATGCTCTACCACCTTTTGCACCCCTTTTCTAATGCTCTACAATCTTTTTTTATTCCCACTCTCTCACTGTGAGTTGACTGAGGGAGAGCAGAGTGTGTGTTTTGTCAATACTGTATAGTGTCAAGTATGATTAGGTGACATTTTGATTCGATGTTCACATTTGTAGTGCAAATGTTGTCATAAATTATTAATTTGCGTATGAAATAAAAGATCCACTCTCTAAATTGGGTGTTGGCTGCGTGATAATAAGATCCACGCTGTCCAAAGTGTTCCACACCCAGGGCACCGTGTATGATTAGGTGACAAACCCTAAAATGGCAATGTCTGATTGTTCCTTTGACAATATAGCTAATGTCTTTTAAGATTATGATTCTTAGGACTAGAATTACGGTACGCGTGACGTATCGTTGGGCAACCAAAGCATAACTGGCTTTATTTACAACGGTCACATATCACAGAAGGTTACAGGGTTGAGTGCGCATGCGCACTCTGACTAGAATCATCTCGAAGCTTGACTAGTGACGCCACCTATCAACAGGCGGTGGTCACACCTCCGCCACACCTCCCATCCAACTTCCGAGGACGCCCTCGGCCTCGGAATTCTCCTAAAGGCGCGTCGTACACGATCCTCTTCACATGGTTCAGGTGAATCCTCTTTAGTTTCCCATTCCGATCCTCCAGCGTAACTCGGGGTCTATCGACACTGATCACCCGATAGGGACCTTGCCATCTCCTGTTCAGCTTCTTCGATTTCCCTCTTCCGTGCTCTTGCACATGCCACAGGACCCGTTCCTCCGGCTCGATGTCTGCTCTTCTTCTCTTCCGGTCGTAATTTTGTTTGGTCCTTCTCGTTTCCTTGTCTCGGTTGATCCTCGCGATGGACACATTCAACTCCTGATCCAACGGCACCCGATCGAGTCCGAACATTCTGTCCATTTTTGTCCTCGCTTCTCTGTTGAACATTAATGAGTATGGGGTCACGCCCGTCGTATGGTGTCTTCTCATATTGTACGACTTGACACACTCGGGTAGTAATTTGACCCAATCCGTTTGTTCACCACACGATGTCCTAAGCATTTTTTCTATCGTCTGGATAGCCCGTTCAACCAGTCCATTCGATATATGATGGTATGGCGACGTGATGCGTGTATCCACTTCCAAATCCTTGCAGAATTCTTTGAATTCTCGGCAATCGAATTGAGTTCCTCCATCCGTCGTTATTTCATCCGGTTCTCCGTATCGGGCAAAAACATCACCTCGCAGCCATTCGATGATTGTTGATGCCTTCGTATCCTTGAATGCCTTGGCTTCAATCCATTTGCTGAAAGCATCTTGCAATATGACGAAGTACTTGTAACCGGCTGATTCGGTCAAATCCGTACATATGTCCATGTGAACGCGTTCGAACACATCTTCGCTATCTTGCAAAATCAATTCCTCTCGGTTCGGTTCGATATCATCTTTCTTTTCATTACATGGAGCGCACATCTTCAGGTGTAATTTCACATCGTTCTTCCAGTTCGGCCAGTAAAATCTCTGCCTAACCGCTTCGTTACACTTAAATCGGCCCAGATGACCAGCCTTGTCGTGAACTTCTTTCAGGATCGTTCTCTTCTCCTCCAACGAATCGATGCACAACCGTTTAGACTCTTTCTCCACTAGATAAATTCGTCCTTCAATTTCCATAAACCTCTTCGGATCCTTCTCTATCAATCGTTTAAGTTTTTCCGATGTTCCACCAGGAATTGACGTGATCAACCCGACCTCAATCCGACTCAAGGTGTCCGCCAACAAGTTATCTTCCCCTTTGATCCAATCGATTCCTTTGATGTTGAATTCCTGTAATTTTCCTGCCATACGTCCCAGCTTATCCGGCAAATTCTTCTTAGTCATCAGCCAGTGTAGCGGTTTGTGATCGCTCTCCACCTTAAACTGTTGTCCTTTTAAGAAATGTCCCCATTTCTTGATAGCTTCCATGATTGCCGTAGCCTCCTTCTCGATTGTTGAATATCTCCTCTGGGTGTCATTAAACATTCTTGACATAAACTCGATCACCCTCCGTTCGCCCTTGATGTTTTGTGACAAAACAGCGCCCATAGCAAACTCGGAAGCATCTGTTGATAAGACAAACGGCTCGTTCAGGTCCGGCAAGAAAACTTTTGGTTGGCTTGCCAACTTCTCCTTAATCAATTTGAAGTTCTTTTCGCATTCCTCGTTCCAATAGAATTTCTTGCTATTACAGGCCGTGAATAATGGTTTGGCCCACTGCGCAAAATCTGGAACCATCTCACGAAGGAAGTTAGCAAGTCCCAAAAATCCTCTCAGCAATCGCTTCGATGTCGGAGTCGGGAACTTAGCGAAAATCACTGCCTTATCATCGCTAGGTGATTTGGTACCGTCGCGAATCTTGAATCCCAAGAATTCAATCTCTTCCTTACCAAACTCGCACTTGTCTTTGTTGAGTTTGAGGTTGGCCGCCCTTAACCGCTCGAGCACAATCCTCATGTGTTCCAAATGTTCCTCTTCAGATTGGGAGAAAATCAGTACATCGTCCAAGTAACACACCACGAACGGCAGATCTCCCAGAATCTTCTTCATTAGTCTTTGAAATGTGCGCGGAGCGTTGGTCAATCCAAAGGGAAGACGCCTGAATTGATACAGCCTCCCCCTGAATGCAAACGCTGTCTTCTCTTTATCCTCGTCACGCATCATAATTTGATAAAAACCTTTTCTCAAATCCAGTCGAGAGAAAAACTTCGCTTTCCCAACATCTTCCAACAGCTCATCAATCCTCGGCATCGGGTATAAGTCTTTCTTCGTGATTTCGTTCAATTCACGAAAATCAATCGCCAACCGAATTGAGCCGTCATCCTTCTTCACGTTCACCAGCGGAAACAGCCACTCGCTCTCCGATTCCTCGATGACGTCCTCCTCCAACAACTCCTTAACATGTTTCGCCAGCTCTTCCATGAAGTGCACTGGAATTCGGCGGTTACGGATAGCAATGGGCCTATGTTCATTCGTCTCAATAGCATGTGTCACCAGATCCGTCTTCCCAAGGCCTTCCATCAAATCTCCAAACTCCTCATCCACAATCGCTTGACATCTCTCCGCTAGCCTTGGTTCCTGTTTGGTGACCTCTTCGGGAACAATTCCAAACTTAACCGAACCATCCTTCATCGAGATCATCGCTTCGAACTTCTCCAGAAAATCCGCTCCGATGATCGCATCTTTAGTATTTTGAGTGAACACTGGGAAAGTGAACTTCACTCCGTCAATACAGAATTCGATGTCCTGTGGTCCTCTCACCCACATCGCAGTCGAACCATCAGCCATCCCAAAGCTCTTCAACGGCGCTTCTGCCTTGGCCAGCTCCGACGGAAAAATAGTAATGATCGACCCAGAATCGACTATTCCGGTTATTTCGAGGTCACGAATATTCACTTTGACCCGTGGACGATTATCGCGCCCCTCAGCTGCATTAATAGCTCCAATCTTCTCGGCCAACACCCGGTTCGGTGTTCGCCACGAATCATTAGACCGGGGGTACTTCTTATTCAGTTTATTTCCGCAGAATCTGGCCAAATGGCCCTTTTGTTTACAATTGTGACACTCAACATTAACAAGGCTTGGACACTCTCGAGCAATGTGCGGCTTAGGCTCGTCCGATTTGCAGTAGTAGCAGCGGGCCACTTGTCCTGGGCGCTTCGCCATCATCCGACCCTCCGAACGATTGTCGTTTGATGATAGTTGGTCCGCTGCGAGCATTGACACCATTTTGGTTACAAACTTCAGCAAGTTGTCAGCATCCTTCTTATCGTCGAATTGTTTCTAAAATTCCCGTCTCACCGCTTTTGGAAGACAGTTATACGCCCGATCGAAAAGTTCAGCTTGGACGTCCTGATTCTGGCACGTCTTGACAACTCCCAGTGCAACCGTGACGGCTTCTTTCACTTTCCCCAACCCAATCATGTCATCTTCGTCTCGCATAGTCACTCCTCCGAACTTCTTTGCCAAGTATTCACGGATTGCCCGGGCCGATTGGTACTTCTCTTCCAAGTAATGTTCAGCCTTCCCCAAAGCCCAACCACCAACGACGTTGCAATCTTCCGCAGCCACCGCACCACATAATCGATCCAATTTAGTATCGTCATCCAGGTCCGCGCGTGATAGCACCCGTCGTTTGAACCGCGACCAAAATGAATTGAAAGTCTCCACCTTCCCATCATGGTTCAGTGGTAACTCTTTCGGCAAATCACTCTTCGTCGGTTCCACCTTCTTCGGTACCACAGGCTTAATCTTCTCCTCCAATTGAGCCAATCTCAGCATAAAGAAAGCGGCTTTGGTGTCATATTCTTCACGGTCCACCTCAGTAGGCAACTTCGAAATTCCAGAAACGTACTTCTCGAGGGTGTTTTTAGCCATCTCACCACAATATTCCGCTTCTAAAGCACTACTCAGCATCTTCTCCCACGTAGCCAAATCCTTCACTCTATCCTTTTTGGACATCTCGAACCAATAACTTCCCGAAACAAAGCTTGAAAAATTCTTCAAAACAAATACCCAATCTCAAGCTCTTATCTTGACAAAACAAAACAAAATCGCAATCTTAGAAACGTAGGTTTCGTTCAAAACCGCTGCCACCAATTACGGTACGCGTGACGTATCGTTGGGCAACCAAAGCATAACTGGCTTTATTTACAACGGTCACATATCACAGAAGGTTACAGGGTTGAGTGCGCATGCGCACTCTGACTAGAATCATCTCGAAGCTTGACTAGTGACGCCACCTATCAACAGGCGGTGGTCACACCTCCGCCACACTAGGAAAAATAATCCTGACATAAATTTCTAGCAGTTGTGCATGTGTCTTCACAGCCACGAATTTAATTAGATTCAAATACTAAGATTGGAATATCGAGTACACTAAAATGGCAATGTCTGATTGTTCCTTTGACAATATAGCTAATGTCTTTTAAGATTATGATTCTTGGGACTAGGAAAAATAATCCTGACATAAATTTATAGCAGTTGTGCATGTGTCTTCACAGCCACGAATTTAATAAAATTCAAATACCAAGATTGGAATATCGAGTACACTAAAATGGCAATGTCTGATTGTTTCTTTGACAATATAGCTAAGGTCTTTTAAGATTATGATTCTTGGGACTAGGAAAAATAATCATGACATAAATTTCTAGCAGTTGTGCGTGTGTCTTCACAGCCACGAATTTAATAAAATTCAAATACTAAGATTGGAATATCGAGTACACTAAAATGGCAATGTCTGATTGTTTCTTTGACAATATAGCTAAGGTCTTTTAAGATTATGATTCTTGGGACTAGGAAAAATAATCATGACATAAATTTCTAGCAGTTGTGCGTGTGTCTTCACAGCCACGAATTTAATTAAATTCAAATACAAAGATTGGATGGCTGATGGTAGGGTTCTGTCATGCTTTTGTATTGCACATGTGAGCTCTAAATGTTCACAAAGGTGTGCATTTTATGAAATTAATTCCATATCGGTGCTGCGTTGCAATAAACTAATGATATGGACAATCTAAGCGATGGAAATTGGCTGAATCTGGCCAATTTCCATGGCCGAGATACACTTGTTCATCAAACAGACGATACTTTTGGTATCGGCAATGGAAATTGGCTAATTGGAAATCATCATCACCACATCAGTTTGTGTGTGAGTGTGTGTCGAAAGAAATTCATTCCCCAACTTCTTTGTCAACTTGAGAAAAAGTTTCCGGCAATATATTTCCTCAATGTTTACGTTGGAGATTTTTGGTTTTTTGGTTTGGTATTTGAGTATTACACTACCCACCACCCTCTTATGTGTTTTAATTAGTTGATATGAAGTGAATCTACGAGAATTAGTGTATTACTTGAAGATGAATAAGGTATAGCGATTTTTTTCGATGATCGCAAATGTTCACATTCGAGTTTCCTCAATGTTTACGTTGGAGATTTTTGGTTTTTGGTTTGGTATTTGAGTATTACACTACCCACCACCCTCTTATGTGTTTTAATTAGTTGATATGAAGTGAATCTACGAGAATTAGTGTATTACTTGAAGATGAATAAGGTATAGCGATGTTTTTCGATGATCGCAAATGTTCACATTCGAGTTTCCTTAATGTTTACGTTGGAGATTTTTGGTTTTTGGTTTGTTATTTGAGTATTACACTACCCACCACCCTCTTATGTGTTTTAATTAGTTGATATGAAGTGAATCTACGAGAATTAGTGTATTACTTGAAGATGAATAAGGTATAGCGATGTTTTTCGATGATCGCAAATGTTCATGTACGACCCTGTCAGCACTTTTGCCAATTCTTAAGGGTACTTGACCCTTAAGAAGGCCTTAAGGTTGTTTCTTAAGGGACAAATCTTCTTAATGGTTGCTTAAGAAAGATTGTTAAGAAAATTTTTTTGTAATGTATTAATACATAGAAAATATATATTTATAAAATCCCAAACGGATCATCAAATTGTGATCCAAAGATGGCGGATAGGATTATTTCAATTGGAGTATTGAGAAAAAATCTCAAACAGTGAATGCATACATGTATAATTGTATTTATTTAAACAAATATGATTTTTACATATGACGATTAAAAATGTCAAAAACATAATTGAGTCCGTGCACATCCTCACAATACGTGGCAAACTCACAGAAATCACGTGGCTGCAAAAATGTAAGATCATCAGAAATAGAGTCAAAGTAAGACATGTAATCAAACTCTGTTTCTGGAGCAGAATCAAATACTTGCAAAGTTACTTTTTTGCAATTCAAAAGTTCCTTCCCGTAGATCCGAATCCTTTTACTGTCAGCTTCTTGCAATATTAAAGATACGACGTAGTATTTGTATTGATCACATTGACCACTTCGCGGTCGTACTTGTACTTTGAGGCAATGATTGTTGGTAGTTGTTGCAATCGTTTCGTTGTAGGTAGTGGTACAGATTTCCTGTTTTCCAAAATCGGGATGAACCCAGCGGACCCGCTTCAACGAAAGTAGATTTTTGTAGATTTCTTCTCCTAGCAAACTTTGAACAATCTTAAGATCCTTTGCCTCAGGAGATGACGAGTCGTGCTTCAGAACATGTTTGGGGTAGGATCGAATATCGGGGTCGTCGTAAACCTTGGAAATAGTGATGGGAACACTCGAATCAGAAAGATTGGATAAAAGTTCTTCTACTTTTTTGATGAATTTCTTTGAGCTATTTTTCTGTCTAGCCAATGCCATCACGGCACCGAGAACCGAATACTGGTTTGTATACTTATTGAATACTTGACATATAAAATAAAAACGTGCATTTATTAGATCGGCTGCAAACGTAAATGGTATACCTTGTTGGGAAATGTTGGTGCCACTGACAACTTTTTTCATGAGAACGCCAATAAGGCTTTCCGTGAAGTAAGCGCTTTGTATGAAAAGAGGCCCGTACCTATTGTAGACAAAAAGTGATTTAATTTTTATTTAAATTTGTAATTCATGGTCGCAGTCATACCATTGGACAATATCGCACAGATGTGATACGTGATGTATATTTGAGCGCCACATATACTTTTCTTCTTCATTCCCGTATATGTCATCGAATGATTTGAGAAATTTGTCCACCAGTTGTCTGACATGGTCCAATTCACTGCGCCGCACGTTTCTGGCAGAAAGTTTAGACAAAATAATTCCAAGTAACTTGAAGTTGTCTAAACTTTCCTTCTTGATGAGACCATTGAAGCAGATAGGTCCGTAGAAAAGTAATAGTTCATAATCCATGCTCTTGAACTGTCCTCTGTGACATAATCTTGGCATAACTCTGAGAGCTCTACTTGGAAACTTGATTTTCTTCAAATGTTTGTCTGCTTCTTCGATTACTTTGCTTCTAGCCATCAACATGTGTCGCATTCGGTACGTTTTCTTTGTGCCATCATCCAAGCTTGAAAACCATGCTTTTGATATCAAATCAAGGTCGAGCCAGTGCCTGAGAATGCTCTTGACGTTACCTTGAATTATACAAATTAAATAAAATGAAGATATGTAATTGAAACTAACCTTCATACATGGAATGGAGCACTTCTGGAGGGAACAATCTACTCAGTTTTAAGTACTTCAGCCGCATCAACTGACATTGGCCTTTGATTCCATGGAAATGAGCGTCTTCATTACTTTTTCCCTTTGCTTGTAGTTCGAGGGCCTTTGCGGCGTAAGTTGACCTTGTCGAGTCTTCCAGGTATTTGATTGATGCAATACTATCTGTCTGATAGATTGGTGTTTTGTATGTAGAATCATAATCGAATTCTACATCGCACATGTGACAGCCTATGGCAAATTTTCAAGTTAGTCAAAGTTAAACATGCGAACTTGTAACATACCGTATTTGCAATTATGTCCACCGCAATTTAACGCAGCAGCTCTAGCAGGTCCATCTGCTATAAATAGTAGTAGCTTGACCAAGAATAGGTGTTCTTTACCATTGATCATTATGCTAATCGGTTCCCGTTGGAGCAATTCAAGCTCATCAATTAGGGGACCAAACATTAGATCACCATTCGGTTTGGAAGTGCTAGCATGAAGGGCTATGAGCATGGCATTGCGTATTCTTATGTTGAAAGGAAGCTCGTTTAGAAAAGCTAAAAGAGGCCAAATAGATTTCGTTCCTTGTTTGGTGGTTTCTGCTCCATCCCAAGTGAGGGTGATAGTGAGTGTTGGATACTCCGCATTCAGGTCCACGATTTGCTTGTAGATATCACCATCACATAAGTCATGTAAATAGGCAGAATCGGAGTGATTGTTCTTAACTAGACGAAGTAGGTCAAACCAAATCGGCACGAGATGGCGAAGCCATACAGACAGAGGGACGTAACAGAAGAAGGAACCATCAATTTTTATACAAATACTAGGATTCTCTATCTTGCAACCTTCATGGTTGTTGCTACAAGGTGGTGAGGGCTTCTTGAGGTTGACAACTGGTCCGACAAGAGAATTGCATTTCCGAGTCCGCGAGTAAAAGAACTTTTGAACGGTTGGGTTGAATGGATTGGGGACTTTTTTCCTCATGGATCTGACATCGGTGCTTCTGATCAAAGGTGGATCAAATCCCAAGTTAATCATTTCGGCGTTATTGGTTGCTTCCACGTCTGTTTGATTGCTTCGTATTTGATTCATGAAAGCAATCAAAATACCTTCAACTCGGTTGAGCACATTGGGCCTTTCGGCCTGATCAACCATCATCTCAGGCTCGGAATCAGAATCATCACTCTCGGGTATCGGGTCAAGGTCTTCTTCTTCATCTGAGTAATAAACAGGTTCATCTTCGGGAGCGTCATTGAAAGCCACTATTTGGGCATCAACATTGTCGTAATCGTCTGGGAGATGGAATTCAAAAATGTTGTTCTCCGAATCGAGATTGTCTTGTTGGTCAGTAGATTGTAAATTAACATTAATATTACTTTTAACTGAGGCTTGACGTGACATTTTATTGATTGGTTGAGGGTTATCATCTTGGAAATTCGTCCAACCATGCAACATTTCATGATAACGTTTGTCGTCAACGGGAGTTTTGTGTATATCGCCAAGACGCTTTCGTGAACCCATCGAGATGAGATATTATTAAATAGGATACGAGAATAACGAAAATAAAAGTAGACGTTAATAATTAGCAGCACACAATTTGTAAACATTAGAAACTATTTCTACATTAATATGAACCACATGGTCTGACTGAGAGCGCGCCCGTGCAGCAGCTGCATGCTTGCGATCGGTGCGCTTTGTTGGTTGTATGCAAATAGCCGCTAATGCATGCATGAGTGGCATTGAGTGCGCGCTCAAACACACACGCGTGGGCTCAACTTTGACCGCTCAGTTCACTTTTGCCTCTCGACTCGTATGTGTTGTGTGATTTGTATGTTGAGTGTTCAAGATTTCTTTTGTTTTCCGAATACCTCGTGTTCGTGTCTAGTTGTCTGGTTGTTTCGAGCACCTATTTGCCTAATCTACACTTACTACTAAAGAATGGCTCGTGGCAAGAAGAATGTTGACAACGCCGAGAAGGATGGAAGTGTATCTGTTCGGACTCGGAACCAAAAGAACACCCAGCCTTCTACCCGAAAGCGTAATGTTGCTGCTGCTTCTGAGGCTTCAAATGCAAAGAAAAACAAATTTAATTCTCCCATGAATACGAGGAAAACTGGTCCCAAGAACGTTGAGTGTATGTATTTATATAATTTTATATTACCTTTTGTTTATGTCTTTTTATCTTAGTACCGGCAACAATTAAAGATTCTCCTAATGTCCGGAATAAGGTTGTCGAGATGAAAGCTAAAGCACTTGAAAAAACGGACACGATCGCCAAAACCACCGAATCCGAATCTAGCGACTCCGAAGATATCTCCGATGGCGAAGGTAAGATTATGTAATTAGATATTCTCTTTTCTTATGTTTTTCAATCCTAGTTTTGAATTCGCATAGACAAGTGATGGCATCAGATGATGAAATTGAGGCCCCATTGTCAAACAAGGCCAGTGATAAGGATGCCATAGAACCTAAGAAGAATGAACCTGATTTGGCCACTTTTACAAAGAAAGCTACTGTTGGAACTGGGAACTTTGATGTAAACGATTATCATAGCGCTCATGATTTGGAAAAAGACGCTGGTGATTTCTCTCAGAATATAATTCCACCTTTGAATGCTTCTTCGACTCCGACTCTGGCGGAACAGTTTGACTCGTGCCTTAAGGACTTCTACTCTGACGATTTTGACGTTTATTTATCTCTCTCCAATGAAGACTGCTTTCCGTCTCTGTCGGAATTTTTATTCGGTAATTACTCCTATTCTTACTATCAATCGATACTAATAAGTTTATATCTTTAGGTGGCTCAACTCCGATATACCATCACCTTGATGATATTCTCAATTTTACTGATGACGATATTGCTACAATCCAGTTTGCTCAATATAATAAGTACCGAATTTTCTTCCAATCCGATTTCAAAATAAATGAGCAGTTCAAAATGTGCCTCGTAGACAACGATTATTCCAAGAAGGCGCCAGAACCAACTGAAAGCTTGTGTGAATCACTCTCCACTCCTCACACATCCCCTTTGTTGGATTCCATTCGTGAAGGTACCACACTCATCACAACCTCGTCTGATCAACTTTGGAATGACTATAGATAGAAAGAAAAAATACAGTTTGAGGTTGTGTGGAGAAAATTTGTAGGATGTCTCTTTAAATTTATTTGAAAATTGGTCATTCCTTCATGGTTTAGTAAGCAACAAGTCAAAGGTACGGGATTTTCAATTGAAAAGACAATTTTAGTAAGAAATAGTACAGTTTGAGGTTGTGTGGAGAAAATTTGTAGGATGTTTCTTTAAATTTATTTGAAAAATGACCATTTCTCCATGGAATATTGAGATATTAGGCAAAGGTAATGGAAGTGCAATCGAAATGACTATAGATAGAAAGAAAAATACAGTTTGAGGTTGTGTGGAGAAAATTTGTGGGATGTCTAATTAAATTTATTTGAAAAATGACCATTTCTCCATGGAATATTGAGATATTAGGCAAAGGTAATAGAAGTGCAATCGAAATGACTATAGATAGAAAGAAAAATACAGTTTGAGGTTGTGTGGAGAAAATTTGTGGGATGTCTAATTAAATTTATTTGAAAAATGACCATTTCTCCATGGAATATTGAGATATTAGGCAAAAGGTAATGGAAGTGCAATCGAAATGACTATAGATAGAAAGAAAAATACAGTTTGAGGTTGTGTGGAGAAAATTTGTGGGATGTCTAATTAAATTTATTTGAAAAATGACCATTTCTCCATGGAATATTGAGATATTAGGCAAAGGTAATAGAAGTGCAATCGAAATGACTATAGATAGAAAGAAAAATACAGTTTGAGGTTGTGTGGAGAAAATTTGTGGGATGTCTAATTAAATTTATTTGAAAAATGACCATTTCTCCATGGAATATTGAGATATTAGGCAAAGGTAATGGAAGTGCAATCGAAATGACTATAGATAGAAAGAAAAATACAGTTTGAGGTTGTGTGGAGAAAATTTGTGGGATGTCTAATTAAATTTATTTGAAAAATGACCATTTCTCCATGGAATATTGAGATATTAGGCAAAGGTAATAGAAGTGCAATCGAAATGACTATAGATAGAAAGAAAAATACAGTTTGAGGTTGTGTGGAGAAAATTTGTGGGATGTCTAATTAAATTTATTTGAAAAATGACCATTTCTCCATGGAATATTGAGATATTAGGCAAAGGTAATGGAAGTGCAATCGAAATGACTATAGATAGAAAGAAAAAATACAGTTTGAGGTTGTGTGGAGAAAATTTGTGGGATGTCTAATTAAATTTATTTGAAAAATGACCATTTCTCCATGGAATATTGAGATATTAGGCAAAGGTAATGGAAGTGCAATTGGAATGACTATAGATAGAAAGAAAAAATACAGTTTGAGGTTGTGTGGAGAAAATTTGTGGGATGTCTAATTAAATTTATTTGAAAAATGACCATTTCTCCATGGAATATTGAGATATTAGGCAAAGGTAATGGAAGTGCAATTGGAATGACTATAGATAGAAAGAAAAAAATACAGTTTGAGGTTGTGTGGAGAAAATTTGTGGGATGTCTCATTAAATTTATTTGAAAATTGACCATCTCTCCATGGAATATTGAGATATTGGGCAAAGGTAATGGAAGTGCAATCGAAATGACTATAGATAGAAAGAAAAAATACAGTTTAAGGTTGTGTGGAGAAAATTTGTGGGATGTCACATTAAATTTATTTGAAAATTGGTCATTCCTTCATGGTTTAGTAAGCAACAAGTCAAAGGTACGGGATTTTCAATTGAAAAGACAATTTTAGTAAGAAATAGTACAGTTTGAGATTGTGTAGAGAGGACTAGTGGGATGTTCCAATGAAATTCAACTGACAAGTGTGCACACTATTACCCCTTCTAACTTTGTAAAAGGAAGCTCATCAAAAGTCAAATGAAAATTACTAACAAAGTCAAATTGTTCATTTGTGAGGTTTGAGACTTTTTCTACAAGTAATAAGAGTTTGAATGGCAAATAACTCGGTTTGCTTTACCAATTTTCAATTATAAACTGATTGAACAACTCGTCTACAACACTGCACTACCTCTAGAGTAGTAAATTTGTCCATTTGTGAGGTTTGAGACATTTTCTACAAGTAATAAGAGTTTGAATGGTTAATAACTCGGTTCGTTTTGCCAATTTTCGATTATCATTTCAAATTGCAAATCCCACGCGTTATACGTTCGACGGTGAAATCCTAAGAGAAAATCCTCAATTTTTCTATAAATTCAATGGACAACCCACTTCAGTCCTCTATAAACACACAAAATGTTCACGTGTTTATAAACGAAAATTGGCATATTTACTCAATTCTACCATAACCCCCATTACTTGTATTCCATGCAACAAAACAATATATATTAGTCGAACCCAGCTTATATGGATTGACGTTTCACAATCAAAATGTTCATATGTCCATTAACGAAAATTGGCATATTTACTCAATCCTACCATAACCCCCATTACTTGTATTCCATGCAACAAAACAATATATATTCGTCGAACCCAGCTTATATGGATTGACGTTTCACAATCAAAATGTTCATATGTCCATTAACGAAAATTGGCATATTTACTCAATCCTACCATAACCCCCCATTACTTGTATTCCATGCAACAAAACAATATATATTCGTCGAACCCAGCTTATATGGATTGACGTTTCACAATCAAAATGTTCATATGTCCATTAACGAAAATTGGCATATATCGTATACCTGTTTGTAGGCAATTTATCTTTATTGATTAGGGTTGGAAGGATTGCTAGATCAACAGTTTTCCGTCTATTGACATCAATTTCGTCGTATATCTGTTTGTAGGCAATTTATCTTTATTAATTAGGGTTGGAAGGATTGCTAGATCAACAGTTTTCCGTCTGTTGACATCAAGTTGCTCGTATGTCTGTTTGTATGCAATTTATCTGTATTAATTAGAATTGGAAGGATTGCTAGATCAATAGTTTTCCGTTCAACGATCAATTGTGCCAAGCTTAGACCTTTTCACGTGCCTAAATGTCGACTGTCTACTTGGTAATTGTTCAGTTTTTGAAAATTGACCCTCATACCTTCCACGATCAATTGTGCCAAGCTTAGACCTTTTCACGTGCCTAAATGTCAACTGCCTACTTGGTAATTGTTCAGTTTTTGAAAATTGACCCTCATACCTTCCACGATCAATGGTGCCAAGCTTAGACCTTTTCACGTGCCTAAATGTCAACTGTCTACTTGGTAATTGTTCAGTTTTTGAAAATTGACCCTCATACCTTCCACGATCAATGGTGCCAAGCTTAGACCTTTTCACGTGCCTAAATGTCAACTGTCTACTTGGTAATTGTTCAGTTTTTGAAAATTGACCCTCATACCTTCCACGATCAATTGTGCCAAGCTTAGATGGTTTCTCCATCACAATCCAAACTCTTATTAAGCACCTTCAAAGGTTTGGAGTGTAATATTTATCATGGTGTGGTGGCTCGGTACGAGCCACACTTGGCTCGGCCGGATACAAACCAAACACAACATCCGAAGCTATTGCATCGCGCGACCGTGAGAACTCGCGCTTGTTGATACATAGCATCACGTACATGCACATCACATACCGATCTGTTCTGATTCACATTCAGAGAGAACTCGACTGCCGAACACGGCGGTCGCATTAGACCGCCCTCTCTCCGATGTATTCAATCACATTGCCAATAAACTCAATCTAGTCAAGTGTTGCGTTCGGTCATTCTTTAATCATTGGTTTAGCTTGACCATCAGTCAAGCGACCTCCACAATGGAAAAATTATAATGAAATTCCGAGTACATCGCCTTGGAAAAAGTCATTCCTTGAAGATGGCAAATTATAGATTTTTTAGTTATTTTTGCTAGGTAAACTAACGCTTTTCAATGTATTTTTCCCATTGGGCGCTAGTGCCCCAAAAATTTGGTACATTTTTAGCCAATCGGGGACGTCATTGTGGAAGTGGAGGAGGTGTGTCTTTTGCCCACCAGCAAGGAGGAGCACTTGAATTGTAGAAGTTAGTGACGCAATCACATGTACTATGTGAAATGCCCATGTTTTTGGCCAAAATGCGCAGAAAACCAAAAATCACACGTGAAATCAATTTCGCGCATGTTTGTGTGTTAAACTTCTGAATACGTTGCTGTGCTCGTGTGTGTTTGTCTAATTTGTTGTTATATGCGTAATTTGAGTGAAAACAAACGTCATTTGTGGACGGTCTTGTTTACTGCTCGATGCTGCATAAACACATTGTTTTGTCAACAATGTGCTCAAATTAGGTTAGGTTTTCTGTTGTGAACAAATTGGAATATTGTTTTTTCTGGATTTGGAGTTTGGATTTCTGCACTGGAAACAAAACAGCATCGGGAAGGCAAGGTGAAGAACCATCTTAACCGTACTTTGGCCGCTACAGTACTTTGAGAGGGATGAGCTGTAATGTTAACGTTGCGTTGTAAGTTTAATAAACTGAATGCACTCAATTTTTACCAGTAACCATAATTACTAATCGAATAAATTGATCTCTCCACCAGTCAATTCTTTATTATCAGTTGGAAGATACTAATGTGGCAACATGGAGTTGACTGCATCCCCTCATAATCAGATTGTCCTACTAGAGGAACCTGTAGAATCAAAACCTTCAACCTTTGAACCTGAACCATCTCGTGGCATTAGACAATCGTCAACCACCATTGCCAGATGTGAACGTGGATAAGAGCGTTCGTGTTAAATTCAATGATAAACAAGAAGTGATTGAAGCAAAACAAGTTGACCAAAATTGACCACGAGTTGTGGACCCTTTCAAGAAATAAACTGGCTCAACCTTCTATAATTGCTATACCGCCAACAATCAACAGGTTAATAAGAATCCAATTTCGGCAGGACCCTTACCTGTAATCAAGCAAAGGAGAAGATTAACAAACTGAAGTGATGGTATTTTTCCTAAAGTTTGTACACGGTGGTTAATCGGTTATGCAAAGACGAACAAGGTGCTACAATGTTATTTATCTGTGGATTCTATTCCGTTAAGTTTTCTATACAATCCATTTGCTCATTAACAAATATTGTTTTTTTGTATGCTAGATTTTGTTAACAACGAACTCCTAATAGTTATAATCATGATCATGTATCATTATATCTTGTGAGCAAATGGCAAATGGAATAATGCTTTGGTTTGGATTTCTGCATTGGAATGGAGCCGTGTTGTGTCCTGTGAGCAATTTCTAAAAGGAATCTAGCCTTGTAGCTTTTCAGTGTATTTTGGACTTGCTTTGGTACATATTCATAACACGTATTGAAAATCGATGCAATATCCTACTTATCTTAAAATTGTCGAGTCCGTGTGTTTGTCAACAATGCAAAGTCAAAGATACAGAAAGTGATTGTTGAAATTACAAGAATGGAAATGAGTTTGATTGTTGAAAGAAATTTTCTTTTCTGATTTTGCTTATGTTTAGCTAATATATTAGGTGGTTCTTGGCGCCGTTTAGGCTTTGGTTAGGTGCCGTGTAAGGATGGGGTTTGGGTTAGGTTAGGTGGTTAAGTGGGTGGTGGCCGTCGTTAGGTGTAGGTTTAGGTAGAGTTAGGTGGTTAGGTGGGTGTTGGGCGTCGTTAGGAGTAGGTTTGGGTTGGTTTAGGTTAGGTGGTTAGGTGGGTGTTGGGCGTCGTTAGGAGTAGGTTTGGGTTGGTTAGGTTAGGTGGTTAGGTGGGTGTTGGGCGTCGTTAGGAGTAGGTTTGGGTTGGGTTAGGTTAGGTGGTTAGGTGGGTGTTGGGCGTCGTTAGGAGTAGGTTTGGGTTGGGTTAGGTTAGGTGGTTAGGTGGGTGTTGGGCGTCGTTAGGAGTAGGTTTGGGTTGGGTTAGGTTAGGTGGTTAGGTGGGTGTTGGGCGTCGTTAGGAGTAGGTTTGGGTTGGGTTAGGTTAGGTGGTTAGGTGGGTGTTGGGCGTCGTTAGGAGTAGGTTTGGGTTGGTTAGGTTAGGTGGTTAGGTGGGTGTTGGGCGTCGTTAGGAGTAGGTTTGGGTTGGGTTAGGTTAGGTGGTTAGGTGGGTGTTGGGCGTCGTTAGGAGTAGGTTTGGGTTGGGTTAGGTTAGGTGGTTAGGTGGGTGTTGGGCGTCGTTAGGAGTAGGTTTGGGTTGGGTTAGGTTAGGTGGGTGTTGGGCGTCGTTAGGAGTAGGTTTGGGTTGGGTTAGGTTAGGTTAGGTGGGTGTTGGGCGTCGTTAGGAGTAGGTTTGGGTTGGGTTAGGTTAGGTGGTTAGGTGGGTGTTGGGCGTCGTTAGGTGTAGGTTTGGGTTGGGTTAGGTTAGGTTAGGTGGGTGTTGGGCGTCGTTAGGAGTAGGTTTGGGTTGGGTTAGGTTAGGTGGTTAGGTGGGTGTTGGGCGTCGTTAGGAGTAGGTTTGGGTTGGGTTAGGTTAGGTGGGTGTTGGGCGTCGTTAGGAGTAGGTTTGGGTTGGGTTAGGTTAGGTGGTTAGGTGGGTGTTGGGCGTCGTTAGGAGTAGGTTTGGGTTGGGTTAGGTTAGGTGGGTGTTGGGCGTCGTTAGGAGTAGGTTTGGGTTGGGTTAGGTTAGGTTAGGTGGGTGTTGGGCGTCGTTAGGAGTAGGTTTGGGTTGGGTTAGGTTAGGTGGTTAGGTGGGTGTTGGGCGTCGTTAGGAGTAGGTTTGGGTTGGGTTAGGTTAGGTTAGGTGGGTGTTGGGCGTCGTTAGGAGTAGGTTTGGGTTGGGTTAGGGTTAGGTGGTTAGGTGGGTGTTGGGCGTCGTTAGGAGTAGGTTTGGGTTGGGTTAGGTTAGGTGGGTGTTGGGCGTCGTTAGGAGTAGGTTTGGGTTGGGTTAGGTTAGGTTAGGTGGGTGTTGGGCGTCGTTAGGAGTAGGTTTGGGTTGGGTTAGGTTAGGTGGTTAGGTGGGTGTTGGGCGTCGTTAGGAGTAGGTTTGGGTTGGGTTAGGTTAGGTTAGGTGGGTGTTGGGCGTCGTTAGGAGTAGGTTTGGGTTGGGTTAGGTTAGGTGGTTAGGTGGGTGTTGGGCGTCGTTAGGAGTAGGTTTGGGTTGGGTTAGGTTAGGTTAGGTGGGTGTTGGGCGTCGTTAGGAGTAGGTTTAGGTTAGGTTAGGTGGTTAGGTGGGTGTTGGGCGTCGTTAGGAGTAGGTTTAGGTTAGGTTAGGTGGTTAGGTGGGTGTTGGGCGTCGTTAGGAGTAGGTTTGGGTTGGGTTAGGTTAGGTTAGGTGGGTGTTGGGCGTCGTTAGGAGTAGGTTTTGGTTTGGTTAGGTGGTTTGGTGGGTGGTGGGCGATGTTAGGTGTGGTTAGGTTTTAGAGAAATTTATTGATCGATAATCGTACAATGTATCTTATTACAAAACACATCGCATGAGTGCAACATTACATTGCTTTCATTTGTGGTAGATTTATATTTCGGAGAAATGTGGGGTCAAACCTAGGTTTGTTTCGGAGAAATGAGTTTAAGACAGAATCATGAGTGACTTTTGGTGGTGTGAGTGTTTGGTGGGTTCAACATTTTGGTGGTTTGAAAAATATTTAAGAAAATGACAACAACAACAACAAATGATAACATGAGGTGAAAATAAATTCAACCTCATTTTGGTGGGCTTAGTACGCATTGCGTTTTGATGGTTTGTAGTTTCAGAGAAATGTGATAAAAGGTGGTATTTTGGTGGTTTGAGGGCAGGCCAAGTTGTCCAGATGCTCGCAATCCTTTCTCCTCCATCCACTCAGTCCGCTGCCATCAAGTAGTTCATATCCATCAGGGTTGTCCTCATGAGTGATCCCAGAGAAGGAACCAAATTTCGGAGAGGGTGGTGAAGACGAGGTGATGAGATGCTGAAGCGACAAGATGTTCCACTGGGGTTCCAAAACTGCATCGAGATATGTTCACCAGAGTTGCCTTGGCATGGTATCGGCGGTGTGGCCACACCGTGACCCACAATGGGGGATTTGATAGAATACCAAAAGGGACCATTTGTATCACAAACATGGTCACAGAGCTTCTTAGGTGAATTGAGTTGTTCACTTGAAGAGATGAGTCAACAAGTAGGTTTGGGAGAGGGTGAGATGAGTTCGGAGTGTTCCAATGGTAGTGGAGACCAGCTGATCATCGGGTGACAGGTTACGTTGGCGTGTCGAGGTTGAGTGCTGAAGACAGTTCATGTGATGCATTGGGTATTTTGGTGAGTTCATTTCCGATGCAAAACGTACCAAAACATCGGAGACAAATCTATGATACATGAAGGGGTTGTTAATATTACACTATACAGTACCAATAACAACAACAGGACGGACAGACAGCACTCTCACTGTGTAGCCAACAGTAACTCCATCTCTGTGTGCGAACACAAAACACACACAGGCACAAATAGACATAAAACGCATGACGCTCGAGGGTGAGGAAGAGGGTGAGAGGCGAACATATGTCTTCAAGGCTATCGTGACCACTCCACAGCAGAAGGAGAGAATAAAGGAGATCGAACTGCGCATGCTCCTGCTCACTGGCCAATGCTGCTCAATAATAACAAATGAGTTTTTGGACCAAATCGGCAATCAGACACAAAATCAATAGTCACAATTTCAATGATGGTGGGGAAAGACCTGGTGAACCAAGGAACCAATAATTTCACACCAGTTGCTGGTAAACCGATGCGCAAATAGGCGAAACGTGACATTTTGAGTTATTTTGATGGTATTTGAGGTGTTGATTTGCAAATATGGAACTTTCTCATTCAAATCTTCATGAATCTGGGGGCCCCCGGCACCAAAGGTGCAGGGGGCTTACGTGCGTTGTTGGATGTCGACTTTTCGGAGTTTGGTGCGCTGGTGCCAATGAAATCACAAAATTAATGGGACAATGATCTTCCCTTCCACCACACCGCTCGGTGTCGTGCAGGAAAGGATAGGTGTGGTTAGGTTAGGTAGTTTGGTTGGGATTGAAGTCATTGTCTGAACGTGAGTGAAGACTATCCCTTGACTTTTGGCCGTTTTTGTCGGCGCAACTCCTCCGAGGTTTCTTGACCGATTTGGATGAAATTTGGCAGAAATGCTTAAAATTATGTGAATTTGTGCATATTGTTCTCAAAAGGTCAAAAAGTTGTGTTTTAGGCATAGCTGCCATTCAAATTTCACCTAAGCTATTCTTCTGTTTGAGGGTCAAGCCATTTTCCAGTGTACCCAACAATGAGTGCAACAATGTGAGAATTTGTTTAACAATTTAATGTTTGAGCGAATGATTGGATTTTTGGTTAGGTGTTAGGTAGGTTAGGTGCCGTGTAGGATTGGGTTTTGGTTAGGTGTTAGGTAGGTTAGGTGCCGTGTAGGATTGGGTTTTGGTTAGGGTGTTAGGTAGGTTAGGTGCCGTGTAGGATTGGGTTTTGGTTAGGTGTTAGGTAGGTTAGGTGCCGTGTAGGATTGGGTTTTGGTTAGGGTGTTAGGTAGGTTAGGTGCCGTGTAGGATTGGGTTTTGGTTAGGGTGTTAGGTAGGTTAGGTGCCGTGTAGGGTTGGGTTTAGGTTAGGTGTTAGGTAGGTTAGGTGCCGTGTAGGATTGGGTTTTGGTTAGGGTGTTAGGTAGGTTAGGTGCCGTGTAGGATTGGGTTTTGGTTAGGTGTTAGGTAGGTTAGGTGCCGTGTAGGATTGGGTTTTGGTTAGGGTGTTAGGTAGGTTAGGTGCCGTGTAGGATTGGGTTTTGGTTAGGGTGTTAGGTAGGTTAGGTGCCGTGTAGGATTGGGTTTTTGTTTGGTGTTAGGTAGGTTAGGTGCCGTGTAGGATTGGGTTTTGGTTAGGTGTTAGGTAAGTTAGGTGTTAGATAGGTTAGGTAGGTTAGGTGTTAGGTAGGTTAGGTGCCGTGTGTGATTAGGTTTTGGTTAGGGTGTTAGGTAGTGTGGGCGTGGTAGTTCAAGTGGTCTCACGTTCAGACTAAAGACCACGGATATAATCCTTGGTCTTACTTATTACACTTTATAAGTTCAAATTTCAAATTTAGCACCCGCAGGGCCCACTAGTAAGGTGTAGATTTAGGTTATGTAGTTTTTAATTTATTTACTTAAATTTTTATTCAGTTAGGAGCGATGGGGGCCCGCTGGCAGCTTGCTGCCAGCGGCTTCATCTAAGTCCCAGAGGCAAAACGTTAGTTTTGCGGGACTTGTACGAAGTATTTCTGTAAAATCGAAGATTTCTAGGATAGATTTTTTATTTTCTCCACATTTAGAGCAGCGCTTGTAAATTAATAAAACATGCAAACACACCAAACGCTTCTAAATTGATAAAACAATAAAATTGAACGGGTAATTCATTTTCCATTAAATAATAAAAAATCGTGCCCCAGGTGTAAATCCTGTAAATGGGATATAACAATTTATGAACGTGATTCCTTGAATAAGTCAAACTGTCAGTTTCAAGAACAAATATTCACTTAAACTAGACATAAAAAGTATTATTCATTCATTTTGAGTGATTCTTCAGTTATCGATTAGTCAATGATTTGTAGTCAAGTCAATATAATTATCAATAGCTTTAATTGACAAATATAATGCTTTTTGTGACGTCTCCATTACAGAATATCATTCATCACATTTTAGAAATGAACCAAAAAAGATATAACAAGAATCGCTGATTCTAAATAATTGCACATTGTATTACGATATATATTCATATATTCATATATTCGATTTTTTTAATTGAGCACGTATAATAAACAAACCGGTCCAATGCTTACAACTGCAAATTTGGAAGAACTGTCAATCGATTGGTTCACTTATCAACATAAGTACCAATTTATACTCATTATATGCAACACATATGCAACAATTTTTGCAGTTACACCTGGGGCACGATTTTTTATTATTTAATGGAAAATGAATTACCCGTTCAATTTTATTGTTTTATCAATTTAGAAGCGTTTGGTGTGTTTGCATGTTTTATTAATTTACAAGCGCTGCTCTAAATGTGGAGAAAATAAAAAATCTATCCTAGAAATCTTCGATTTTACAGAACTATATTCTATAATATATAATATATTCTTGTAAAATCGAAGATTTCGACTATAGATTTTTTATTTTCTATATATTTAGAGTAGCGCTTGTAAATTAATAAAACATGCAAACAAACCTAACGCTTCTAAATTGATGAAACAAGAAAATCAAATTGTTAATTCATTTGCCAATAAATAATAAAAAATCGTGCCCCAGGTGTAACTGCAAGAATTGTGGCATATTTGTATCTTCAAATGCAACAACAATCTGAGTTAGGTTCGATCGAACTCTAGCCTGTTTCTGGTATATTTAATCCTTGCCATCTGACACTTCATGGCTGTGTATTTGCAGCCTCTCACATCACGCTAACCTTGTGCCTGTGAGCATTAAACTATTTAACTCCTGTTTACCATTATTTTCATTCTTGTGCCTGCGTGAATTCATCAGATTTGTTACTATCTATAATCCAAAGTGCAACTATTTATAATCAATGATTCTTGTTATATCTTTTTGGTTCATTTCTTTGATGACATTTCATTTCTGCCATGGGAGACGTCACAAAAAAACATTATATTGATCAATTAATGCTATTGCTAATGGTCTTGACTTGACTGCAAATCATTGACTAAACGATAACTGAAGACTCAATCAAAATGAATGAATAATGCTTTTTTCTTCTGGTTTGAAAACCTTGAGTTACTTGAACTTACAGTTTGGCTTATTCAAGGAATCAAATTCCTAGGTTCTTATCTCACTTTGACTGAACTTACACCTGGGGCACGATTTTTTATTATTTATTGGCAAATGAATTAACAATTTGATTTTCTTGTTTCATCAATTTAGAAGCGTTAGGTTTGTTTGCATGTTTTATTAATTTACAAGCGCTACTCTAAATATATAGAAAATAAAAAATCTATAGTCGAAATCTTCGATTTTACAAGAATATATTGCATCGATTTTCAATACGTGTTCTGAACATGTACCAAAGCAAGCCCAAAACACTCTGGAAAGCTACAATTGTCTTAAGACAAAGTTTCTTCAGGCAGTAGTTCAAAGGGCACAATACGGCTCCATTCCAGTGCAGAAATCCAAACCAAAGTACGATTCCATTAGCCATTTGCTCACAAGACACAATATGGCTACATGATCATGATCATAACTATTACCAGTTCGTTGTAGACAAATTCTAGCATACAGACAAACAATATTTGTTATATGAGAAAATAGATTGTCCAGAAAACTTACGAAATAGCATCCACAGATATATAACAGTGTAGCACCGTTAGTACCTAGTTCGTCTTTGCATAACCGATTTACCACCGTGTAAAAACTTTAGGAAGAAGACCATCACTTCAGTTTGTTAATCTTCCCCTTTGACTTAGGCTTCTTTCGAAATTTGATTTATATTAACTTTTTGAATGTTGGCGGAATCAATTATAGAAGGTCGAGCCAGAGTTTGCTTCATGCTAGTGCCCACCACTCGTGGTCAACTTGTTCAGCGTCAATCACTTGTGGTTTATCATTGAATTGAACACGATTGGTCGTATCAACGTTCACATCTGGCAATGGTGGTTGACGATTGTCTAATGCCACGGGATGGTTCAGGTTCGATTCCTGGTTTTGATTCTTCCGATTCCTCTAGTAGGACAATCTGATTATGAAGGGATACAGCAACTCCATGTTGCCAATTTTCGGTTTAGTATCTTCCAACTGATAATAAGGAATTGACTAGTGGAGAGATCGATTGATTCAATTAGTAATTGGGGTTAAAGGTAGAAATTCAGTGATCGAACTCACAACGTGACGTTACAGCTCATCCTTTGCAAAGTACTGTAGCGGTTAAAGTACGGTGCAGATGGTTCTTCACCCTGCCCTTCCGATGCTGATCTAGTCATTTACAGAGATGAATCCGGAACAGAATGCGGCATTGGTTCTGATTTTTGTCGTCTTTCAAAATGGCATAGAATTACATATGCTGAAATGTTCAAGCTTCTGTCATTGCAGGTTGAAAAGGAGGGCGATTCTTTCTGAAGAAGGAGATTTGTCGGGTACGAGTGGTGGCCAGTGGTGTTTATATTGCTAATTGTGGTGCAATTCGGCAAAACAAACCTTGCTCAATATGCTTCATTTCAAGCGCAGAAATCCAAACCAAAGCACGATTCCATTCGTCAATTTGAACACAAAAGAAAACCGAACCTAATTTGAGTACGTTGTTGACAAACACAATGTGTTTATGCAGCATCGAGCAGTAAACAAGACCGTCCACAAATGACGTTTGTTTACACTCAAATTACGCATTTAACAACAAATAAGACAAACACACACGAGCACAGCAACGTATTCAGAAGTTTAACACACAAACATGCGCGAAATTGATTTCACGTGTGATTTTTTTTTTTTTCCGGAAAATTATGGTCAATTTATTGATAAAAATGAAATTACAAAGAATATATAGTGTAGAGGAAAGAGAAAAGGAAAGTAGAAAGAGTGATAGCAATAATGATAATATAAATAGTAGAAGTAAATAATAAAATTATCAAAAACAACAATAATAATAACAATGAAATTGAAGGTAATTATAAACAGAGGTAATGCTTGACTAGGGTATTGGAAGATCCCATGATCTGTACTTGATAATCATGTCATAGGAATCACACGCACAGTCAATGATCATATCTTCGATCATTTGAGGTGACATACTAAAGGTGTCCTTGAGTAGGTTGAGACACACGTTGTGTATGGCACCACGAGATCCGAAGATTAATCCATAAGTAAGCAGTTCGGTGACGTAAGTGTGGCCTTCACTGTGGAGCCATTCGATTATACTTGGCTTGATAGCATTGTACTTTTCTCTCTTGATCTCGTCGTACTTGTCTAAACTATCAGCACGAACCTCGTAACTGACACCGACATCAAGACAGTAAGCCGTGCCTCGACCTGCTTTAACGAGAATAAGATCAGGTTTCAGGTATTCATTTTCGCCAAAGTTGATCCTCTTCTCGCGGTAGCATCTGTTGTAGAAACGACGAACATGCATTTCAATCTTGGCTAACAAACCATCATGACGTTCGTTCTGAGTAGACCTGGTGAGTTCACATTCGTTAAGGATGTGGAACATCGTCTTGGGTTTTGCACAGTGGAGACACCATTCATCTCTATCGACCATGAAGCCGGCTCGGATCTGCAGTAGCTTACGTTTCTTCTCTGGGTCAATGTTGGTCATACCTGATAGGTGCTTGTTCACCAACGATCCACCAATCAGAAAGCACAGGTGACCACCATTAATTCGACACATATCATTTAGCAGTCTGCACTGGTTGTTGTTCTCAGCTGGGCACAGTCGATTGACTCTTGAAATTTCGTCACGAAACCATTTTCCTTTCGTTATTCCACGCACAAACCAGGAATTAGAGTTCGATAATCTGACCATTCTGTTGAGCGCAATTCTGGGCACATCGAACCTTAGTTGAGTCAAAGCGAGCCCTCCTAACTTGTGAGACAAGTAGAAGAATGAGGTTGGAGTGTCGTGGGAGAGATTAAGGATTTTCTTGACTGAGTTCCTGATGCGCAAATCAAGTTGGCTCAAGTTGGAGTTGAGAGACTTTTCATGGATTAGACGATGGATTGTTTCTGGAATCAAATGGTTACGTATCAGTTAAACCTTTTGATAAGGAGACAAGTTGGAGGTGACTACTTTGTGCAATTTGAAGCTAATTCTAGTAGAGTCAAGTCTGTTCGAATCGTCATTATCGATGATGGCACCAAGGTAGCGAAAGTCAGTTACAGATGAAATTACTTCTCCACCAATCGATACTTGTTCATCGGTACCAAATAGAACTGTCTTTGTTGCATTTATCGAGAGGCCAACTTTGCGGTAGATTTCTATCGAAATTGCAGCAAGTACACTCAACTCGTTTGTGTTCTTGCCACATAGTAGAGAGTCATCGGCAAACGCTAAACAGCGAAGAAGCTTTCCATCGATTGGGATTCCCATATTACACTGGTCCAGAGTACGTAGCAGTTGATCGATCACCAGGTTAAATAGAATTGGACTGAGGGGGTCGCCCTGTTTGACACCCCTGCGAATCCATATTTTCCTGGACAGTTGACCTCTAATTTTGATCACAGTAGAGCAATCGAGATACATGTTACGAAGGAGAATCATGTCATCGTGCATTAGCCCATTAGCTTTACAAATTGCAAATATTGCATCTTGACTGACCGAATCGAATGCCTTCGACACATCGATTGCCGCCATACAGGCATTCTGGTGAGAGAGGTGTCGACACACTGTTATAGCTTCATGGGTTCCATCCATCGGGAGAAAACCTTTCTGACAAGGGTGAGGCACTAATCGATCCTGGAGACGGCGAGCCATGATTGCGGACAACGTACGATAAGCAATGGAACCCACTGTAATTGGGCGGTAATCAGATGGAAGTGTAGATGACTTTTTCGGGATCAGAGAAGTGAACGACTTCCTCCAGTCTGATGGAATATCTTTAACCCACAAGCAGGCATTCATCATTACTTTTACAACATGCAGGTGGTAAAGAAGATCAGTCGAACGGAATCCATCAGGGCCTGGTGAAGATTTTTTCTTAATCCTTAAATGATAAGAGACATCTTTATGGTCGATGTATTGCATGACGGATATTGAGTCCGGAGTGTTGACTTGAATAGGGACAAGGAGGTTGCCAGTGTGAACACTCAGGATCTGGTTAAAGTATGAGTAGGCCACTTCGATATCCAGTTCCGAGTGTACTTCACCACGAGTCAGGTTACACCATACTTTTTTACTATCTTTGGTAAAAAGTTCTTGAAGGTCAGATAGAGTGGAGGGCTCGGCTGAGGTAGTTGACTCAGTTGGCTGAGTTGTTACATTAGAAGCAGTTGGTATCGTAGGTGAGGAGTCACAGTTTGCGGCATTCACACGACGTCTTCTACGTCTTCTGTTACGTTTCCCGAGTACTCGACATAGTTCATACCACAGCTGGTCGATTGATGCAAGGCCAAAGTATAACTTTATTGCAACAACTCTAAGCTTGTCATCAAATGTGTTCATGATGTCAGACCAGAAGCCCTTTGCGAGGGTGGGACGATGGGTTGATGGAATGAACTGATTGGGCTCTTTTGGAACATATTCAGGAATGACGTTGGAGCACCATTGCTGATGACCAGTGACATTTGCAAAGCTTTTGAAGTGGATCTTTTTGCATTGAGAACAACGAAATCGTGAGGAGATTGAGTGTGATGTCTCGAGATGAGCAAAAAGTTTCTTGGCACTGATGAATTGGTCGTTACATTTGATACACATATTGAGTTTGTCTGCATTCTTGTTTCTTTAACATTGGTTCGATGGTAATGGCACTGAAGTGGTCACATGACGATGAAACATGACATTCGTTACATTTGAAAAAGTAGAAATAGTTGACGCGTTCTATTTGAAGTTCATTTCTTGGTTCTAGACTGGGGGTTGGAGATATTGGCGTTGTTAATGTTGTTGACTATTCGATTGGTCGATCTAGCAGGAGCCATAGTCAGTGTTACTAGTTCTCCAACGGATGTACCTCTGGTACTCGGTACAGGATGGATCAAATGTAGAATGGGCGGTGTTTGCGAAGCCTTTACGTTTGCAATTTGCACAACATAGTATTTTCGTTGTACAGTCTTTCACACTGTGACCCGTGAGATTGCATTTAGCGCACACACGGTCTTTGATCTTGTCTTTGTTGAAGCAATTTGCTTCCTTGTGACCAGGAACGAGGCAACATGGACAGAATGGAGCGTCTAAACATTCAACAACTCTTGATGCGGTCCAGTTTGACAGGTATAATTTTGAGCCTTTAACTCTTCTGAAGCAAGCAGGGTCCACTTCATAAACGAGATGTCGGTGGTCACTTTTCTTCGATTCGGTAGCATGCAGGTAACGGCAGATTGACGCGTTCAAGGCGTGTTCAACTTCCTCCTTTGACACTTCTGTAGGTACGAACAATATTTTGACTCACGGCATAAATTTGGCTTTGTCTACAATTGCAATTTCACTATGCTTCTGGAACAGTTCAATCAAACTATCCTGCTCATGAGAGTAAAGTACTCTAGAACCATCCGCGAGTTTCTTACTGTCACAGATGGTGATTTCCTTAGGGCGAGGGATTTTCTTTAAAAGTACTTCAATGTCATTGTTCGAGTCGACTGGTTTGATTCTTATCGTTGGAACCGGTTGCTTCTTCTTGCTGGTAGCTTTGGGCATGGATGCTGAAGTAGACGGTATCGATACAGACGAAGGCTTAGTCACTTTGTTTGAAACAAACTTGGGTTGATTCGTTTTGAGATGCTTAGTTGCAGCGTTTGAGTAATTTTGTGCAGATTGAGGAGATTGCAAAACAGAGGACACAGAAGAGACTGAACAGTCGATTTGCTTAGGAATTGTTGAACACGAATTTGGCGGCGGAGTGAGAACACTATGTACTTGCAGTAGTTGGAGAAGCTCAGTATTTTGTTTTTGCAGAGTATTGACAGTGGCAAGCAATTCAGAGGAATCTTTAGAGATCAGTTTTACTTCCTGTTTGAGATCTTTAAGTTCATTGAATAGCATAATTGCCAAAGGTAGATCATTACAGTTGGCAGCTTTGGCGTAACCAACAATTCCTAGAAACTTCTCGATCAGTACCTTCTTGGTGTCGTTGGAAAGGGCAAGAGGTGAAATGTTTGAAATTGACGATAGAAGATGGTCTATGTTTGCTTCAAGTGTTGACATGTCCTCAATCACCGAGGGCTCAATGTCTGTGGCGTTGAAGTCAACAGTTGAGTCGCTGCTAGGTTGTATATGAAGGTCGGCACAATTGCAGAAGGTCTGATCATGAGGGTTGTGCTTCATTGGTTGATTGTTTGTTTGTTTTCACTCAAATTACGCATTTAACAACAAATAAGACAAACACACACGAGCACAGCAACGTATTCAGAAGTTTGACACACAAACATGCGCGAAATTGATTTCACGTGTGATTTTTGGTTTTCTGCGCATTTGGCCAAAAACATGGGCATTTCACATAGTACATGTGATTGCGTCACTAACTTCTACAATTCAAGTGCTCCTCCTTGCTGGTGGGCAAAAGACACACCTCCTCCACTTCTACAATGACGTCCCCAAAAGGCTTAAAATGTACCAAATTTTTTGGGGCACTAGCGCCCAATGGGAAAAATACATGGAAAAGCGTTAGTTTACCTAGCAAAAATAACTAAAAAATCTAATTAAATTTATTTGAAAAATGACCATATTCAAAAACTGCATATTAAAAACTGCAAAACACCAACGTAAACATTGAGGAAACTCGTACGTGAACATTTGCAACCATCGAAAAACATCGCTATACCTTATTCATTCTCAAGTAAGACACTAATTCTCGTAGATTCACTTCATATCAACTAATTAAAACATCTAACAGGGTGGTGGGTAGAGTAATACTCAAATACCAAATCAAAAACCAAAAATCTCCAACGTAAACATTGAGAAAACTCGTACGTGAACATTTGCGATCATCGAAAAAAAATCGCTATACCTTATTCATCCTCAAGTAATACACTAATTCTCGTAGATTCACCTCAGATCAACTAATTAAAACACATAAGAGGGTGGTGGGTAGAGTAATACTCGAATACCAAACCAAAAACCAAAAATCTCCAACGTAAACATTGAGGAAACTCGAATGTGAACATTTGCGATCATCGAAAAAAATCGCTATACCTTATTCATCCTCAAGTAAGACACTAATTCTCGTAGATTCACTTCATATCAACTAATTAAAACACCTAAGAGGGTGGTGGGTAGAGTAATACTCAAATACCAAACCAAAAAACCAAAAATCTCCAACGTAAACATTGAGAAAACTCGTACGTGAACATTTGCGATCATCGAAAAAAAATCGCTATACCTTATTCATCCTCAAGTAATACACTAATTCTCGTAGATTCACCTCAGATCAAATAATTAAAACACCTAAGAGGGTGGTGGGTAGAGTAATACTCGAATACCAAACCAAAAACCAAAAATCTTCAACGTAAACATTGAGGAAACTCGTGCTCAAACAGTTTGGATAGTAACAAATCATAGTACCCCAGAATATATCCACTTTTAACTTTACAATTTCATAGCAGTACGTCACATCATTGAAATTAAATATATAATAGAACGTGGGATGCATTACAACTCTAAAACAATGTCAAAAACTGCAAAACACCAACGTAAACATTGAGGAAACTCGTGCTCAAACAGTTTGGATAGTCGCAAATCATAGTACCCCTGAATATATCCACTTTTAACTTCACAATTTCATAGCTGTACGTCAGATGTTTGAAATTAAATATATAATAGAACGTGGGATGCATTACAACTCTAGAACAATGTCAAAAACTGCAAAACACCAACGTAAACATTGAGGAAACTCGAACGTGAACATTTGCAACCATCGAAAAACATCGCTATACCTTATTCATCCTCAAGTAAGACACTAATTCTCGTAGATTCACTTCATATCAACTAATTAAAACACCTAAGAGGGTGGTGGGTAGAGTAATACTCAAATACCAAACCAAAAACCAAAAATCTCCAACGTAAACATTGAGGAAACTCGAATGTGAACATTTGCGACCATCGAAAAACATCGCTATACCTTATTCATCCTCAAGTAAGACACTAATTCTCGTAGATTCACTTCTTATCAACTAATTAAAACATCTAACAGGGTGGTGGGTAGAGTAATACTCAAATACCAAATCAAAAAACCAAAAATCTCCAACGTAAACATTGAGGAAACTCGTACGTGAACATTTGCAACCATCGAAAAACATCGCTATACCTTATTCATCCTCAAGTAAGACACTAATTCTCATAGATTCACTTCATATCAACTAATTAAAACATCTAACAGGGTGGTGGGTAGAGTAATACTCAAATACCAAACCAAAAACCAAAAATCTCCAACGTAAACATTGAGGAAACTCGAATGTGAACATTTGCGATCATCGAAAAACATCGCTATACCTTATTCATCCTCAAGTAAGACACTAATTCTCGTAGATTCACTTCATATCAACTAATGAAAACACATAACAGGGTGGTGGGTAAAGTAATACTCAAATAACAAACCAAAAACCAAAAATCTCCAACGTAAACATTGAAGAAACTCGAATGTGAACATTTGCGACCATCGAAAAACATCGCTATACCTTATTCATCCTCAAGTAAGACACTAATTCTCGTAGATTCACTTCATATCAACTAATTAAAACACCTAAGAGGGTGGTGGGTAGAGTAATACTCAAATAACAAACCAAAAACCATATACCATATACCAAATGCTCATTGGACACAGGCACACACTCATACACACTGATGTGATTGTCCATGGAATTAATTTCATAAAATGCACACCTCTGTGAACATTTAGAGCCCACATGAGCCTTACAAAAGCATTACACAACCCTACCATAAGCCAATCAATGATATTTTAATTGAAAAATGATTATACTAAAATGGCAATGTCTGATTGTTCCTTTGACAATATAGCTAATGTCTTTTAAGATTATGATTTTTGGGACTAGGAAAAATAATCCTGACATAAATTTCTAGCAGTTGGGCATGTGTCTTCACAGCCACGAATTTAATAAGATTCAAAAAACAAACACACAATATGCTCTACCTCAGTCAACTCACAGTGAGTGGGGAAAAACAAAAAGATTGTAGAGCATTAGATAACGGGTGCAAAAGGTGGTAGAGCATGATTATTAACCTTCATGGGTTCGATATCTACAGATTAGACACTTTAATTAGCCAAAATGATCAAATCCTCGACCAATAGGATTCAAAAAACAAACACACAATGTGCTCTCTCTCTCTCTCTCTCTTTCAGTCAACTCACAGTGAGTGGGGTTAAACAAAAACATTTGCGATCATCGAAAAAAATCGATATCCTTAATTTAACCTCAAGTAATACACTAAATATCGTAGATTCACCTCAGATCAACTAATTAAAACACCTAAGAGGGTGGTGGGTAGAGTAATACTCAAATACCAAACCAAAAACCAAAAATCTCCAACGTAAACATTGAGGAAACTCGTGCTCAAACAGTTTGGATAGTCGCAAATCATAGTACCCCTGAATAAATCCACTTTTAACTTCACAATTTCATAGCTGTACGTCAGATCATTGAAATTAAATATATAATAGAACGTGGGATGCATTACAACTCTAAAACAATGTCAAAAACTGCAAAACACCAACGTAAACATTGAGGAAACTCGTGCTCAAACAGTTTGGATAGTCGCAAATCATAGTACCCCTGAATATATCCACTTTTAACTTCACAATTTCATAGCTGTACGTCAGATCATTGAAATTAAATATATAATAGAACGTGGGATGCATTACAACTCTAGAACAATGTCAAAAACTGCAAAACACCAACGTAAACAATGAGGAAACTCGTGCTCAAACAGTTTGGATAGTCGCAAATCATAGTACCCCTGAATATATCCACTTTTAACTTCACAATTTCATAGCTGTACGTCAGATGTTTGAAATTAAATATATAATAGAACGTGGGATGCATTACAACTCTAGAACAATGTCAAAAACTGCAAAACACCAACGTAAACATTGAGGAAACTCGTACGTGAACATTTGCAACCATCGAAAAACATCGCTATACCTTATTCATTCTCAAGTAAGACACTAATTCTCGTAGATTCACTTCATATCAACTAATTAAAACATCTAACAGGGTGGTGGGTAGAGTAATACTCAAATAACAAACCAAAAACCAAAAATCTCCAACGTAAACATTGAGGAAACTCGAACGTGAACATTTGCGACCATCGAAAAACATCGCTATACCTTATTCATCCTCAAGTAAGACACTAATTCTCGTAGATTCACTTCATATCAACTAATTAAAACATCTAACAGGGTGGTGGGTAAAGTAATACTCAAATACCAAACCAAAAACCAAAAATCTCCAACGTAAACATTGAGGAAACTCGAATGTGAACATTTGCGACCATCGAAAAACATCGCTATACCTTATTCATCCTCAAGTAATACACTAATTCTCGTAGATTCACTTCATATCAACTAATTAAAACACATAAGAGGGTGGTGGGTAGTGTAATACTCAAATAACAAACCAAAAACCAAAAATCTCCAACGTAAACATTGAGGAAACTCGAATGTGAACATTTGCGATCATCGAAAAAAATCGCTATACCTTATTCATCCTCAAGTAATACACTAATTCTCGTAGATTCACTTCATATCAACTAATTAAAACACCTAAGAGGGTGGTGGGTAGAGTAATACTCAAATACCAGGATTATTTTTCCTAGACCCAAAAATCATAATCTTAAGACATTAGCTATATTGTCAAAGGAACAATCAGACATTGCCATTTTAGTGTAATCATTTTTCAATTAAAATATCAGTGATTGGCTTATGGTAGGGTTGTGTCATGCTTTTTCTATAGCTCATGTAGGCTCTAAATGTTCACAGAGGTGTGCATTTTATGAAATTAATTCCATGGACAATCACATACAGTGCCCTCTCTCAGTCAACTCACAGTGAGAGAGTGGGAATACAAAAGGATTGTAGAGCATTAGAAAACGGGTGCAAAAGGTGGTAGAGCATGATGAAATACCTTCATGGGATCGCTATCTACTGATTAGACACTTTTACTAGCCAAAATGATCAAATCCTCGACCAATGGGATACAAAAAACCCAAAAATCTCCAACGTAAACATTGAGGAAACTCGTACGTGAACATTTGCAACCATCGAAAACATCGCTATACCTTATTCATCCTCAAGTAAGACACTAATTCTCGTAGATTCACTTCATATCAACTAATTAAAACATCTAACAGGGTGGTGGGTAGAGTAATACTCAAATACCAAACCAAAAACCAAAAATCTCCAACGTAAACATTGAGGAAACTCGTACGTGAACATTTGCGATCATCGAAAAAAATCGCTATACCTTATTCATCCTCAAGTAATACACTAATTCTCGTAGATTCACTTCATATCAACTAATTAAAACACATAAGAGGGTGGTGGGTAGTGTAATACTCAAATAACAAACCAAAAACCAAAAATCTCCAACGTAAACATTGAGGAAACTCGAATGTGAACATTTGCGACCATCGAAAAACATCGCTATACCTTATTCATCCTCAAGTAATACACTAATTCTCGTAGATTCACTTCATATCAACTAATTAAAACACATAAGAGGGTGGTGGGTAGTGTAATACTCAAATAACAAACCAAAAACCAAAAATCTCCAACGTAAACATTGAGGAAACTCGAATGTGAACATTTCAGGGGTACTATGATTTGCGACTATCCAAACTGTTTGAGCACGAGTTTCCTCAATGTTTACGTTGGTGTTTTGCAGTTTTTGACATTGTTTTAGAGTTGTAATGCATCCCACGTTCTATTATATATTTAATTTCAAACATCTGACGTACAGCTATGAAATTGTGAAGTTAAAAGTGGATATATTCAGGGGTACTATGATTTGCGACTATCCAAACTGTTTGAGCACGAGTTTCCTCAATGTTTACGTTGGAGATTTTTGGTTTTTGGTTTGGTATTTGAGTATTACTCTACCCACCACCCTCTTAGGTGTTTTAATTAGTTGATCTGAGGTGAATCTACGATATTTAGTGTATTACTTGAGGTTAAATTAAGGATATCGATTTTTTTCGATGATCGCAAATGTTTTTGTTTAACCCCACTCACTGTGAGTTGACTGAAAGAGAGAGAGCACATTGTGTGTTTGTTTTTTTAATCCTATTGGTCGAGGATTTGATCATTTTGGCTAATTAAAGTGTCTAATCTGTAGATATCGAACCCATGAAGGTAAATAATCATGCTCTACCACCGTTTGCACCCGTTTTCTAATGCTCTACAATCTTTTTGTATTCCCACTCACTCACTGTGAGTTGACTGAGGTAGAGCACATTGTGTGTTTGTTTTTTGAATCTTATTAAATTCGTGGCTGTGAAGACACATGCCCAACTGCTAGAAATTTATGTCAGGATTATTTTTCCTAGTCCCAAAAATCATAATCTCAAAAGACATTAGCTATATTGTCAAAGGAACAATCCGACATTGCCATTTTAGTGTAATCATTTTTCAATTAAAATATCAGTGATTGGCTTATGGTAGGGTTGTGTCATGCTTTTCTATAGCTCATGTGGGCTCTAAATGTTCACAGAGGTGTGCATTTTATGAAACAAATTCCATGGACAATCACATCAGTGTGTATGAGTGTGTGCCTGTGTCCAATGAGCATTTGGTATATGGTATATGGTTTTTGGTTTGTTATTTGAGTATCACTCTACCCACCACCCTCTTATGTGTTTTAATTAGTTGATATGAAGTGAATCTACGAGAATTAGTGTATTACTTGAGGATGAATAAGGTATAGCGATGTTTTTCGATGATCGCAAATGTTCACATTCGAGTTTCCTCAATGTTTACGTTGGAGATTTTTGGTTTTTGGTTTGTTATTTGAGTATTACACTACCCACCACCCTCTTATGTGTTTTAATTAGTTGATATGAAGTGAATCTACGAGAATTAGTAAATTACTTGAGGATGAATAAGGTATAGCGATTTTTTTCGATGATCGCAAATGTTCACATTCGAGTTTTCTCAATGTTTACGTTGGAGATTTTTGGTTTTTGGTTTGTTATTTGAGTATTACACTACCCACCACCCTCTTATGTGTTTTAATTAGTTGATATGAAGTGAATCTACGAGAATTAGTGTATTACTTGAGGATGAATAAGGTATAGCGATTTTTTTTCGATGGTCGCAAATGTTCACATTCGAGTTTTCTCAATGTTTACGTTGGAGATTTTTGGTTTTTGGTTTGTTATTTGAGTATTACACTACCCACCACCCTCTTAGGTGTTTTAATTAGTTGATATGAAGTGAATCTACGAGAATAAGTGTCTTACTTGAGGTTAAATTAGGGATAACAATGTTTTTAGATGGTCTCAAATGTTCAATTACGAGTTTTCTCAATGTTTACGTTGGAGATTTGTTGTTTTTGGTTTGGTATTCGAGTATTACTCTATCCCACACCCTGTAATGTGTTTTAATTTGTAGATCTGAAGTAAATCTAGGAGAATTAGTGTCTTACTTGAGGTTAAATTAGGGATAACAATGTTTTTAGATGGTCTCAAATGTTCAATTACAAGTTTTCTCAATGTTTACGTTGGAGATTTGTTGTTTTTGGTTTGGTATTCGAGTATTACTCTATCCCACACCCTGTAATGTGTTTTAATTTGTAGATATAAAGTGAATCTACGAGAATTAGTGTCTTACTTAAGGTTAAATTAGGGTTTATGTTTAGGTTTTATGTTGCGTGTGTTTACATTGTACAATTCAATGATTGACTTATGACTTGGTCGAGGATTTGATCATTTTGGCTAATAAAAGTGTCTAATCAGTAGATACCGAACCCATGAAGGTAACCCATCATGCTCTACCACCTTTTGCACCCGTTTTCTAATGCTCTACAATCCTTTTGTATTCCCACTCTCTCAATGTGAGTTGACTGAGAGAGGGCACATTGTGTGTTTTCGTTTTTTGTATCCCATTGGTCGAGGATTTGATCATTTTGGCTAGTAAAAGTGTCTAATCAGTAGATACCGAACCCATGAAGGTAACCCATCATGCTCTACCACCTTTTGCATCCGTTTTCTAATGCTCTACAATCCTTTTGTATTCCACACTCACTGTGTGTTGACTGTGGGAGAGAGCACATTGTGTGTTTTCGTTTTTTGTTTCCCATTGGTCGAGGATTTGATCATTTTGGCTAGTAAAAGTGTCTAATCAGTAGATACCGAACCCATGAAGGTAACCCATCATGCTCTACCACCTTTTGCATCCGTTTTCTAATGCTCTACAATCTTTTTGTATTCCCCCACTCACTGTGAGTTGACTGAGGGAGAGAGCACATTGTGTGTTTGTTTTTTGAATCTTATTAAATTCGTGGCTGTGAAGACACATGCCCAACTGCTAGAAATTTATGTCAGGATTATATTTCCTAGTCCCGAGAATCATAATCTTAAAAGACATTAGCTCTATTGTCAAAGGAACAATCAGACATTGCCATTTTAGTATGATTAAGTGACAAAGTTTTTAACTGTCAAATGGTAGTTTTTTAATTCGATGTTCACATTTGTAGTGGAAATGTTGTCCTAAATTGTTAATTTGCGTATGAAATAAAAAATCCACTCTTTAAATTGGGTGTTGGCGGCGTGTTAATCAGATCCACGTTGTCCAAAAACATTAGCTATATTGTTCAAGTACGAGTTTTCTCAATGTTTACGTTGGAGCTTTGTTGTTTTTGGTTTGGTATTCGAGTATTACTCTATCCCACACCCTGTAATGTGTTTTAATTTGTAGATCTGAAGTGAATCTACGAGAATTAGTGTCTTACTTGAGGATAAATTAGGGATATCGATGTTTTTAGATGGTCGCAAATGTTCAATTACGAGTTTTCTCAATGTTTACGTTTGAGATTTGTTGTTTTTGGTTTGGTATTCGAGTATTACTCTATCCCACACCCTGTAATGTGTTTTAATTTGTAGATCTGAAGTTAATCTACGAGAATTAGTGTATTACTTGAGGTTAAATTAGGGATAGTGATGTTTTTAGATGGTCGCAAATGTTCAATTACGAGTTTTCTCAATGTTTACGTTGGAGATTTGTTGTTTTCTAATGCTCTACAATCTTTTTGTACTCCCCACTCACTGTGTGTTGACTGAGTTAGAGAGCAGAGTGTGTGTTTTCGTTTTTTGTATCCCATTGGTCGAGGATTTGATCATTTTGTCTAATAAAAGTGTCTAATCAGTAGATTTTGAACCCATGAAGGTAACCCATCATGCTCTACCAACTTTTTGCATCCGTTTTCTAATGCTCTACAATCTTTTTGTGTTCCTTACTCACTGTGTGTTGACTGAGGGAGAGCACATTGTGTGTTTGATTTTTGAATAATATTGGTCGAGGATATGATCATTTTGATTAATGATAGAATGAACGGAATAGCCAAAAAATGAAAATTATATGGACGAGGTGAAGCGTGATTTGTTAAAAAAATCAAAGAAATTCATTCCCCAACTTTCATGTCAACTTGAGAAAAAGTTTCCGGCAATATATTTCCTTCCAATGTTTTTTTTTTCAATGTAGTCTTTTATTAAGAAGAACGAGAAATACAGCAAATAGATAGGATAGATTGAAGAAAATGAAAGTTTAAAGTAAGTAATAATAATAGGAATAATAATAAAGATAAAGATATTTACAAAGTAATTACAATCGTTGACAAAGAATTCTTGATAAAGTTATGGAGGATTCCATGATCTATACTTCGTGATCATATCGTGCGAGTCACACGCACAATCCACCATCATTCGTTCGATCAAACGTGGCGCCATTTGAAAGGTGTCCTTTAATATGTTCAGACAAACATTATGGATGGAACCACGGGAGCCGAAGATAAGTCCATACACTTGGAGATCTGTAACTTTAGAGTGTTTAACTTCGGATCGAATCCACTCAATGATGCTTGGCTTTATCTGGTTGTACTTGTTGCGCTTGTGCTTGTCGTATTCATCCAAACTGTTGGCGCGTAGTTCGTAACTCACGCCCACGTCAAGGCACATCGCCAAGTTGCGTTCTGGTTTCACTAGTATTAGGTCCGGGACAAGGTATTTGCGACCCATTTCATCTGACAGAGTGCCCGGGACATCATCTTCCTGGTAGTAGATTCTTTTCTCTCTGTAGCATTTCAAATTGTGAGTTCGGAGATGAGTTTCGATTTGATCGAGTAGCTTGTCATGTCGTTTTCCTTGATCAGACTTGGTCAAAATGCACTGGTTCAATATATGGAACATTGATTTCTCAGTGTTACAGTGCAGACACCACTCATCTCGATTGACCATTGCACCAGCGCGAATACCCATAAGTTTCCTTTTCTTGTCTTCCTGGAGATCGGTTAGGCCTGAGAGGTGTTTGTTTACTAGCGAGCCGCCTATCAGAAGATAAATGTGGCCATCGTTGATCTTGCGAATGTCTCTGAGTAATCGTTCTTGATTGTCGTTATTGGCTGGGCACAGACGATTCACTCGAGAGATTTCATTCCGAAACCACCGGGATTCAGTTGTCGCTCTGACAAACCAGGAGCTGGAATGAGACAACCTCAGCATGCGTTTGAGAGCGATTCTGGGTACATCATAGCGAAGCTGTGGCAGAGCGAGCCCTCCTAGCTTGTGTGCCAAGTAGAAGAATGAAGTGGGCGTTTCCATCGGCAGCGAGAGAGTTCGCTTAACAACGAATCGAATTCTTTGGTCGATTCCTCTCAGGGTAGAATCCAATGATTTCTCGTGGATAAGGCGGTGGATCATCTCCGGGATTAGGTGATTCCTGATGAGATACATCTTCTGGTTGGGATGGAGTTCGGCTGTGCTTACTCGGTGAAGCTTGAAACAGACATCAGTTGGCTTGAAACGATGCGAGTTGTCATTATCGATTATGGCGCCAAGGTAGCGGAAAGATGACACGGGCACGATCAGTTCACCATCGATCGATGCTGATTCGTCTGTTCGTCTGTCCAATGTCCACTGTTGTCTCATGTCGATTTGATTTATTGCACAGTACAGAAGATAATTAACTCGGGTCTAGTACTTTGTGACTGGTTGTTCAATTGAAAATTAATATAAATTACATTTTTCCTTCCAATGTTCACGGTTGTCTCATGTCGATTTGATTTATTGCACAGTACAGAAGATAATTAACTCGGGTCTAGTACTTTGTGACTGGTTGTTCAATTGAAAATTAATATAAATTACATTTTTCCTTCCAATGTTCACGGTTGTCTCATGTCGATTTGATTTATTGCACAGTACAGAAGATAATTAACTCGGGTCTACTACTTTGTGACTGGTTGTTCAATTGAAAATTAATATAAATTACATTTTTCCTTCCAATGTCCACTGTTGTCTCATGTCGATTTGATTTATTGCACAGTACAGAAGATAATTAACTCGGGTCTAGTACTTTGTGACTGGTTGTTCAATTGAAAATTAATATAAATTACATTTTTCCTTCCAATGTTCACGGTTGTCTCATGTCGATTTGATTTATTGCACAGTACAGAAGATAATTAACTCGGGTCTACTACTTTGTGAATGGTTGTTCAATTGAAAATTAATATAAATTACATTTTTCCTTCCAATGTCCACTGTTGTCTCATGTCGATTTGATTTATTGCACAGTACAGAAGATAATTAACTCGGGTCTAGTACTTTGTAACTGGTTGTTCAATTGAAAATTAATATAAATTACATTTTTCCTTCCAATGTTCACGGTTGTCTCATGTCGATTTGATTTATTGCACAGTACAGAAGATAATTAACTCGGGTCTAGTACTTTGTGACTGGTTGTTCAATTGAAAATTAATATAAATTACATTTTTCCTTCCAATGTTCACGGTTTTCTCATGTCGATTTGATTTATTGCACAGTACAGAAGATAATTAACTCGGGTCTAGTACTTTGTGACTGGTTGTTCAATTGAAAATTAATATAAATTACATTTTTTCCTTCCAATGTTCACGGTTGTCTCATGTCGATTTGATTTATTGCACAGTACAGAAGATAATTAACTCGGGTCTACTACTTTGTGACTGGTTGTTCAATTGAAAATTAATATAAATTACATTTTTTTCCTTCCAATGTTCACGGTTGTCTCATGTCGATTTGATTTATTGCACAGTACAGAAGATAATTAACTCGGGTCTACTACTTTGTGACTGGTTGTTCAATTGAAAATTAATATAAATTACATTTTTCCTTCCAATGTTCACGTTTGTCTCATGTCGATTTGATATATTGCACATTGTAAATGACAATTAACTCGGGTCTAGTTTCCTCAATGTTTACGTTGGAGATTTTTGGTTTTTGGTTTGGTATTTGAGTATTACTCTACCCACCACCCTCTTATGTGTTTTAATAAGTAGATATGAAGTGAATCTACGAGAATTAGTGTATTACTTGAGGATGAATAAGGTATAGCGATGTTTATCGATGATCGCAAATGTTTTTGTTTTCCCCCACTCACTGTGAGTTGACTGATGGAGAGAGGGCACTGTGTGTGGTTAGTCAATTTGTTTTTGAATCCTATTGGTTAAGGATTTGATCATTTTGGCTAATTAAAGTGTCTAATCAGTTGATACCGATCCCATGAAGGTAATTCATCATGCTCTACCACCTTTTGAACAAGTTTTCTTATGCTCTACAATCTTTTTGTATTCCCACTCACTGTGAGTTGACTGAGGTAGAGCACATTGTGTGTTTTATTCAATACTGTCTTGTTTATGGCTTATGGTTGGGTTGTGTAATGCTTTTGTAGGGCACATGTGGGCTCTAAATGTTCACAGAGGTGTGCATTTTATGAAAAGATTTCCATATCGGTGCTGCGTTGCATCAAAACTAATGATATGGACAATCTAAGCGAAATATCTAATTAGTTTTCAATTAACATATCAATGATTGGCTTATGGTATTGTTGTGTAATACCTTTGTATGGCTTATGTGGGCTCTAAATGTTCACAGTGGTGTGCATTTGATGATAATTATTCCATATCGGTGCTGCGTTGCGATACACTAATGATATGAACAATCTAAGCGATGGAAATTGGCTTAATCTAGCCAATTTCCATTGCCGAGCTAAGCTTGTTCATCAAAATAGCCGATACAATTGGTATCGGCCATGGAAATTGGCTGAATCTAGCCAATTTCCAATGTATCGGCAATGGAAATTGGCTGAATCTAGCCAATTTCCAAGGTATCGGCAATGGAAATTGGCTAATTGGAAATCATCAACACCACATTTACATCAGTTTGTGTGTGAGTGTGTGTCTGTGTCCAATGAGCATTTGGCATATGAAGGTTGTGTAACACTACCTTTGTCAGGTTGGTCACAATGCACAACAGTCATCATCACCACATCAGTGAGTGAGTGAGTGTGTGTCTGTGTCCAATGAGCATTTGGTATTTGGTATTTCACTTTTATAGTGCAAATGTTGTCCTAAATTGTTAATTTGCTTACAAAATTAAAAGATCCACTCTCTAAATTGGGTGTTGGCCGCGTGAAAATAAGATCCACGTTGTCCAAAGTTTTCCACACCCAGGGCACCGTGTATGATTAGGTGAGCAGAGTGTGTGTTTTTGTTTTTTGAATCCTATTGGTCGAGGATTTGATCATTTTGGCTAATAAAAGTGTCTAATCAGTAGATACCGATCCCATGAAGGTAATTCTTCATGCTCTACCACCGTTTGCACCCGTTTTCTAATGCTCTACAATCTTTTTGTTTTTCCCCACTCACTGTGAGTTGACTGAGGTAGAGCACATTGTGTGTTTGTTTTTTTAATCTTATTAAATTCGTGGCTGTGAAGACACATGCCCAACTGCTAGAAATTTATGTCAGGATTATTTTTCCTAGTCCCGAGAATCATAATCTTAAAAGACATTAGCTATATTGTCAAAGGAACAATCAGACATTGCCATTTTAGTATGATTAGGTGAAAAGCTTTTTAACTATCAAATGCTAGTTTTTTGATTCGATGTTCACATTTGTAGTGCAAATGTTGTCATAAATTATTAATTTGCGTATGAAATAAAAGATCCACTCTCTAAATTGGGTGTTGGCTGCGTGATAATAAGATCCACGTTGTCCAAAGTTTGTATTCTCCACTCACTGTGAGTTGACTGAGAGAGAGGGCACTGTGTGTTTGGTCAATACTGTCATGTTTATGGCTTATGGTAGGGTTGTGTAATGCTTTTGTAGGGCACATGTGGGCTCTAAATGTTCACAGAGGTGTGCATTTTATGAAAAGATTTCCATATCGGTGCTGCGTTGCATCAAAACTAATGATATGGACAATCTACGCGTAAAATCTAATCATTTATCAATTAAAATTTCAATGAAAGAAATTCATTCCCCAACTTCTTTGTCAACTTGAGAAAAAGTTTCCGGCAATATATTTCCTCAATGTTTACGTTGGAGATTTTTGGTTTTTGATTTGGTATTTGTGTATTACTCTACCCACCACCCTGTTAGATGTTTTAATTAGTTGATAAGAAGTGAATCTACGAGAATTAGTGTCTTACTTGAGAATGAATAAGGTATAGCGATGTTTTTCAATGGTTGCAAATGTTCACGTACGAGTTTCCTCAATGTTTACGTTGGAGATTTGCAGTTTTTGACATTGTTCTAGAGTTGTAATGCATCCCACGTTCTATTATATATTTAATTTCAAACATCTGACGTACAGCTATGAAATTGTGAAGTTAAAAGTGGATATATTCAGGGGTACTAAGATTTGCGACTATCCAAACTGTTTGAACACGAGTTTCCTCAATGTTTACGTTGGTGTTTTGCAGTTTTTGACATTGTTCTAGAGTTGTAATGCATCCCACGTTCTATTATATATTTAATTTCAATGATCTGACGTACAGCTATGAAATTGTGAAGTTAAAAGTGGATATATTCAGGGGTACTATGATTTGCGACTATAAAAACTGTTTGAGCACGAGTTTCCTCAATGTTTACGTTGGTGTTTTGCAGTTTTTGACATTGTTTTAGAGTTGTAATGCATCCCACGTTCTATTATATATTTAATTTCAATGATCTGACGTACAGCTATGAAATTGTGAAGTTAAAAGTGGATATATTCAGGGGTACTATGATTTGCGACTATCCAAACTGTTTGAGCACGAGTTTCCTCAATGTTTACGTTGGAGATTTTTGGTTTTTGGTTTGTTATTTGAGTATTACTCTACCCACCACCCTCTTAGGTGTTTTAATTAGTTGATCTGAGGTGAATCTACGATATTTAGTGTATTACTTGAGGTTAAATTAAGGATATCGATTTTTTTCGATGATCGCAAATGTTTTTGTTTAACCCCACTCACTGTGAGTTGACTGAAAGAGAGAGAGAGCACATTGTGTGTTTGTTTTTTGAATCCTATTGGTCGAGGATTTGATCATTTTGGCTAATTAAAGTGTCTAATCTGTAGATATCGAACCCATGAAGGTTAATAATCATGCTCTACCACCGTTTGCACCCGTTTTCTAATGCTCTACAATCATTTTGTTTTCCCCACTCACTGTGAGTTGACTGAGGTAGAGCATATTGTGTGTTTGTTTTTTGAATTTTATTAAATTCGTGGCGGTGAAAACACATGCCCAACTGCTAGAAATTTATGTCAGGATTAATTTTCCTAGACCCAAAAATCATAATCTTAAAAGACATTAGCTATATTGTCAAAGGAACAATCAGACATTGCCATTTTAGTGTAATCATTTTTCAATTAAAATATCAGTGATTGGCTTATGGTAGGGTTGTGTAATGCTTTTGTAATGCACATGTGGGCTCTAAATGTTCACAGAGGTGTGCATTTTATGAAATTAATTCCATGGACAATCACATCAGTGTGTATGAGTGTGTGCCTGTGTCCAATGAGCATTTGGTATATGGTATATGGTTTTTGGTTTGGTATTTCAGTATTACTCTACCCACCACCCTGTTAGGTGTTTTAATTTGTTGATCTGAGGTGAATCTACGAGGATTAGTGTCTTACTTGAGGATAAATAAGGTATAGCGATGTTTTTCGATGGTTGCAAATGTTCACGTACGAGTTTCCTCAATGTTTACGTTGGAGATTTTTGGTTTTTTGTTTTGTTATTTGAGTATTGCTCTACCCACCACCCTCTTAGGTGTTTTAATTAGTAGATATGAAGTGAATCTAAGATATTTAGTGTATTACTTGAGGTTAAATTAAGGATATCGATTTTTTCGATGATCGCAAATGTTTTTGTTTAACCCCACTCACTGTGAGTTGACTGAAAGAGAGAGAGAGCACATTGTGTGTTTGTTTTTTGAATCCTATTGGTCGAGGATTTGATCATTTTGGCTAATAAAAGTGTCTAATCTGTAGATATCGAACCCATGAAGGTTAATAATCATGCTCTACCACCGTTTGCACCCGTTTTCTAATGCTCTACAATCATTTTGTTTTCCCCCACTCACTGTGAGTTGACTGAGGTAGAGCATATTGTGTGTTTGTTTTTTGAATCTTATTAAATTCGTGGCTGTGAAAACACATGCCCAACTGCTAGAAATTTATGTCAGGATTAATTTTCCTAGACCCAAAAATCATAATCTTAAAAGACATTAGCTATATTGTCAAAGGAACAATCAGACATTGCCATTTTAGTGTAATCATTTTTCAATTAAAATATCAGTGATTGGCTTATGATAGGGTTGTGTCATGCTTTTCTATAGCTCATGTAGGCTCTAAATGTTCACAGAGGTGTGAATTTTATGAAATTAATTCCATGGACAATCACATCAGTGTGTATGAGTGTGTGCCTGTGTCCAATGAGCATTTGGTATATGGTATATGGTTTTTGGTTTGTTATTTGAGTATTACTCTACCCACCACCCTCTTAGGTGTTTTAATTAGTTGATCTGAGGTGAATCTACGAGGATTAGTGTCTTACTTGAGGATAAATAAGGTATAGCGATGTTTTTCGATGGTTGCAAATGTTCACGTACGAGTTTCCTCAATGTTTACGTTGGAGATTTTTGGTTTTTGTTTTGTTATTTGAGTATTGCTCTACCCACCACCCTCTTAGGTGTTTTAATTAGTTGATATGAAGTGAATCTACGAGAATTAGTGTCTTACTTGAGGATGAATAAGGTATAGCGATGTTTTTCGATGGTCGCAAATGTTCACATTCGAGTTTCCTCAATGTTTACGTTGGAGATTTTTGGTTTTTGGTTTGTTATTTGAGTATTACTTTACCCACCACCCTGTTAGGTGTTTTAATTAGTTGATATGAAGTGAATCTACGAGAATTAGTGTATTACTTGAGGATGAATAAGGTATAGCGATGTTTTTCGATGGTCGCAAATGTTCACATTCGAGTTTCCTCAATGTTTACGTTGGAGATTTTTGGTTTTTGGTTTGGTATTTCAGTATTACTCTACCCACCACCCTCTTAGGTGTTTTAATTAGTTGATATGAAGTGAATCTACGAGAATTAGTGTCTTACTTGAGGATGAATAAGGTATAGCGATTTTTTTCGATGATCGCAAATGTTCACGTACGAGTTTCCTCAATGTTTACGTTGGAGATTTTTGGTTTTTGGTTTGGTATTTGAGTATTACTCTACCCACCACCCTCTTAGGTGTTTTAATTAGTTGATCTGAGGTGAATCTACGATATTTAGTGTATTACTTGAGGTTAAATTAAGGATATCGATTTTTTTCGATGATCGCAAATGTTTTTGTTTAACCCCACTCACTGTGAGTTGACTGAAAGAGAGAGAGAGAGAGCACATTGTGTGTTTGTTTTTTTTAATCCTATTGGTCGAGGATTTGATCATTTTGGCTAATTAAAGTGTCTAATCAGTAGATATCGAACCCATGAAGGTAAATAATCATGCTCTACCACCTTTTGCACCCGTTATCTAATGCTCTACAATCTTTTTGTTTTCCCCACTCACTGTGAGTTGACTGAGGTAGAGAGCACATTGTGTGTTTGTTTTTTGAATCCTATTAAATTCATGGCTGTGAAAACACATGCCCAACTGCTAGAAATTTATGTCAGGATTATTTTTCCTAGACCCAAAAATCATAATCTTAAAAGACATTAGCTATATTGTCAAAGGAAAAATCAGACATTGCCATTTTAGTGTAATCATTTTTCAATTAAAATATCAGTGATTGGCTTATGGTAGGGTTGTGTCATGCTTTTCTATAGCTCATGTAGGCTCTAAATGTTCACAGAGGTGTGCATTTTATGAAATTAATTCCTTGGACAATCACATCAGTGTGTATGAGTGTGTGCCTGTGTCCAATGAGCATTTGGTATATGGTATATGGTTTTTGGTTTGTTATTTGAGTATTACTCTACCCACCACCCTCTTAGGTGTTTTAATTAGTTGATCTGAGGTGAATCTACGAGAATTAGTGTATTACTTGAGGTTAAATTAAGGATAGCGATGTTTTTCGATGGTCGCAAATGTTCACGTACGAGTTTCCTCAATGTTTACGTTGGAGATTTTTGGTTTTTGGTTTGTTATTTGAGTATTACTCTACCCACCACCCTCTTAGGTGTTTTAATTAGTTGATATGAAGTGAATCTACGATATTTAGTGTATTACTTGAGGTTAAATTAAGGATATCGATTTTTTTCGATGATCGCAAATGTTTTTGTTTAACCCCACTCACTGTGAGTTGACTGAAAGAGAGAGAGAGCACATTGTGTGTTTGTTTTTTGAATCCTATTGGTCGAGGATTTGATCATTTTGGCTAATTAAAGTGTCTAATCAGAAGATACCGATCCCATGAAGGTAATACATCATGCTCTACCACCTTTTGCACCCGTTATCTAATGCTCTACAATCTTTTTGTTTTCCCCACTCACTGTGAGTTGACTGAGGTAGAGCACCTTGTGTGTTTGTTTTTTGAATCTTATTAAATTCGTGGCTGTGAAGACACATGCCCAACTGCTAGAAATTTATGTCAGGATTATTTTTCCTAGTCCCCAGAATCATAATCTTAAAAGACATTAGCTATATTGTCAAAAGAACAATCAGACATTGCCATTTTAGTGTAATCATTTTTCAATTAAAATATCAGTGATTGGCTTATGGTAGGGTTGTGTAATGCTTTTGTAGGGCACATGTGGGCTCTAAATGTTCACAGAGGTGTGCATTTTATGAAATTAATTCCTTGGACAATCACATCAGTGTGTATGAGTGTGTGCCTGTGTCCAATGAGCATTTGGTATATGGTATATGGTTTTTGGTTTGTTATTTGAGTATTACTCTACCCACCACCCTCTTAGGTGTTTTAATTAGTTGATCTGAGGTGAATCTACGAGAATTAGTGTATTACTTGAGGATGAATAAGGTATAGCGATGTTTTTCGATGGTCGCAAATGTTCACGTACGAGTTTCCTCAATGTTTACGTTGGAGATTTTTGGTTTTTGGTTTGTTATTTGAGTATTACTCTACCCACCACCCTCTTAGGTGTTTTAATTAGTTGATATGAAGTGAATCTACGAGAATTAGTGTATTACTTGAGGATGAATAAGGTATAGCGATTTTTTTCGATGATCGCAAATGTTCACATTCGAGTTTCCTCAATGTTTACGTTGGAGATTTTTGGTTTTTGGTTTGTTATTTGAGTATTACTCTACCCACCACCCTGTTAGATGTTTTAATTAGTTGATATGAAGTGAATCTACGAGAATTAGTGTCTTGCTTGAGGATGAATAAGGTATAGCGATGTTTTTCGATGGTTGCAAATGTTCACGTACGAGTTTCCTCAATGTTTACGTTGGAGATTTTTGGTTTTTGGTTTGTTATTTGAGTATTACTTTACCCACCACCCTGTTAGATGTTTTAATTAGTTGATATGAAGTGAATCTACGAGAATTAGTGTATTACTTGAGGATGAATAAGGTATAGCGATGTTTTTTCGATGATCGCAAATGTTCACATTCGAGTTTCCTCAATGTTTACGTTGGAGATTTTTGGTTTTTGGTTTGTTATTTGAGTATTACACTACCCACCACCCTCTTATGTGTTTTAATTAGTTGATATGAAGTGAATCTACGAGAATTAGTGTATTACTTGAGGATGAATAAGGTATAGCGATTTTTTTCGATGATCGCAAATGTTCACGTACGAGTTTTCTCAATGTTTACGTTGGAGTTTTTTGGTTTTTTGGTTTGGTATTTGAGTATTACTCTACTTACCACCCTCTTAGGTGTTTTAATTAGTTGATATGAAGTGAATCTACGAGAATTAGTGTATTACTTGAGGATGAATAAGGTATAGCGATTTTTTTCGATGATCGCAAATGTTCACGTACGAGTTTCCTCAATGTTTACGTTGGAGATTTTTGGTTTTTGGTTTGTTATTTGAGTATTACACTACCCACCACCCTCTTATGTGTTTTAATTAGTTGATATGAAGTGAATCTACGAGAATTAGTGTATTACTTGAGGATGAATAAGGTATAGCGATTTTTTTTCGATGATCGCAAATGTTCACATTCGAGTTTCCTCAATGTTTACGTTGGAGATTTTTGGTTTTTGGTTTGTTATTTGAGTATTACACTACCCACCACCCTCTTATGTGTTTTAATTAGTTGATATGAAGTGAATCTACGAGAATTAGTGTATTACTTGAGGATGAATAAGGTATAGCGATTTTTTTTCGATGATCGCAAATGTTCACGTACGAGTTTCCTCAATGTTTACGTTGGAGATTTTTGGTTTTTTTGTATCCCATTGGTCGAGGATTTGATCATTTTGGCTAGTAAAAGTGTCTAATCAGTAGATAGCGATTCCATGAAGGTATTTCATCATGCTCTACCACCTTTTGCACCCCTTTTCTAATGCTCTACAATCCTTTTGTATTCCCACTCTCTCACTGTGAGTTGACTGAGAGAGGGCACTGTATGTGGTTGGTCAATATGTTTTTGTATCCCATTGGTCGAGGATTTGATCATTTTGGCTAGTAAGTGGGAAGTACAAAAAGATTGTAGAGCATTAGAAAACGGGTGCAAAAGTTGGTAGAGCATGATGGGTTACCTTCATGGGTTCGATATCTACTGATTAGACACTTTTACTAGCCAAAATGATCAAATCCTCGACCAATGGGATACAAAAACGAAAACACACACTCTGCTCTCTCCCTCAGTCAACACACAGTGAGTGGGGAGTACAAAAAGATTGTAGAGCATTAGAAAACGGATGCAAAAGGTGGTAGAGCATGATGGGTTACCTTCATGGGTTCGATATCTACTGATTAGACACTTTTATTGCTCAAAATGATCAAATCCTCGACCAAGTCATAAGTCAATCATTGAATTGTACAATGTAAACACACGCAACATAAAACATAAACATAAACCCTAATTTAACCTTAAGTAAAACACTAATTCTCGTAGATTCACTTTATATCTACAAATTAAAAACACATTACAGGGTGTGGGATAGAGTAATACTCGAATACCAAACCAAAAACAACAAATCTCCAACGTAAACATTGAGAAAACTTGTAATTGAACATTTGAGACCATTTAAAAACATTGTTATCCCTAATTTAACCTCAAGTAAGACACTAATTTTCCTAGATTTACTTCAGATCTACAAATTAAAACACATTACAGGGTGTGGGATAGAGTAATACTCGAATACCAAACCAAAAACAACAAATCTCCAACGTAAACATTGAGAAAACTCGTAATTGAACATTTGAGACCATCTAAAAACATTGTTATCCCTAATTTAACCTCAAGTAAGACACTAATTCTCGTAGATTCACTTCAGATCTACAAATTAAAACACATTACAGGGTGTGGGATAGAGTAATACTCGAATACCAAACCAAAAAACAACAAAGCTCCAACGTAAACATTGAGAAAACTCGTACTTGAACAATATAGCTAATGTTTTTGGACAACGTGGATCTTATTATCACGCCGCCAACACCCAATTTAGATAGTGGATCTTTTATTTCATACGCAAATTAACAATTTAGGATAACATTTGCACTACAAATGTGAACATCGAATTAAAAAAACTAGCATTTGACAGTTAAAAATTTTTTTCATTTAATCATACTAAAATCGCAATGTCTGATTGTTCCTTTGACAATAGAGCTAATGTCTTTTAAGATTATGATTTTTGGGACTAGGAAATATAATCCTGACATAAATTTCTAGCAGTTGGGCATGTGTCTTCACAGCCACGAATTTAATCAGATTCCAAAAACAAACACACAATGTGCTCTACCTCAGTCAACTCACAGTGAGTGGGGGAAAACAAAAAAAATTGTAGAGCATTAGAAAACGGGTGCAAAAGTTGGGAGAGCATGATGGGTTACCTTCATGGATTCAATATCTACTGATTAGACACTTTTATTAGCCAAAATGATCAAATCCTCGACCAATGGCATTCAAAAAACGAAAACACACACTCTGCTCTCTCCCTCAGTCAACACACAGTGAGTAAGGAACACAAAAAGATTGTAGAGCATTAGAAAACGGATGCAAAAGTTGGTAGAGCATGATGGGTTACCTTCATGGGTTCAAAATCTACTGATTAGACACTTTTATTAGCCAAAATGATCAAATCCTCGACCAATGGCATTCAAAAAACGAAAACATTAACGATAAACGATATGGAATTATTATCATCAAATTCACACCTTTGTGAACATTTAGAGCCCACATGAGCAATACAAAAGCATTACACAACCTTACCACAAGCCAATCAATGATACTTTAATTGAAAACTGATTAGATATTTCGCATTGATCGTCCATATCATTAGTTTTAATGCAACGCAGCACCGATATGGAATTATTATCATCAAATTCACACCTTTGTGAACATTTAGAGACCACATGAGCAATACAAAAGCATCACACAACCCTACCATAAGCCATCTTTGAAAATTCGAGTCAATATATTTGTATACAACTTTCGAGCATTGCTGCAGCAAAATATCTGCGTGGCACTATTGATTGATTTTACTTGGGCACTATTTAGTTGGACCGTTTAACTTCAAAACTAGCTCAAATGGAACACTGAAATGTGCTCTCTCCCACAGTCAACACGCAGTGAGTGGGGGAAAAACAAAAAGATTGTAGAGCATTAGAAAACAGATGCCAAAGGTGACTCGGGACTAGGAAAAATAATCCTGACATGTGCCAGTAAGTAACAGTAACAGTAACAGGCATAACGTCTAAATACGACATAAACACACTCAACATAAACAAACCGCCACCGCCATCTAGTGCTTTATCAGTCAAACTTTTACTGTTAATGAGTGTGTTCACATGTCATCATGCGCTTATCACCAGTTGATAAGAAAAACACATGTTTTGTTGTTGTATGTGTGTCTATGTTTTAGTTCTTTTTAGCAAACTCAACAATCCTTTTCTGGAACGTACCTCAACACCCCTGCCCTTACTACATTATATGACCAACTAATGAACTATTTAAAGTCCACCAGTGAATTCTACTAGTGTCCAATTCCACCAGCTAAAACAGTTCTCTTTAACTAAAAAGCCCATTGTCATCTCTGTTGTGTTCCTAATTTATCCGAATCCTAGGGAATCCATCATCACCAGTGCCAGAACCACCTAACAAATCTATTCTCTAATTTTTTACGCATCCAACCATATATCGCTTGTTATCGTACTCGTTCCAGAACGGACAGAATCACAAAGTACTAGACCCGAGTTAATTGTCTTCTGTACTGTGCAATATATCAAATCGACATGGGACAACAGTGGACATTGGAAGGAAAAATGTAATTTATATTAATTTTCAATTGAACAACCAGCCAATTTCCATCGCTTAGATTGTCCATATCATTAGTTTATCGCAACGCAGCACCGATATGGAATAATTATCATCAAATGCACACCACTGTGAACATTTAGAGCCCACATGTGCCCTACAAAAGCATTACACAAACCAACCATAAGCCAATCATTGATATTTTAATTGATAAATGATTAGATTTTAAGCGTAGATTGTCCATATCATTAGTTTTGATGCAACGCAGCACCGATATGGAAATCTTTTCATAAAATGCACACCACTGTGAACATTTAGAGCCCACATGAGCTATACATTTGGTTGCGGCAATGGAAATTGGTTGAATCTAGCCAATTTCCATCTAGTCAATATGTTTGTATACAACTTTCGAGCATTGCTGTAGCAAAATATATGCGTGGGCCTATTGAATTTACTTGGGCATTATTTAGTTGGACCGTTTAACTTCAAAACTAGCCCAAATGGAACACTGAAATGTCCTTCCAAATACTAATGGGATTCAAAAAACAAACACACAATGTGCTCTCTCCATCAGTCAACTCACAGTGAGTGGGGAACACAAAAGGTTTGTATACAACTTTCGAGCATTGCTGTAGCAAAATATATGCGTGGGCCTATTGAATTTACTTGGGGATTATTTAGTTGGACCGTTTAACTTCAAAACTAGCCCAAATGGAACACTGAAATGTCTTTCCAAATACTAATGGGATTCAAAAATCAAACACACAATGTGCTCTCTCCATCAGTCAACTCACAGTGAGTGGGGAACACAAAAGGTTTGTATTCAACTTTCGAGCATTGCTGTAGCAAAATATATGCCAGGGCCTATTGAATTTACTTGGGCATTATTTAGTTGGACCGTTTAACTTCAAAACTAGCCCAAATGGAACACTGAAATGTCCTTCCAAATACTAATGGGATTCAAAAAACGAAAACACACAATGTGCTCTCTCCATCAGTCAACTCACAGTGAGTGGGGGAAAACAAAAAGATTGTAGAGCATTAGAAAACGGATGCAAAAGTTGGTAGAGCATGATGGGTTACCTTCATGGGATCGGTATCTACAGATTAGACACTTTAATTAGCCAAAATGATCAAATCCTCGACCAATAGGATTCAAAAAACACACAATTTAATTTTTCGCTTTCGAGTACACTAAAATGGCAATGTCTGATTGTTTCTTTGACAATATAGCTAATGTCTTTTAAGAATATGATTCTCGGGAATAGGAAAAATAATCCTGACATAAATTTCTAGCAGTTGGGCATGTGTCTTCACAGCCACGAATTTAATAAGATTCAAATACAAAGATTGGAATATCGAGTACACTAAAATGGCAATGTCTGATTGTTCCTTTGACAATATAGCTAATGTCTTTTAAGATTATGATTTTTGGGACTAGGAAAAATAATCCTGACATAAATTTCTAGCAGTTGTGCATGTGTCTTCACAGCCACGAATTTAATAAGATTCAAATACAAAGATTGGAATATTGAGTACACTAAAATGGCAATGTCTGATTGTTCCTTTGACAATATAGCTAATGTCTTTTAAGATTATGATTCTAGGGACGTTGAAAAATAATCCTGACATAAATTTCTAGAAGTTGTGCATGTGTCTTCACAGCCACGAATTTAATAAGATTCAAAAAACAAACACACAATGTGCTCTACCTCAGTCAACTCACAGTGAGTGGGGAAAACAAAAAGATTGTAGAGCATTAGAAAACGGGTGCAAAAGGTGGTAGAGCATGATGAATTACCTTCATGGGATCGCTATCTACTGATTAGACACTTTTACTAGCCAAAATGATCAAATCCTCGACCAATGGGATACAAAAACATATTGACCAACCACATACAGTGCCCTCTCTCAGTCAACTCACAGTGAGAGAGTGGGAATACAAAAGGATTGTAGAGCATTAGAAAAGGGGTGCAAAAGGTGGTAGAGCATGATGAAATACCTTCATGGAATCGCTATCTACTGATTAGACACTTTTACTAGCCAAAATGATCAAATCCTCGACCAATGGGATACAAAAACATATTGACCAACCACATACAGTGCCCTCTCTCAGTCAACTCACAGTGAGAGAGTGGGAATACAAAAGGATTGTAGAGCATTAGAAAACGGGTGCAAAAGGTGGTAGAGCATGATGAAATACCTTCATGGGATCGCTATCTACTGATTAGACACTTTTACTAGCCAAAATGATCAAATCCTCGACCAATGGGATACAAAAAACCAAAAATCTCCAACGTAAACATTGTGGAACATTTGCGATCATCGAAAAAAATCGCTATACCTTATTCATCCTCAAGTAATACACTAATTCTCGTAGATTCACTTCATATCAACTAATTAAAACACATAAGAGGGTGGTGGGTAGTGTAATACTCAAATACCAAACCAAAAACCAAAAATCTCCAACGTAAACATTGAGAAAACTCGTACGTGAACATTTGCGATCATCGAAAAAAATCGCTATACCTTATTCATCCTCAAGTAATACACTAATTCTCGTAGATTCACTTCATATCAACTAATTAAAACACATAAGAGGGTGGTGGGTAGTGTAATACTCAAATACCAAACCAAAAACCAAAAATCTCCAACGTAAACATTGAGAAAACTCGTACGTGAACATTTGCGATCATCGAAAAAAATCGCTATACCTTATTCATCCTCAAGTAATACACTAATTCTCGTAGATTCACTTCATATCAACTAATTAAAACATCTAACAGGGTGGTGGGTAGAGTAATACTTAAATAACAAAACAAAAACCAAAAATCTCCAACGTAAACATTGAGGAAACTCGTACTTGAACATTTGCAACCATCGAAAAACATCGCTATACCTTATTTATCCTCAAGTAAGACACTAATCCTCGTAGATTCACCTCAGATCAACTAATTAAAACACCTAAGAGGGTGGTGGGTAGAGTAATACTCAAATAACAAACCAAAAACCATATACCATATACCAAATGCTCATTGGACACAGGCACACACTCATACACACTGATGTGATTGTCCATGGAATTAATTTCATAAAATGCACACCTCTGTGAACATTTATAGCCTACATGAGCTATAGAAAAGCATGACACAACCCTACCATAAGCCAATCACTGATATTTTAATTGAAAATTGAGTATACTAAAATGGCAATGTCTGATTGTTCCTTTGACAATATAGCTAATGTCTTTTAAGATTATGATTTTTGGGACTAGGAAAAATAATCCTGACATAAATTTCTAGCAGTTGGGCATGTGTCTTCACAGCCACGAATTTAATAAGATTCAAAAAAACAAACACACAATATGCTCTACCTCAGTCAACTCACAGTGAGTGGGGGAAAACAAAAAGATTGTAGAGCATTAGAAAACGGGTGCAAACGGTGGTAGAGCATGATTATTAACCTTCATGGGTTCGATATCTACAGATTAGACACTTTTACTAGCCAAAATGATCAAATCCTCGACCAATGGGATACAAAAACATATTGACCAACCACATACAGTGCCCTCTCTCAGTCAACTCACAGTGAGAGAGTGGGAATACAAAAGGATTGTAGAGCATTAGAAAACGGGTGCAAAAGGTGGTAGAGCATGATGAAATACCTTCATGGGATCGCTATCTACAGATTAGACACTTTTACTAGCCAAAATGATCAAATCCTCGACCAATGGGATACAAAAACATATTGACCAACCACATACAGTGCCCTCTCTCAGTCAACTCACAGTGAGAGAGTGGGAATACAAAAAGGATTGTAGAGCATTAGAAAACGGGTGCAAAAGTTGGTAGAGCATGATGGGTTACCTTCATGGGATCGGTAAAATGATAAAATCCTTGACCAATAGGATTCAAAAAACAAACACACAATGTGCTCTCTCCATCAGTCAACTCACAGTGAGTGGGGAACACAAAAGGTTTGTATACAACTTTCGAGCATTGCTGTAGCAAAATATATGCGTGGGCCTATTGAATTTACTTGGGGATTATTTAGTTGGACCGTTTAACTTCAAAACTAGCCCAAATGGAACACTGAAATGTCCTTCCAAATACTAATGGGATTCAAAAAACGAAAACACACAATGTGCTCTCTCCATCCGTCAACTCACAGTGAGTGGGGAAAAACAAAAAGATTGTAGAGCATTAGAAAACGGGTGCAAAAGGTTGGTAGAGCATGATGAGTTACCTTCATGGGATCGGTATCTACTGATTAGACACTTTTACTAGCCAAAATGATCAAATCCTCGACCAATAAGATTCAAAAAACAAACACACAATGTGCTATCTCCATCAGTCAACTCACCGTGAGTGGGGAACACAAAAAGGTTTGTAAACAACTTTCGAGCATTGCTGTAGCAAAATATATGCGTGGGCTTATTGAATTTACTTGGGGATTATTTAGTTGGACCGTTTAACTTTAAAACTAGCCTATATGAAACACTGAAATGTTTTTTCAAATACTAATGGGATTCAAAAAAACGAAAACACACAATGTGCTCTCTCCATCAGTCAACTCACAGTGAGAGGGGAACACAAAAGATTTGTAGAGCATTAGAAAACGGATGCAAAAGTTGGTAGAGCATGATGGGTTACATTCATGGGTTCGGTATCTAAAGATTAGACACTTTAATTAGCCAAAATGATCAAATCCTCGACCAATATGATTCAAAAAACAAACACACAATGTGCTCTCCATCAGTCAACTCACAGTGAGAGGGGAACACAAAAGATTTGTAGAGCATTAGAAAACGGATGCAAAAGTTGGTAAAGCATGATGGGTTACCTTCATGGGATCGGTATCTACAGATTATACACTTTAATTAGCCAAAATGATCAAATCAGCGACCAATAGGATTCAAAAAACAAACACACAATGTGCTCTCTCCATCAGTCAAATTACAGTGGGTGGGGAACACAAAAGGTTTGTATACAACTTCCGAGCCATGCTGTAGCAAAATATATGCGTGGTCCTATTGAATTTACATGGGGATTATTTAGTTGGACCGTTTAACTTTAAAACTAGCCCAAATGGAACACTGAAATGCCCTTCCATATACTAATTGGATTCAAAAAACGAAAACACACAATGTGCTCTCTCCATCAGTCAACTCACAGTGAGTAGGGAACACAAAAGGTTTGTATACAACTTTTGAGCATTGCTGTAGCAAAATATATGCGTGGGCCTATTGAATTTACTTTGGGATTATTTAGTTGGACCGTTTAACTTTAAAACTAGCCTATATGGAACACTGAAATGTCTATTCAAATACTAATGGGATTCAAAAAACGAAAACACACAATGTGCTCTCTCCATCAGTCAACTCACAGTGAGTGGGGAACACAAAAGATTTGTAGAGCATTAGAAAACGGATGCAAAAGTTGGTAGAGCATGATGGGTAACCTTCATGGGATCTGTATCTACAGATTAGACACTTTAATTAGCCAAAATGATCAAATCCTCGACAAACAGGATTAAAAAAACAAACCCACAATGTGCTCTCTACATCAGTCAACTCACAGTGAGTGGGGAACACAAAAGGTTTGTAGCGCATTAGAAAACGGATGCAAAAGGTGGTAGAGTATGATGAATGATGAAAAATCTCCAACGTAAACATTGAGGAAATATATTGCCGGAAACTTTTTCTCAAGTTGACAAAGAAGTTGGGGAATGAATTTCTTTCATTGAAATTTTAATTGATAAATGATTAGATTTTACGCGTAGATTGTCCATATCATGGAAATCAGTGGGAATACAAAAAGATTGTAGAGCATAAGAAAACTTGTTCAAAAGGTGGTAGAGTATGATGAATTACCTTCATGGGATCGGTATCAACTGATTAGACACATTAATTAGCCAAAATTATCAAATCCTTAACCAATAGGATTCAAAAACAAATTGACCAACCACACACAGTGCCCTCTCTCCATCAGTCAACTCACAGTGAGTGGGGGAAAAACAAAAAGATTGTAGAGCATTAGAAAACGGGTGCAAACGGTGGTAGAGCAAGAAGAATTACCTTCATGGGATCGGTATCTACCGATTAGACACTTTTATTAGCCAAAATGATCAAATCCTCGACCAATGGGATTCAAAAAACAAAAACACACACTCTGCTCACCTAATCATACACGGTGCCCTGGGTGTGGAAAACTTTGGACAACGTGGATCTTATTTTCACGCGGCCAACACCCAATTTAGAGAGTGGATCTTTTAATTTTATAAGCAAATTAACAATTTAAAACAACATTTGCACTATAAAAGTGAAATACCAAATACCAAATGCTCATTGGACACAGACACACACTCACTCACTCACTGATGTGGTGATGATGACTGTTGTGCATTGTGACCAACCTGACAAAGGTAGTGTTACACAACCTTCATATGCCAAATGCTCATTGGACACAGACACACACTCACACACAAGCTGATGTGGATGTGGTGATGATGATTTCCAATTAGCCAATTTCCATTGCCGATACCTTGGAAATTGGCTAGATTAAGCCAATTTCCATTGCTTAGATTGTCCATATCATTAGTTTTGATGCAGTTTTGCCATTTTAGTGTACTCGATATTCCAATCTTGGTATTTGAATTCTATTAAATTCGTGGCTGTGAAGACACATGCACAACTGCTAGAAATTTATGTCATGATTATTTTTCCTAGTCCCAAGAATCATAATCTTAAAAAGACATTAGCTATATTGTCAAAGGAACAATCAGACATTGCCATTTTAGGGTTTGTCACCTAATCATACACGGTGCCCTGGGTGTGGAACACTTTGGACAGCGTGGATCTTATTATCACGCAGCCAACACCCAATTTAGAGAGTGGATCTTTTATTTCATACGCAAATTAATAATTTAGGACAACATTTGCACTACAAATGTGAACATCGAATCAAAATGTCACCTAATCATACTTGACACTATACAGTATTGACAAAACACACACTCTGCTCTCCCTCAGTCAACTCACAGTGAGAGAGTGGGAATACAAAAAGATTGTAGAGCATTAGAAAACGGGTGCAAAAGGTGGTAGAGCATGATGAAATACCTTCATGGGATCGCTATCTACTGATTAGACACTTTTACTAGCCACCTTGATCAAATCCTTGACCAATAGGATACAAACACAAATTGACCAACCACATACAGTGCCCTCTCTCAGTCAACTCACAGTGAGAGAGTGGGAATACAAAAGGATTGTAGAGCATTAGAAAACGGGTGCAAAAGGTGGTAGAGCATGATGAAATACCTTCATGGGATCGCTATCTACTGATTAGACACTTTTACTAGCCAAAATGATCAAATCCTCGACCAATGGGATACAAAAACAAATTGACCAACCACATACAGTGCCCTCTCTCAGTCAACTCACAGTGAGAGAGTGGGAATACAAAAGGATTGTAGAGCATTAGAAAACGGGTGCAAAAGGTGGTAGAGCATGATGAAATACCTTCATGGGATCGCTATCTACTGATTAGACACTTTTACTAGCCAAAATGGAACACTGAAATGTCCTTCCAAATACTAATGGGATTCAAAAAACGAAAACACACAATGTGCTCTCTCCATCAGTCAACTCACAGTGAGTGGGGGAAAACAAAAAGATTGTAGAGCATTAGAAAACGGATGCAAAAGTTGGTAGAGCATGATGGGTTACCTTCATGGGATCGGTATCTACAGATTAGACACTTTAATTAGCCAAAATGATCAAATCCTCGACCAATAGGATTCAAAAAACAAATTGACCAACCACATACAGTGCCCTCTCTCAGTCAACTCACAGTGAGAGAGTGGGAATACAAAAGGATTGTAGAGCATTAGAAAACGGGTGCAAAAGGTGGTAGAGCATGATGAATTACCTTCATGGGATCGGTATCTACAGATTAGACACTTTAATTAGCCAAAATGATCAAATCCTCGACCAATAGGATTCAAAAAACAACAAAACTCCAACGTAAACATTGAGGAAATATATTGCCGGAAACTTTTTCTCAAGTTGACAAAGAAGTTGGGGAATTAATTTCTTTCGTCACACACTCACACACACACTGATGTGATCGTCCATATCATTAGTTTTGATGCAACGTAGCACCAATATGGTATTCGTTTCATAAAATGCACACCTCTGTGAACATTTAGAGACCACATGAGCCATACAAAAGCATATTACAACCCTACCATATGCAAATCATTTAAATATCAATGAAGAAATCTAGTAATTTTTCGCATTGATCGTCCATATCATTAGTTTTGATGCAACGTAGCACCGATATGGTATTCGTTTCAAAAAATGCACACCTCTGTTAACATTTAGAGCCCACATGAGCTATACAAAAGCATGGAAATATGATGAATCTAACCTATTTCCATGGAATAGATAAGCTTGTTCATCAAACAGCCGATACTTTTGGTATTGGCAATGGAAATATGATGAATCTAACCTATTTCCATGGAATAGATAAGCTTGTTCATCAAACAGCCGATACTTTTGGTATCTATACAGCGAAAAAGATTGTAGCGCATTAGAAAACGGATTCAAAAGGTGGTAGAGCATGATGAAATACCTTCATGGGATCGCTATCTACTGATTAGACACTTTTACTAGCCAAAATGATCAAATCCTCGACCAATGGGATACAAAAAACAACAAAACTCCAACGTAAACATTGAGGAAATATATTGCCGGAAACTTTTTCTCAAGTTGACAAAGAAGTTGGGGAATTAATTTCTTTCGACACACACTCACACACAAACTGATGTGGTGATGATGATTTCCAATTAGCCAATTTCCATTGCCAATACCAAAAGTATCGTCTGTTTGATGAACAAGCTTATCTCGGTCATGGAAATTGGCCAGATTCAGCCAATTTCCATTGCCGATACTTTGGAAATTGGATAGATTCAGCCAATTTCCATCGCTTTGATTGTCAATATCATTAGTTTATTGCAACGCATCATATGGAATTATTAACATCTAATTCACACCTTTGTGAACATTTAGAGCTCACATGTGCAATACAAAAGCATTACACAACCCTACCATAAGCCATCCAATCTTTGTGTTTGAATCTAATTAAATTCATGGCTGTGAAGACACATGCACAACTGCTAAAAATTTATGTCAGGATTATTTTTCCTAGTCCCAAGAATCATAATCTTAAAAGACATCGGATCCTTCTCGCCACGGTTGGCAAGCATTCGCTCCCGGGCAGCATCATTGTAGGCAGCGCGTTCCTCGGGATTCAACCCGTCAAGGTTTTCGCGCATACGCTCCCGGGCAGCATCATTGTAGGCGGCGTGCTCCTCGGGATTCATCCCGTCAAGGTTGTCACGCATACGCTCCCGGGCAGCATCATTGTAGGCAGCGCGCTCCTCGGGATTCATCCCGATGTCAAGCAAGCAGTTCTCCACTCGGTCTGTCACGTGTTGTAGTGGTCACTTCAAAATATGGATTTAATTGTTTCATCATGGTTGAATATGTGAGTGAGTGAGTGTGTGTCTGAGTCCAATGAGCATTTGGTATATGAAGGTTGTGTTACACAACCTTCAATGTCAGCGTGTGTGTCGTTGTGTGTGTTTGTTTTTTGAATCCCATTGGTCGAGGATTTGATCATTTTGGCTAATAAAAGTGTCTAATCAGTAGATAGCGATCCCATGAAGGTATTTCATATCCATATGTATATAAGGTATCCATATCAGTGCTGCAACTGTTCGTATGAGTGCCTCAACTGTCCATATCAGTACCGCAACTGTCCATATCGGTGCCGCAACTGTCCATATCGGTGCCGCAACTGTCCATATCGGTGCCGCAACTATCCATATCAGTGCCGCAACTGTCAATATCAGTGCCGCAACTGTCCTTATCAGTGCCGCAAATGTCCATATCAGTGCCGCAACTGTCCATATCGGTGCCGCAACTGTCCATAGCTGGGCCGCAACTATCCATATCAGTGCGGCAACTGTCCATATCAGTGCCGCAACTGTCCATATCGGTGCCGCAAATGTCCATATCAGTGCCGCAACTGTCCATATCTGTGCCGCAACTATCCATATCAGTGCGGCAACTGTCCATATCAGTGCCGCAACTGTCCATATCGGTGCCGCAACTGTCCATATCGGTGCCGCAACTATTCATATCGGTGCCGCAACTGTCCATATCGGTGCCGCAAATGTCCATATCAGTGCCGCTACTATCCATATCAGTGCTGCAACTGTTCGTATGAGTGCCTCAACTGTCCATATCAGTACCGCAACTGTCCATATCGGTGCCGCAACTGTCCATATCGGTGCCGCAACTGTCCATATCGGTGCCGCAACTATCCATATCAGTGCCGCAACTGTCAATATCAGTGCCGCAACTGTCCTTATCAGTGCCGCAAATGTCCATATCAGTGCCGCAACTGTCCATATCGGTGCCGCAACTGTCCATAGCTGTGCCGCAACTATCCATATCAGTGCGGCAACTGTCCATATCAGTGCCGCAACTGTCCATATCGGTGCCGCAAATGTCCATATCAGTGCCGCAACTGTCCATATCTGTGCCGCAACTATCCATATCAGTGCGGCAACTGTCCATATCAGTGCCGCAACTGTCCATATCGGTGCCGCAACTGTCCATATCGGTGCCGCAACTATTCATATCGGTGCCGCAACTGTCCATATCGGTGCCGCAAATGTCCATATCAGTGCCGCAACTATTCATATCGGTGCCGCAACTGTCCATATCGGTGCCGCAAATGTCCATATCGGTACCGCAACTATCCATATCAGTGCCGAAACTGTCCATATCGGTGCCGCAACTGTCCATATCGGTGCCGCAAATGTCCATATCAGTGCCGCAAATCATCCTCAGACTGATACTCAAAAAAGTATCAGTACGAGGATAACTGTTCCTATGAGTGCCGCAACTGTCCATATCGGTGCCGCAACTGTCCAAATCAGTGCCGCAACTGTCTATATCGGTGCCGCAACTGTCCATATCAGTGCCGCAACTGTCCATATCGGTGCCGCAACTGTCCATATAGGTGCCGCAACTATTCATATCGGTGCCGCAACTGTCCATATCGGTTCCGCAAATGTCCATATCAGTGCCGCAACTGTCCATATCGGTGCCGCAACTGTCCATATCTGCGACGCAACTATCCATATCAGTGCTGCAATTCATGCTCGGACTGAAACTCAAAAAAGTATCAGTACTAGGATAACTGTTCGTATGAGTGCCTCAACTGTCCATATCAGTACCGCAACTGTGCATATCGGTGCCGCAACTGTCCATATCGGTACCGCAACTATCCATATCGGTGACGCAACTGTCCATATCGGTAGCGCAACTGTCCATATCGGTGCCGCAACTGTCCATATCTGCGCCGCAACTATCCATATCAGTGCTGCAACTGTCCAAATCAGTGCCGCAACTGTCCATATCGGTGCCGCAACTGTTTATATCGGTGCCGCAACTATCCATATCAGTACGAGGATAACTGTTCGTATGAGTGCCTCAACTGTCCATATCAGTACCGCAACTGTCCATATCGGTGCCGCAACTGTCCATATCGGTGCCGCAACTGTCCATATCAGTGCCGCAACTATCCATATCAGTGCCGCAACTGTCAATATCAGTGCCGCAACTGTCCTTATCAGTGCCGCAAATGTCCATATCAGTGCCGCAACTGTCCATATCGGTGCCGCAACTGTCCATAGCTGTGCCGCAACTATCCATATCAGTGCGGCAACTGTCCATATCAGTGCCGTAACTGTCCATATCGGTGCCGCAAATGTCCATATCAGTGCCGCAACTGTCCATATCTGTGCCGCAACTATTCATATCGGTGCCGCAACTGTCCAAATCGGTGCCGCAAATGTCCATATCAGTGCCGCAACTATTCATATCGGTGCCGCAACTGTCCATATCGGTGCCGCAAATGTCCATATCGGTACCGCAACTATCCATATCAGTGCCGAAACTGTCCATATCGGTGCCGCAACTGTCCATATCGGTGCCGCAAATGTCCATATCAGTGCCGCAAATCATCCTCAGACTGATACTCAAAAAAGTATCAGTACGAGGATAACTGTTCCTATGAGTGCCGCAACTGTCCATATCGGTGCCGCAACTGTCCATATCGGAGCCGCAACTATCCATATCAGTGCTGCAACTGTCCAAATCAGTGCCGCAACTGTCCATATCGGTGCCGCAACTATCCATATCAGTGCTGCAACTGTCCATATCAGTGCCGCAACTGTCCACATCGGTGCCGCAACTTTCCATATCGGTGCCGCAACTGTCCATATCGGTGCCGCAACTATCCATATCAGTGCCGCAACTGTCAATATCAGTGCCGCAACTGTCCATATCAGTGCCGCAACTGTCCATATCGGTGCCGCAACTTTCCATATCTGCGCCGCAACTATCCATATCAGTGCGGCAACTGTCCATATCAGTGCCGCAACTGTCCATATCGGTGCCGCAAATGTCCATATCAGTGCCGCAACTGTCCATATCGGTGCCGCAACTGTCCATAGCTGTGCCGCAACTATTCATATCAGTGCGGCAACTGTCCATATCAGTGCCGCAACTGTCCATATCGGTGCCGCAACTATTCATATCGGTGCCGCAACTGTCCATATCGGTGCCGCAAATGTCCATATCAGTGCCGCAACTGTCCATATCGGTGCCGCAACTGTCCATATCTGCGACGCAACTATCCATATCAGTGCTGCAATTCATGCTCGGACTGAAACTCAAAAAAAGTATCAGTACTAGGATAACTGTTCGTATGAGTGCCTCAACTGTCCATATCAGTACCGCAACTGTGCATATCGGTGCCGCAACTGTCCATATCGGTACCGCAACTATCCATATCGGTAGCGCAACTGTCCATATCGGTGCCGCAACTGTCCATATCTGCGCCGCAACTATCCATATCAGTGCTGCAACTGTCCAAATCAGTGCCGCAACTGTCCATATCGGTGCCGCAACTGTTTATATCGGTGCCGCAACTATCCATATCAGTACGAGGATAACTGTTCGTATGAGTGCCTCAACTGTCCATATCAGTACCGCAACTGTCCATATCGGTGCCGCAACTGTCCATATCGGTGCCGCAACTGTCCATATCGGTGCCGCAACTATCCATATCAGTGCCGCAACTGTCAATATCAGTGCCGCAACTGTCCTTATCAGTGCCGCAAATGTCCATATCAGTGCCGCAACTGTCCATATCGGTGCCGCAACTGTCCATAGCTGTGCCGCAACTATCCATATCAGTGCGGCAACTGTCCATATCAGTGCCGCAACTGTCCATATCGGTGCCGCAAATGTCCATATCAGTGCCGCAACTGTCCATATCTGTGCCGCAACTATCCATATCAGTGCGGCAACTGTCCATATCAGTGCCGCAACTGTCCATATCGGTGCCGCAACTGTCCATATCGGTGCCGCAACTATTCATATCGGTGCCGCAACTGTCCATATCGGTGCCGCAAATGTCCATATCAGTGCCGCAACTATTCATATCGGTGCCGCAACTATCCATATCAGTGCGGCAACTGTCCATATCAGTGCCGCAACTGTCCATATCGGTGCCGCAACTGTCCATATCGGTGCCGCAACTATTCATATCGGTGCCGCAAATGTCCATATCAGTGCCGCAAATGTCCATATCGGTGCAGCAACTATCCATATCAGTGCTGCAACTGTCCATATCGGTGCCGCAACTGTCCATATCGGTTCCGCAACTATCCATATCAGTGCCGAAACTGTCCATATCGGTGCCGCAACTGTCCATATCGGTGCCGCAAATGTCCATATCAGTGCCGCAAATCATCCTCAGACTGATACTCAAAAACGTATCAGTACGAGGATAACTGTTCCTATGAGTGCCGCAACTGTCCATATCGGTGCCGCAACTGTCCATATCGGAGCCGCAACTGTCCATATCGGAGCCGCAACTATCCATATCAGTGCTGCAACTGTCCAAATCAGTGCCGCAACTGTCCATATCGGTGCCGCAACTATCCATATCAGTGCTGCAACTGTCCATATCAGTGCCGCAACTGTCCACATCGGTGCCGCAACTGTCCATATCGGTGCCGCAACTGTCCATATCGGTGCCGCAACTATCATATCAGTGCCGCAACTGTCAATATCAGTGCCGCAACTGTCAATATCAGTGCCGCAACTGTCCATATCGGTGCCGCAACTTTCCATATCTGCGCCGCAACTATCCATATCAGTGCGGCAACTGTCCATATCAGTGCCGCAACTGTCCATATCGGTGCCGCAAATGTCCATATCAGTGCCGCAACTGTCCATAACGGTGCCGCAACTGTCCATAGCTGTGCCGCAACTATCCATATCAGTGCGGCAACTGTCCATATCAGTGCCGCAACTGTCCATATCAGTGCCGCAACTGTCCATATCGGTGCCGCAACTATTCATATCGGTGCCGCAACTGTCCATATCGGTGCCGCAAATGTCCATATCAGTTCCGCAACTGTCCATATCTGTGCCGCAACTATCCATATCAGTGCGGCAACTGTCCATATCAGTGCCGCAACTGTCCATATCGGTGCCGCAACTGTCCATATCGGTGCCGCAACTATTCATATCGGTGCCGCAACTGTCCATATCGGTGCCGCAAATGTCCATATCAGTGCCGCAACTATTAATATCGGTGCCGCAACTGTCCATATCGGTGCCGCAAATGTCCATATCAGTGCCGCAAATGTCCATATCGGTGCAGCAACTATCCATATCAGTGCTGCAACTGTCCATATCGGTGCCGCAACTGTCCATATCGGTACCGCAACTATCCATATCAGTGCCGAAACTGTCTATATCGGTGCCGCAACTGTCCATATCGGTGCCGCAAATGTCCATATCAGTTCCGCAACTGTCCATATCTGTGCCGCAACTATCCATATCAGTGCCGCAACTGTCCATATCAGTGCCGCAACCGTCCATATCGGTGCCGCAACTTTCCATATCTGCGCCGCAACTATCCATATCAGTGCGGCAACTGTCCATATCAGTGCCGCAACTGTCCATATCGGTGCCGCAAATGTCCATATCAGTGCCGCAACTGTCCATATCTCTGCCGCAACTATCCATATCAGTGCGGCAACTGTCCATATCAGTGCCGCAACTGTCCATATCGGTGCCGCAACTGTCCATATCGGTGCCGCAACTATTCATATCGGTGCCGCAACTGTCCATATCGGTGCCGCAAATGTCCATATCAGTGCCGCAACTATTCATATCGGTGCCGCAACTGTCCATATCGGTGCCGCAAATGTCCATATCAGTGCCGCAACTATTCATATCGGTGCCGCAACTGTCCATATCGGTGCCGCAAATGTCCATATCAGTGCCGCAAATGTCCATATCGGTGCAGCAACTATCCATATCAGTGCTGCAACTGTCCATATCGGTGCCGCAACTGTCCATATCGGTACCGCAACTATCCATATCAGTGCCGAAACTGTCCATATCGGTGCCGCAACTGTCCATATCGGTGCCGCAAATGTCCATATCAGTGCCGCAAATCATCCTCAGACTGATACTCAAAAACGTATCAGTACGAGGATAACTGTTCCTATGAGTGCCGCAACTGTCCATATCGGTGCCGCAACTGTCCATATCGGAGCCGCAACTGTCCATATCGGAGCCGCAACTATCCATATCAGTGCTGCAACTGTCCAAATCAGTGCCGCAACTGTCCATATCGGTGCCGCAACTATCCATATCAGTGCTGCAACTGTCCATATCAGTGCCGCAACTGTCCACATCGGTGCCGCAACTGTCCATATCGGTGCCGCAACTGTCCATATCGGTGCCGCAACTTTCATATCAAAGCCGCAACTGTCAATATCAGTGCCGCAACTGTCCATATCTGTGCCGCAACTATCCATATCAGTGCGGCAACTGTCCATATCAGTGCCGCAACTGTCCATATCGGTGCCGCAACTGTCCATATCGGTGCCGCAACTATTCATATCGGTGCCGCAACTGTCCATATCGGTGCCGCAAATGTCCATATCAGTGCCGCAACTGTCCATAACGGTGCCGCAACTGTCCATAGCTGTGCCGCAACTATCCATATCAGTGCGGCAACTGTCCATATCAGTGCCGCAACTGTCCATATCAGTGCCGAAACTGTCCATATCGGTGCCGCAAATGTCCATATCAGTGCCGCAACTATTCATATCGGTGCCGCAACTGTCCATATCGGTGCCGCAAATGTCCATATCAGTGCCGCAAATGTCCATATCGGTGCAGCAACTATCCATATCGGTGCCGCAACTATTCATATCGGTGCCGCAACTGTCCATATCGGTGCCGCAAATGTCCATATCAGTGCCGCAACTGTCCATAACGGTGCCGCAACTGTCCATAGCTGTGCCGCAACTATCCATATCAGTGCGGCAACTGTCCATATCAGTGCCGCAACTGTCCATATCAGTGCCGAAACTGTCCATATCGGTGCCGCAAATGTCCATATCAGTGCCGCAACTATTCATATCGGTGCCGCAACTGTCCATATCGGTGCCGCAAATGTCCATATCAGTGCCGCAAATGTCCATATCGGTGCAGCAACTATCCATATCAGTGCCGCAAATGTCCATATCAGTGCCGCAACTGTCCATATCGGTGCCGCAACTGTCCATAGCTGTGCCGCAACTATCCATATCAGTGCCGCAACTATTCATATCGGTGCCGCAACTGTCCATATCGGTGCCGCAAATGTCCATATCAGTGCCGCAACTGTCCATAACGGTGCCGCAACTGTCCATAGCTGTGCCGCAACTATCCATATCAGTGCGGCAACTGTCCATATCAGTGCCGCAACTGTCCATATCAGTGCCGAAACTGTCCATATCGGTGCCGCAAATGTCCATATCAGTGCCGCAACTATTCATATCGGTGCCGCAACTGTCCATATCGGTGCCGCAAATGTCCATATCAGTGCCGCAAATGTCCATATCGGTGCAGCAACTATCCATATCGGTGCCGCAACTATTCATATCGGTGCCGCAACTGTCCATATCGGTGCCGCAAATGTCCATATCAGTGCCGCAACTGTCCATAACGGTGCCGCAACTGTCCATAGCTGTGCCGCAACTATCCATATCAGTGCGGCAACTGTCCATATCAGTGCCGCAACTGTCCATATCAGTGCCGAAACTGTCCATATCGGTGCCGCAAATGTCCATATCAGTGCCGCAACTATTCATATCGGTGCCGCAACTGTCCATATCGGTGCCGCAAATGTCCATATCAGTGCCGCAAATGTCCATATCGGTGCAGCAACTATCCATATCAGTGCCGCAAATGTCCATATCAGTGCCGCAACTGTCCATATCGGTGCCGCAACTGTCCATAGCTGTGCCGCAACTATCCATATCAGTGCGGCAACTGTCCATATCAGTGCCGCAACTGTCCATATCGGTGCCGCAAATGTCCATATCAGTGCCGCAACTGTCCATATCTGTGCCGCAACTATCCATATCAGTGCGGCAACTGTCCATATCAGTGCCGCAACTGTCCATATCGGTGCCGCAACTGTCCATATCGGTGCCGCAACTATTCATATCGGTGCCGCAACTGTCCATATCGGTGCCGCAAATGTCCATATCAGTGCCGCAACTATTCATATCGGTGCCGCAACTGTCCATATCGGTGCCGCAAATGTCCATATCAGTGCCGCAAATGTCCATATCGGTGCAGCAACTATCCATATCAGTGCCGCAAATGTCCATATCAGTGCCGCAACTGTCCATATCGGTGCCGCAACTGTCCATAGCTGTGCCGCAACTATCCATATCAGTGCGGCAACTGTCCATATCAGTGCCGCAACTGTCCATATCGGTGCCGCAAATGTCCATATCAGTGCCGCAACTGTCCATATCTGTGCCGCAACTATCCATATCAGTGCGGCAACTGTCCATATCAGTGCCGCAACTGTCCATATCGGTGCCGCAACTGTCCATATCAGTGCGGCAACTGTCCATATCAGTGCCGCAACTGTCCATATCGGTGCCGCAAATGTCCATATCAGTGCCGCAACTGTCCATAACGGTGCCGCAACTGTCCATAGCTGTGCCGCAACTATCCATATCAGTGCGGCAACTGTCCATATCAGTGCCGCAACTGTCCATATCAGTGCCGAAACTGTCCATATCGGTGCCGCAAATGTCCATATCAGTGCCGCAACTATTCATATCGGTGCCGCAACTGTCCATATCGGTGCCGCAAATGTCCATATCAGTGCCGCAAATGTCCATATCGGTGCAGCAACTATCCATATCAGTGCCGCAAATGTCCATATCAGTGCCGCAACTGTCCATATCGGTGCCGCAACTGTCCATAGCTGTGCCGCAACTATCCATATCAGTGCGGCAACTGTCCATATCAGTGCCGCAACTGTCCATATCGGTGCCGCAAATGTCCATATCAGTGCCGCAACTGTCCATATCTGTGCCGCAACTATCCATATCAGTGCGGCAACTGTCCATATCAGTGCCGCAACTGTCCATATCGGTGCCGCAACTGTCCATATCGGTGCCGCAACTATTCATATCGGTGCCGCAACTGTCCATATCGGTGCCGCAAATGTCCATATCAGTGCCGCAACTATTCATATCGGTGCCGCAACTGTCCATATCGGTGCCGCAAATGTCCATATCAGTGCCGCAAATGTCCATATCGGTGCAGCAACTATCCATATCAGTGCTGCAACTGTCCATATCGGTGCCGCAACTGTCCATATCGGTACCGCAACTATCCATATCAGTGCCGAAACTGTCCATATCGGTGCCGCAAATGTCCATATCAGTGCCGCAAATCATCCTCAGACTGATACTCAAAAACGTATCAGTACGAGGATAACTGTTTGTCTGAGCGGGGGCGAAGCGAAGCTTCGCCAAAGCGAAAGACTTCTACCATGACTTTTTGTGTTTGTTGTAATACATATTCCGAGAAAACTACTGGATCAAATTGCACCAAATTTTCAGGTTAAGCTTAGGGAACAATGCCGAGTTGCATAAAAATAGCAGATGGCCCAAAAACTCAAAGATTAGATTATGAAATTCAGCGCCACCTGGTGTTGATAATTGCAACTATTGACCAAACAGCTGACATTATGATATGTTCAACACACAGCGCATGCATTACTTTTTATCGCAGTGTAATCACACAGACGTGTTCTGTTTTGTTGTCATTCGTGAGTCGAAAGTTCTAAATGGTATCATTTTGAATTGTGATTTGTTTTTCAATACAATGGACAGAAGACCTAGAGGAAGACCACCAAGGAGAGGCCAAAGACCAGGAAGAGGTCTTGTTGGACGACGCCAACAGGAACACGCCAGAGGACTTATGCAACAGCATCGACGCCAACATAACGAACCTGTCCCAGCTCCAGCCGAACAGTCTTATCCTGTGTATGAATCACGCACCAATTACACGCCTGAGATGATTGAAGCCGCTAAAGAGTTTGATGAAGCTATGAAGGCGATCCAAATGAACACCTGTGTGCGATGTAAACGTTCTTTTCCCGATCTGAAGCTAAACAGTGAAAACATCTGTAATTTCTGCACTAATCAACGAACTGCTAATATGTTCACGAAGGAGAATCTCATGGATCCCGGGGAGGTCCCTCCAGTATTGCAAAATCTCACCGATATAGAGAAAATGCTCATCGCCCGTGTGCACCCGGTGGTTCGTATTTATCGACTAAAAGGCGCTCAGTATGCCTTTAGTGGTAACGTCATCAGCTTTAAACAAAATATCGAGGACTATTGTGATCTGCTTCCTCGTATGCCTTCTGACGTTTCGACTATTATTTTTAGCAAAGGAGATGGTTCTGATGCACCATGTTTTAAGGCAGATCGAAATCGAATTGAACAAGCTTTGATTTATTTAAAGAATAATCATGAATACTACAAGAACATCACCATTTCGGAAGAGAACCTTCTCATGATACCTGAAAACGGGGATCTATCGCAATATCTTGAAACTTATGCTGACGACACAGAAGATTCGTCTGAGCCCGGCAGAAACCACAATGACGGTGAACCTCTTATTGAAGAAACTTTTGTTCCTCTAATGGATCAAGCTGAAAGAGAAGACGTCATCCGAAATGAACTACATCTGCCAGCAAAGCCAGTACAACTCAATTACCCGGGGCAGGATAAAAAACCAATCGATGAATTCAAATCCGATGGTTTCATCTCCAGTGCTTTTCCTCATCTTTTTCCCACCGGCAAAGGTAATTTTGTATCCCTTTTTTATTCTATTTCTAAATGTTTTTTATAGCTGATTTCAACAACAAACAACGAGAAAAACAGCCAACGCTTGACGAGTATTTCAAATACTTTCTTCAGTATCACGATCGACGTTTTGTTTTAGAACCGCGATTTGTTTTCTTTGCAATGAACATGCTTCAACGCCACCAATCACTCAGTTGCTCGAATGTCTACATTAAGAAAAAATCATATCTCTACAATGACTGCCACCGAGGTACTTAATGAGCTTAGGACCAATCCAAGCTATATCAAGAAAATCATGGTATATGCCGCCAAAATTCGATCCACCAAACCTTATTGGCACCAACGATGTGGTGAGCTGCTCGACATGATCAGCCAGTTAGGAGCGCCATCACTTTTCTTCACTTTATCTGCTGCCGATTATCACTGGCCAGACCTGTACCGAATTCTTGCACCTGGTCGAGATCCTGAAGATTTATCTTCTTCTGAACGACGCAAATTGATGCACGACAATTTCGACATTGCTGACTTTCTCTTCACACGTCGCTGCGAACTTTATTTCAAATTTGTTTTGAGGAAAATTTTTTCACATTGATGACGAATGGTATCGTTATGAATATCAGTGGAGAGGCTCTCCTCATCTTCACGGACTACTTTGGTTAAAGGATGCTCCTGACATAGATCCTTCTCCATCTGAAGAAGAAATTCGAAACATCAAAGAGTATTTCGGCCGATTGTGCTCTGCATGGAACTTTGAATTTCATATTGTGGAAACGGAGAATCTTCCACGCGATCCCGAAAGCCGGCGTATTGATGCTCCACCTGAAAACGCAATTCACTGTTGCCGTAAACGCTTTTCGGAAATACCAGAAGCCGAATATGAAACAGATCTTGCTTATTGCCTCAACACCTTCCAGCGTCACACCTGTGATACTCGATGCCTTCGAAAATTTGAGCACCAAATGGAGTGTCGATTCCATTTTCCTTTTGAACTCAGCATTGACGACTGCAGAATCGAAGACGAAGGCAAATTGAAGTTTTATCCTCAACGAAATGACCGTTATTTAGCAAAACATAATCCATTTATGACAGTAACATTTCGTTCCAACACAGATTGTGCACCAGTGATAGACATGGAATCCGTTTCGAACTACATCGCCAAGTACGCCTCTAAAGATGAAAAATCTTCTATTTCTTTTCAAGAATTGTTAGAACTTGTTGCTGCAAAATTGAAAGATGATTCGCTTGGTGAAGCTGCAATTCGAGTTATCGGAATGTCTTTCATCGGTGCCCGTAATTATTCTGCTCAAGAAACTTCTCATGTGGCACACGGGCTTCCATTCTACCACAGCTCAAGGCAATTTGTGACACTGTGCATCGATGATGGTGAATGGCAACATGTCACTGTTAATGATAGCCAACAACTGAATTTTGGCAAAAAATTAGTAGATAAATACCGAAGTCGCCCTCAAGATCTCCGGGAAATGAATTTGCTTAATTTCGCAAAGAACTACTACACCGAGAAACGACAAGGCGTAGAACATTATGTCCACCGACGACGTGAAGCCATTGTTCGACTGTTTCCTCGACATAAACTTTCGGCAGACGAAGAACACAACGAACAATTATATCGACTTCAAGTAGTTTTGAATGTTCCATTTATGCAAGAGAATTATTCGGATTTGCTTCGCGACCCTGTCACTGGTCAAGTATTTGCAACTTGGCGAGAAAGATGCGTCAGTTTGAATCTTGAGGTTTTTGAACCTTTGGAATTTCCAGAAGTAGAGGACGAAGGTGAAGCAGTTCAAAACATTAACGAGGAAGATCAACGAGACCCATTTATGGTACTTGCTGGAATGATGAACACTCAGATCCAATTGGATGGCCCGAGAGTGGGAAAGCGTCTTATGGATGATACATACGATTGGCTGGAAGCTTCAAATGAGTATCCGAGAATGGATCAAGTCAACCGATTTTTGAGAACTTACCAAAACGCCATTCCACAACGAACTTCAACTGAAGCATCCGACGTTACACTTTCTCGAGAACAGCAAAGGGTACTCGATATCTGCAAACTACAAATCGATTACCACAAGACGAAATCAGGCAATCCACCGAAACACGTTGTAGTGATGGGACAAGCTGGCAGTGGTAAGAGCACTCTCATCAATGCCATTGTCGACTTGGTCAAGAAAAGCTTTCCTCACAACGCAAACTCACAACGCGGACCTGATCACATCAAAGTTGCTGCTCCAACTGGTGTCGCCGCCTTAAATGTCAGTGGCCAAACCATTCACTCACTTCTGCATATTATGAGGACGACAACATACGAGCCTTTGAATGGTAAACATTTACAAATATTTATGAAGGACATGGAACATGTGAAATTTTTGATCTTGGACGAGATGTCAATGATTAGTGCAAACATGCTTTATTTAATCGAAAGAAGATGCAGACAAGCCCGGCCAGGATGTGATGAACCCTTTGGTGGAATTATGGTGTATTTTTTCGGGGACTTCAGGCAACTACCACCAGTAGCAGCACCACCACTCTATCCTGTGAGATGGGCAAACATGGAAAATGTTGACGCCGGAAGAATGATCTTTTGGCTGTTTCAGAAATTTTGTAATCTTCGACAGTGTCATCGTCAACAAGGTTCCGATCAAGAAGTGTTTCGCTCATTGCTCAATCGTTTGTGGAAAGGTCAATGCACTATTGAAGACCATCAACTACTTATGACTAGACGACGATCTATGCTGAGTGCTGAAGAACTCAAGTCATTCGAGAATGCAATTTGTCTCTATACAACAAACAAGGGAGCTGATAAAGCAAATGACGATTATCTTGAAAGGATGGGTGTTCCGGTGGCTAGAATTGTTTCTCTAAATCATCCTGGGATTCCACTTGACGAATATGAATCTACAATGGGATTGAACCACGTTTTAAATTTGGCAGTCGGATGTCGAGTGATGCTTCGAACAAATCTATGGGTTCAAGGCGGCTTAGTAAATTCATCACTTGGAACAGTGAAAGCTATCGTTTACGACGAAGGGAATCGACCACCAGCACTGCCGATGTACGTTTTGGTTGATTTCGACGACTACAAAGGTGATTGCTTGGTCGATAATTCGTTTCCAATCAAGCCCATCACTCGAACGCTAACAATTGGTAGTCGATCTTTCACGCGAACTCAATTGCCTCTCAGCGTCGGACATGCATTTACAATTCATAAGTCTCAAGGACTTACAATTCCTAAGGTGATCATTGGCGATCTCGGAACTTCAGAAAAAACCGACGGAATGACCTATGTTGCCCTCACTCGAGTTAAGAAATTAGAAGACCTAATGTTTGAGAAGCCATTCCCTCTCTCTCGATTAACTGGCATTGCAAATGCGTTTGGGCACAAAGAACGAACTGAATTTATCGATGAAATTATCGCCAAATCAGATGCTGATTTATAAACCTTTTATAACTTTTGTTAATTAATTAATAAACTAATAATAAAAACAAATAAATATTTTCCTGGGTAGTGGTGGGGCTGGGGGGGGGGGGGGGGCGAGGAGGCGCGCCCGCTCAGACTATGCTCCTTCGGAGCCAATGATGTTCCTATGAGTGCCGCAACTATTCATATCGGTGCCGCAACTGTCCATATCGGTGCCGCAAATGTCCATATCAGTGCCGCAAATGTCCATATCGGTGCAGCAACTATCCATATCAGTGCTGCAACTGTCCATATCGGTGCTGCAACTGTCCATATCGGTACCGCAACTATCCATATCAGTGCCGAAACTTTCCATATCTGCGCCGCAACTATCCATATCAGTGCGGCAACTGTCCATATCAGTGCCGCAACTGTCCATATCGGTGCCGCAAATGTCCATATCAGTGCCGCAACTGTCCATAACGGTGCCGCAACTGTCCATATCGGTGCCGCAAATGTCCATATCAGTGCCGCAAATCATCCTCAGACTGATACTCAAAAACGTATCAGTACGAGGATAACTGTTCCTATGAGTGCCGCAACTGTCCATATCGGTGCCGCAACTGTCCATATCGGAGCCGCAACTGTCCATATCGGAGCCGCAACTATCCATATCAGTGCTGCAACTGTCCAAATCAGTGCCGCAACTGTCCATATCGGTGCCGCAACTATCCATATCAGTGCTGCAACTGTCCATATCAGTGCCGCAACTGTCCACATCGGTGCCGCAACTGTCCATATCGGTGCCGCAACTGTCCATATCGGTGCCGCAACTATCATATCAAAGCCGCAACTGTCAATATCAGTGCCGCAACTGTCCATATCAGTGCCGCAACTGTCCATATCGGTGCCGCAACTTTCCATATCTGCGCCGCAACTATCCATATCAGTGCGGCAACTGTCCATATCAGTGCCGCAACTGTCCATATCGGTGCCGCAAATGTCCATATCAGTGCCGCAACTGTCCATAACGGTGCCGCAACTGTCCATAGCTGTGCCGCAACTATCCATATCAGTGCGGCAACTGTCCATATCAGTGCCGCAACTGTCCATATCAGTGCCGCAACTGTCCATATCGGTGCCGCAAATGTCCATATCAGTGCCGCAACTATTCATATCGGTGCCGCAACTGTCCATATCGGTGCCGCAAATGTCCATATCAGTGCCGCAAATGTCCATATCGGTGCAGCAACTATCCATATCAGTGCCGCAAATGTCCATATCAGTGCCGCAACTGTCCATATCGGTGCCGCAACTGTCCAAAGCTGTGCCGCAACTATCCATATCAGTGCGGCAACTGTCCATATCAGTGCCGCAACTGTCCATATCGGTGCCGCAAATGTCCATATCAGTGCCGCAACTGTCCATATCTGTGCCGCAACTATCCATATCAGTGCGGCAACTGTCCATATCAGTGCCGCAACTGTCCATATCGGTGCCGCAACTGTCCATATCGGTGCCGCAACTATTCATATCGGTGCCGCAACTGTCCATATCGGTGCCGCAAATGTCCATATCAGTGCCGCAACTATTCATATCGGTGCCGCAACTGTCCATATCGGTGCCGCAAATGTCCATATCAGTGCCGCAAATGTCCATATCGGTGCAGCAACTATCCATATCAGTGCTGCAACTGTCCATATCGGTGCCGCAACTGTCCATATCGGTACCGCAACTATCCATATCAGTGCCGAAACTGTCCATATCGGTGCCGCAACTGTCCATATCGGTGCCGCAAATGTCCATATCAGTGCCGCAAATCATCCTCAGACTGATACTCAAAAACGTATCAGTACGAGGATAACTGTTCCTATGAGTGCCGCAACTATTCATATCGGTGCCGCAACTGTCCATATCGGTGCCGCAAATGTCCATATCAGTGCCGCAAATGACCATATCGGTGCAGCAACTATGCATATCAGTGCTGCAACTGTCCATATCGGTGCTGCAACTGTCCATATCGGTACCGCAACTATCCATATCAGTGCCGAAACTTTCCATATCTGCGCCGCAACTATCCATATCAGTGCGGCAACTGTCCATATCAGTGCCGCAACTGTCCATATCGGTGCCGCAAATGTCCATATCAGTGTCGCAACTGTCCATAACGGTGCCGCAACTGTCCATATCGGTGCCGCAAATGTCCATATCAGTGCCGCAACTGTCCATATCTCTGCCGCAACTATCCATATCAGTGCGGCAACTGTCCATATCAGTGCCGCAACTGTCCATATCGGTGCCGCAACTGTCCATATCGGTGCCGCAACTATTCATATCGGTGCCGCAACTGTCCATATCGGTGCCGCAAATGTCCATATCAGTGCCGCAACTATTCATATCGGTGCCGCAACTGTCCATATCGGTGCCGCAAATGTCCATATCAGTGCCGCAACTATTCATATCGGTGCCGCAACTGTCCATATCGGTGCCGCAAATGTCCATATCAGTGCCGCAAATGTCCATATCGGTGCAGCAACTATCCATATCAGTGCTGCAACTGTCCATATCGGTGCCGCAACTGTCCATATCGGTACCGCAACTATCCATATCAGTGCCGAAACTGTCCATATCGGTGCCGCAACTGTCCATATCGGTGCCGCAAATGTCCATATCAGTGCCGCAAATCATCCTCAGACTGATACTCAAAAACGTATCAGTACGAGGATAACTGTTCCTATGAGTGCCGCAACTGTCCATATTGGTGCCGCAACTGTCCATATCGGAGCCGCAACTGTCCATATCGGAGCCGCAACTATCCATATCAGTGCTGCAACTGTCCAAATCAGTGCCGCAACTGTCCATATCGGTGCCGCAACTATCCATATCAGTGCTGCAACTGTCCATATCAGTGCCGCAACTGTCCACATCGGTGCCGCAACTGTCCATATCGGTGCTGCAACTGTCCATATCAGTGCCGCAACTGTCCACATCGGTGCCGCAACTGTCCATATCGGTGCCGCAACTGTCCATATCGGTGCCGCAACTATCATATCAGTGCCGCAACTGTCAATATCAGTGCCGCAACTGTCCATATCAGTGCCGCAACTGTCCATATCGGTGCCGCAACTTTCCATATCTGCGCCGCAACTATCCATATCAGTGCCGAAACTGTCCATATCGGTGCCGCAACTGTCCATATCGGTGCCGCAAATGTCCATATCAGTGCCGCAACTGTCCATATCGGAGCCGCAACTGTCCATATCGGAGCCGCAACTATCCATATCAGTGCTGCAACTGTCCAAATCAGTGCCGCAACTGTCCATATCGGTGCCGCAACTATCCATATCAGTGCTGCAACTGTCCATATCAGTGCCGCAACTGTCCACATCGGTGCCGCAACTGTCCATATCGGTGCAGCAACTATCCATATCAGTGCTGCAACTGTCCATATCGGTGCCGCAACTGTCCATATCGGTACCGCAACTATCCATATCAGTGCCGAAACTGTCCATATCGGTGCCGCAACTGTCCATATCGGTGCCGCAAATGTCCATATCAGTGCCGCAAATCATCCTCAGACTGATACTCAAAAACGTATCAGTACGAGGATAACTGTTCCTATGAGTGCCGCAACTGTCCATATTGGTGCCGCAACTGTCCATATCGGAGCCGCAACTGTCCATATCGGAGCCGCAACTATCCATATCAGTGCTGCAACTGTCCAAATCAGTGCCGCAACTGTCCATATCGGTGCCGCAACTATCCATATCAGTGCTGCAACTGTCCATATCAGTGCCGCAACTGTCCACATCGGTGCCGCAACTGTCCATATCGGTGCTGCAACTGTCCATATCAGTGCCGCAACTGTCCACATCGGTGCCGCAACTGTCCATATCGGTGCCGCAACTGTCCATATCGGTGCCGCAACTATCATATCAGTGCCGCAACTGTCAATATCAGTGCCGCAACTGTCCATATCAGTGCCGCAACTGTCCATATCGGTGCCGCAACTTTCCATATCTGCGCCGCAACTATCCATATCAGTGCCGAAACTGTCCATATCGGTGCCGCAACTGTCCATATCGGTGCCGCAAATGTCCATATCAGTGCCGCAAATCATCCTCAGACTGATACTCAAAAAAGTATCAGTACGAGGATAACTGTTCCTATGAGTGCCGCAACTGTCCATATCGGTGCCGCAACTGTCCATATCGGAGCCGCAACTGTCCATATCGGAGCCGCAACTATCCATATCAGTGCTGCAACTGTCCAAATCAGTGCCGCAACTGTCCATATCGGTGCCGCAACTATCCATATCAGTGCTGCAACTGTCCATATCAGTGCCGCAACTGTCCACATCGGTGCCGCAACTGTCCATATCGGTGCCGCAACTGTCCATATCGGTGCCGCAACTTTCCATATCTGCGCCGCAACTATCCATATCAGTGCGGCAACTGTCCATATCAGTGCCGCAACTGTCCATATCGGTGCCGCAAATGTCCATATCAGTGCCGCAACTGTCCATAACGGTGCCGCAACTGTCCATAGCTGTGCCGCAACTGTCCATATCGGTGCCGCAAATGTCCATATCAGAGCCGCAACTGTCCATAACGGTGCCGCAACTGTCCATAGCTGTGCCGCAACTATCCATATCAGTGCGGCAACTGTCCATATCAGTGCCGCAACTGTCCATATCGGTGCCGCAACTGTCCATATCGGTGCCGCAACTATTCATATCGGTGCCGCAACTGTCCATATCGGTGCCGCAAATGTCCATATCAGTGCCGCAACTGTCCATATCTGTGCCGCAACTGTCCATAGCTGTGCCGCAACTATCCATATCAGTGCGGCAACTGTCCATATCAGTGCCGCAACTGTCAATATCAGTGCCGCAAATGTCCATATCAGTGCCGCAACTCATCCTCGGACTGATACTCAAAAAAGTATCAGTACGAGGATAACTGTTCCTATGAGTGCCGCAACTGTCCATATCGGTGCCGCAACTGTCCATATCGGTGCCGCAACTGTCCATATCGGAGCCGTAACTATCCATATCAGTGCTGCAACTGTCCAAATCAGTGCCGCAACTGTCCATATCGGTGCCGCAACTATCCATATCAGTGCTGCAACTGTCCATATCAGTGCCGCAACTGTCCACATCGGTGCCGCAACTGTCCATATCGGTGCTGCAACTGTCCATATCAGTGCCGCAACTGTCCACATCGGTGCCGCAACTGTCCATATCGGTGCCGCAACTGTCCATATCGGTGCCGCAACTATCATATCAGTGCCGCAACTGTCAATATCAGTGCCGCAACTGTCCATATCAGTGCCGCAACTGTCCATATCGGTGCCGCAACTTTCCATATCTGCGCCGCAACTATCCATATCAGTGCCGAAACTGTCCATATCGGTGCCGCAACTGTCCATATCGGTGCCGCAAATGTCCATATCAGTGCCGCAAATCATCCTCAGACTGATACTCAAAAAAGTATCAGTACGAGGATAACTGTTCCTATGAGTGCCGCAACTATCCATATCGGTGCCGCAACTGTCCATATCGGTGCCGCAACTGTCCATATCGGTACCGCAACTATCCATATCAGTGCCGAAACTGTCCATATCGGTGCCGCAACTGTCCATATCGGTGCCGCAAATGTCCATATCAGTGCCGCAAATCATCCTCAGACTGATACTCAAAAACGTATCAGTACGAGGATAACTGTTCCTATGAGTGCCGCAACTATTCATATCGGTGCCGCAACTGTCCATATCGGTGCCGCAAATGTCCATATCAGTGCCGCAAATGACCATATCGGTGCAGCAACTATGCATATCAGTGCTGCAACTGTCCATATCGGTGCTGCAACTGTCCATATCGGTACCGCAACTATCCATATCAGTGCCGAAACTTTCCATATCTGTGCCGAAACTGTCCATATCGGTGCCGCAACTGTCCATATCCGTGCCGCAACTGTCCATATCGGTGCCGCAACTGTCCATATCAGTGCAGCAACTGTCCATATCAGTGCCGCAACTGTCCATATCGGTGCCGCAAATGTCCATATCAGTGCCGCAACTGTCCATATCTCTGCCGCAACTATCCATATCAGTGCGGCAACTGTCCATATCAGTGCCGCAACTGTCCATATCGGTGCCGCAACTGTCCATATCGGTGCCGCAACTATCCATATCGGTGCCGCAACTGTCCATATCGGTGCCGCAAATGTCCATATCAGTGCCGCAACTATTCATATCGGTGCCGCAACTGTCCATATCGGTGCCGCAAATGTCCATATCAGTGCCGCAACTATTCATATCGGTGCCGCAACTGTCCATATCGGTGCCGCAAATGTCCATATCAGTGCCGCAAATGTCCATATCGGTGCAGCAACTATCCATATCAGTGCTGCAACTGTCCATATCGGTGCCGCAACTGTCCATATCGGTACCGCAACTATCCATATCAGTGCCGAAACTGTCCATATCGGTGCCGCAACTGTCCATATCGGTGCCGCAAATGTCCATATCAGTGCCGCAAATCATCCTCAGACTGATACTCAAAAACGTATCAGTACGAGGATAACTGTTCCTATGAGTGCCGCAACTGTCCATATTGGTGCCGCAACTGTCCATATCGGAGCCGCAACTGTCCATATCGGAGCCGCAACTATCCATATCAGTGCTGCAACTGTCCAAATCAGTGCCGCAACTGTCCATATCGGTGCCGCAACTATCCATATCAGTGCTGCAACTGTCCATATCAGTGCCGCAACTGTCCACATCGGTGCCGCAACTGTCCATATCGGTGCTGCAACTGTCCATATCAGTGCCGCAACTGTCCACATCGGTGCCGCAACTGTCCATATCGGTGCCGCAACTGTCCATATCGGTGCCGCAACTATCATATCAGTGCCGCAACTGTCAATATCAGTGCCGCAACTGTCCATATCAGTGCCGCAACTGTCCATATCGGTGCCGCAACTTTCCATATCTGCGCCGCAACTATCCATATCAGTGCCGAAACTGTCCATATCGGTGCCGCAACTGTCCATATCGGTGCCGCAAATGTCCATATCAGTGCCGCAAATCATCCTCAGACTGATACTCAAAAAAGTATCAGTACGAGGATAACTGTTCCTATGAGTGCCGCAACTGTCCATATCGGTGCCGCAACTGTCCATATCGGAGCCGCAACTGTCCATATCGGAGCCGCAACTATCCATATCAGTGCTGCAACTGTCCAAATCAGTGCCGCAACTGTCCATATCGGTGCCGCAACTATCCATATCAGTGCTGCAACTGTCCATATCAGTGCCGCAACTGTCCACATCGGTGCCGCAACTGTCCATATCGGTGCCGCAACTGTCCATATCGGTGCCGCAACTTTCCATATCTGCGCCGCAACTATCCATATCAGTGCGGCAACTGTCCATATCAGTGCCGCAACTGTCCATATCGGTGCCGCAAATGTCCATATCAGTGCCGCAACTGTCCATAACGGTGCCGCAACTGTCCATAGCTGTGCCGCAACTGTCCATATCGGTGCCGCAAATGTCCATATCAGAGCCGCAACTGTCCATAACGGTGCCGCAACTGTCCATAGCTGTGCCGCAACTATCCATATCAGTGCGGCAACTGTCCATATCAGTGCCGCAACTGTCCATATCGGTGCCGCAACTGTCCATATCGGTGCCGCAACTATTCATATCGGTGCCGCAACTGTCCATATCGGTGCCGCAAATGTCCATATCAGTGCCGCAACTGTCCATATCTGTGCCGCAACTGTCCATAGCTGTGCCGCAACTATCCATATCAGTGCGGCAACTGTCCATATCAGTGCCGCAACTGTCCATATCGGTGCCGCAAATGTCCATATCAGTGCCGCAAATCATCCTCAGACTGATACTCAAAAAAGTATCAGTACGAGGATAACTGTTCCTATGAGTGCCGCAACTGTCCATATCGGTGCCGCAACTGTCCATATCGGAGCCGCAACTGTCCATATCGGAGCCGCAACTATCCATATCAGTGCTGCAACTGTCCAAATCAGTGCCGCAACTGTCCATATCGGTGCCGCAACTATCCATATCAGTGCTGCAACTGTCCATATCAGTGCCGCAACTGTCCACATCGGTGCCGCAACTGTCCATATCGGTGCTGCAACTGTCCATATCAGTGCCGCAACTGTCCACATCGGTGCCGCAACTGTCCATATCGGTGCCGCAACTGTCCATATCGGTGCCGCAACTATCATATCAGTGCCGCAACTGTCAATATCAGTGCCGCAACTGTCCATATCAGTGCCGCAACTGTCCATATCGGTGCCGCAACTTTCCATATCTGCGCCGCAACTATCCATATCAGTGCCGAAACTGTCCATATCGGTGCCGCAACTGTCCATATCGGTGCCGCAAATGTCCATATCAGTGCCGCAAATCATCCTCAGACTGATACTCAAAAAAGTATCAGTACGAGGATAACTGTTCCTATGAGTGCCGCAACTGTCCATATCGGTGCCGCAACTGTCCATATCGGAGCCGCAACTGTCCATATCGGAGCCGCAACTATCCATATCAGTGCTGCAACTGTCCAAATCAGTGCCGCAACTGTCCATATCGGTGCCGCAACTATCCATATCAGTGCTGCAACTGTCCATATCAGTGCCGCAACTGTCCACATCGGTGCCGCAACTGTCCATATCGGTGCCGCAACTGTCCATATCGGTGCCGCAACTTTCCATATCTGCGCCGCAACTATCCATATCAGTGCGGCAACTGTCCATATCAGTGCCGCAACTGTCCATATCGGTGCCGCAAATGTCCATATCAGTGCCGCAACTGTCCATAACGGTGCCGCAACTGTCCATAGCTGTGCCGCAACTGTCCATATCGGTGCCGCAAATGTCCATATCAGAGCCGCAACTGTCCATAACGGTGCCGCAACTGTCCATAGCTGTGCCGCAACTATCCATATCAGTGCGGCAACTGTCCATATCAGTGCCGCAACTGTCCATATCGGTGCCGCAACTGTCCATATCGGTGCCGCAACTATTCATATCGGTGCCGCAACTGTCCATATCGGTGCCGCAAATGTCCATATCAGTGCCGCAACTGTCCATATCTGTGCCGCAACTGTCCATAGCTGTGCCGCAACTATCCATATCAGTGCGGCAACTGTCCATATCAGTGCCGCAACTGTCCATATCGGTGCCGCAAATGTCCATATCAGTGCCGCAAATCATCCTCAGACTGATACTCAAAAAAGTATCAGTACGAGGATAACTGTTCCTATGAGTGCCGCAACTGTCCATATCGGTGCCGCAACTGTCCATATCGGAGCCGCAACTGTCCATATCGGAGCCGCAACTATCCATATCAGTGCTGCAACTGTCCAAATCAGTGCCGCAACTGTCCATATCGGTGCCGCAACTATCCATATCAGTGCTGCAACTGTCCATATCAGTGCCGCAACTGTCCACATCGGTGCCGCAACTGTCCATATCGGTGCCGCAACTGTCCATATCGGTGCCGCAACTTTCCATATCTGCGCCGCAACTATCCATATCAGTGCGGCAACTGTCCATATCAGTGCCGCAACTGTCCATATCGGTGCCGCAAATGTCCATATCAGTGCCGCAACTGTCCATAACGGTGCCGCAACTGTCCATAGCTGTGCCGCAACTATCCATATCAGTGCTGCAACTGTCCAAATCAGTGCCGCAACTGTCCATATCGGTGCCGCAACTATCCATATCAGTGCTGCAACTGTCCATATCGGTGCCGCAACTGTCCATATCGGTTCCGCAACTATTCATATCGGTGCCGCAACTGTCCATATCGGTGCCGCAAATGTCCATATCAGTGCCGCAACTATTCATATCGGTGCCGCAACTGTCCATATCGGTGCCGCAAATGTCCATATCAGTGCCGCAAATGTCCATATCGGTGCAGCAACTATCCATATCAGTGCTGCAACTGTCCATATCGGTGCCGCAACTGTCCATATCGGTACCGCAACTATCCATATCAGTGCCGAAACTGTCCATATCGGTGCCGCAACTGTCCATATCGGTGCCGCAAATGTCCATATCAGTGCCGCAAATCATCCTCAGACTGATACTCAAAAAAGTATCAGTACGAGGATAACTGTTCCTATGAGTGCCGCAACTGTCCATATCGGTGCCGCAACTGTCCATATCGGAGCCGCAACTGTCCATATCGGAGCCGCAACTATCCATATCAGTGCTGCAACTGTCCAAATCAGTGCCGCAACTGTCCATATCGGTGCCGCAACTATCCATATCAGTGCTGCAACTGTCCATATCAGTGCCGCAACTGTCCACATCGGTGCCGCAACTGTCCATATCGGTGCCGCAACTGTCCATATCGGTGCCGCAACTTTCCATATCTGCGCCGCAACTATCCATATCAGTGCGGCAACTGTCCATATCAGTGCCGCAACTGTCCATATCGGTGCCGCAAATGTCCATATCAGTGCCGCAACTGTCCATAACGGTGCCGCAACTGTCCATAGCTGTGCCGCAACTGTCCATATCGGTGCCGCAAATGTCCATATCAGAGCCGCAACTGTCCATAACGGTGCCGCAACTGTCCATAGCTGTGCCGCAACTATCCATATCAGTGCGGCAACTGTCCATATCAGTGCCGCAACTGTCCATATCGGTGCCGCAACTGTCCATATCGGTGCCGCAACTATTCATATCGGTGCCGCAACTGTCCATATCGGTGCCGCAAATGTCCATATCAGTGCCGCAACTGTCCATATCTGTGCCGCAACTGTCCATAGCTGTGCCGCAACTATCCATATCAGTGCGGCAACTGTCCATATCAGTGCCGCAACTGTCCATATCGGTGCCGCAACTGTCCATATCGGTTCCGCAACTATTCATATCGGTGCCGCAACTGTCCATATCGGTGCCGCAAATGTCCATATCAGTGCCGCAACTATTCATATCGGTGCCGCAACTGTCCATATCGGTGCCGCAAATGTCCATATCAGTGCCGCAAATGTCCATATCGGTGCAGCAACTATCCATATCAGTGCTGCAACTGTCCATATCGGTGCCGCAACTGTCCATATCGGTACCGCAACTATCCATATCAGTGCCGAAACTGTCCATATCGGTGCCGCAACTGTCCATATCGGTGCCGCAAATGTCCATATCAGTGCCGCAAATCATCCTCAGACTGATACTCAAAAAAGTATCAGTACGAGGATAACTGTTCCTATGAGTGCCGCAACTGTCCATATCGGTGCCGCAACTGTCCATATCGGAGCCGCAACTGTCCATATCGGAGCCGCAACTATCCATATCAGTGCTGCAACTGTCCAAATCAGTGCCGCAACTGTCCATATCGGTGCCGCAACTATCCATATCAGTGCTGCAACTGTCCATATCAGTGCCGCAACTGTCCACATCGGTGCCGCAACTGTCCATATCGGTGCCGCAACTGTCCATATCGGTGCCGCAACTTTCCATATCTGCGCCGCAACTATCCATATCAGTGCGGCAACTGTCCATATCAGTGCCGCAACTGTCCATATCGGTGCCGCAAATGTCCATATCAGTGCCGCAACTGTCCATAACGGTGCCGCAACTGTCCATAGCTGTGCCGCAACTATCCATATCAGTGCTGCAACTGTCCAAATCAGTGCCGCAACTGTCCATATCGGTGCCGCAACTATCCATATCAGTGCTGCAACTGTCCATATCGGTGCCGCAACTGTCCATATCGGTTCCGCAACTATTCATATCGGTGCCGCAACTGTCCATATCGGTGCCGCAAATGTCCATATCAGTGCCGCAACTATTCATATCGGTGCCGCAACTGTCCATATCGGTGCCGCAAATGTCCATATCAGTGCCGCAAATGTCCATATCGGTGCAGCAACTATCCATATCAGTGCTGCAACTGTCCATATCGGTGCCGCAACTGTCCATATCGGTACCGCAACTATCCATATCAGTGCCGAAACTGTCCATATCGGTGCCGCAAATGTCCATATCAGTGCCGCAAATCATCCTCAGACTGATACTCAAAAAAGTATCAGTACGAGGATAACTGTTCCTATGAGTGCCGCAACTGTCCATATCGGTGCCGCAACTGTCCATATCGGAGCCGCAACTGTCCATATCGGAGCCGCAACTATCCATATCAGTGCTGCAACTGTCCAAATCAGTGCCGCAACTGTCCATATCGGTGCCGCAACTATCCATATCAGTGCTGCAACTGTCCATATCAGTGCCGCAACTGTCCACATCGGTGCCGCAACTGTCCATATCGGTGCCGCAACTGTCCATATCGGTGCCGCAACTTTCCATATCTGCGCCGCAACTATCCATATCAGTGCGGCAACTGTCCATATCAGTGCCGCAACTGTCCATATCGGTGCCGCAAATGTCCATATCAGTGCCGCAACTGTCCATAACGGTGCCGCAACTGTCCATAGCTGTGCCGCAACTGTCCATATCGGTGCCGCAAATGTCCATATCAGAGCCGCAACTGTCCATAACGGTGCCGCAACTGTCCATAGCTGTGCCGCAACTATCCATATCAGTGCGGCAACTGTCCATATCAGTGCCGCAACTGTCCATATCGGTGCCGCAACTGTCCATATCGGTGCCGCAACTATTCATATCGGTGCCGCAACTGTCCATATCGGTGCCGCAAATGTCCATATCAGTGCCGCAACTGTCCATATCTGTGCCGCAACTGTCCATAGCTGTGCCGCAACTATCCATATCAGTGCGGCAACTGTCCATATCAGTGCCGCAACTGTCCATATCGGTGCCGCAACTGTCCATATCGGTTCCGCAACTATTCATATCGGTGCCGCAACTGTCCATATCGGTGCCGCAAATGTCCATATCAGTGCCGCAACTATTCATATCGGTGCCGCAACTGTCCATATCGGTGCCGCAAATGTCCATATCAGTGCCGCAAATGTCCATATCGGTGCAGCAACTATCCATATCAGTGCTGCAACTGTCCATATCGGTGCCGCAACTGTCCATATCGGTACCGCAACTATCCATATCAGTGCCGAAACTGTCCATATCGGTGCCGCAACTGTCCATATCGGTGCCGCAAATGTCCATATCAGTGCCGCAAATCATCCTCAGACTGATACTCAAAAAAGTATCAGTACGAGGATAACTGTTCCTATGAGTGCCGCAACTGTCCATATCGGTGCCGCAACTGTCCATATCGGAGCCGCAACTGTCCATATCGGAGCCGCAACTATCCATATCAGTGCTGCAACTGTCCAAATCAGTGCCGCAACTGTCCATATCGGTGCCGCAACTATCCATATCAGTGCTGCAACTGTCCATATCAGTGCCGCAACTGTCCACATCGGTGCCGCAACTGTCCATATCGGTGCCGCAACTGTCCATATCGGTGCCGCAACTTTCCATATCTGCGCCGCAACTATCCATATCAGTGCGGCAACTGTCCATATCAGTGCCGCAACTGTCCATATCGGTGCCGCAAATGTCCATATCAGTGCCGCAACTGTCCATAACGGTGCCGCAACTGTCCATAGCTGTGCCGCAACTATCCATATCAGTGCTGCAACTGTCCAAATCAGTGCCGCAACTGTCCATATCGGTGCCGCAACTATCCATATCAGTGCTGCAACTGTCCATATCGGTGCCGCAACTGTCCATATCGGTTCCGCAACTATTCATATCGGTGCCGCAACTGTCCATATCGGTGCCGCAAATGTCCATATCAGTGCCGCAACTATTCATATCGGTGCCGCAACTGTCCATATCGGTGCCGCAAATGTCCATATCAGTGCCGCAAATGTCCATATCGGTGCAGCAACTATCCATATCAGTGCTGCAACTGTCCATATCGGTGCCGCAACTGTCCATATCGGTACCGCAACTATCCATATCAGTGCCGAAACTGTCCATATCGGTGCCGCAAATGTCCATATCAGTGCCGCAAATCATCCTCAGACTGATACTCAAAAAGTATCAGTACGAGGATAACTGTTCCTATGAGTGCCGCAACTGTCCATATCGGTGCCGCAACTGTCCATATCGGAGCCGCAACTGTCCATATCGGAGCCGCAACTATCCATATCAGTGCTGCAACTGTCCAAATCAGTGCCGCAACTGTCCATATCGGTGCCGCAACTATCCATATCAGTGCTGCAACTGTCCATATCAGTGCCGCAACTGTCCACATCGGTGCCGCAACTGTCCATATCGGTGCCGCAACTGTCCATATCGGTGCCGCAACTTTCCATATCTGCGCCGCAACTATCCATATCAGTGCGGCAACTGTCCATATCAGTGCCGCAACTGTCCATATCGGTGCCGCAAATGTCCATATCAGTGCCGCAACTGTCCATAACGGTGCCGCAACTGTCCATAGCTGTGCCGCAACTGTCCATATCGGTGCCGCAAATGTCCATATCAGAGCCGCAACTGTCCATAACGGTGCCGCAACTGTCCATAGCTGTGCCGCAACTATCCATATCAGTGCGGCAACTGTCCATATCAGTGCCGCAACTGTCCATATCGGTGCCGCAACTGTCCATATCGGTGCCGCAACTATTCATATCGGTGCCGCAACTGTCCATATCGGTGCCGCAAATGTCCATATCAGTGCCGCAACTGTCCATATCTGTGCCGCAACTGTCCATAGCTGTGCCGCAACTATCCATATCAGTGCGGCAACTGTCCATATCAGTGCCGCAACTGTCCATATCGGTGCCGCAACTGTCCATATCGGTTCCGCAACTATTCATATCGGTGCCGCAACTGTCCATATCGGTGCCGCAAATGTCCATATCAGTGCCGCAACTATTCATATCGGTGCCGCAACTGTCCATATCGGTGCCGCAAATGTCCATATCAGTGCCGCAA